>JABMCL010001056.1:1785000-1887500 GCA_018857735.1 Alviniconcha marisindica
ACCAGCACCACGCACGCACGCACCAGCACGCACGCACGCACGCACACACAAAGCACACACACACACACATGTGAACAAGATTTGATACAAAAAGAAACACACACACACATGAACACACACACAACACACACACACACACACACACACACACACACACCACCACCACCACACACACAGCACCACACACACACACACACACACACACACACACACACACACACACACACACACACACACACACACCAAAATACAAAAACAAACAAGAAATGTCCAGAGCATGCGTGCATGGATAACTCATGCTCCAGTCTTGAGGGAAAACTGCAGCAGCGAATGGCAAGCACACATTACCGTTCCGTGTTGAACCATCACGAAAAAATCATTACGAACTCCGTTGCTGGTGGAAACATCAATATGAAACTACCAATCTTGTATTTCAGAACCATTCAAACCGACACTGAGAAGCCGCGAGGATTTCCTGTTTGGACCACTCACTAGTTTCATACAGCAAAATTAACTGCCAGCGAGTTTCTAACGGTTTCCAGTGAGTCAAGCTGTCTGAAAACGCGGAACTATATCCTGACACAAAATGTGGAACTGTGTCTGGTGATAAAATGTGGAACTGTGTCTGGTGATAAAATGTGGAACTGTGTCTCTGTGGTAAAATGTGGAACTGTGTCTCTGTGATAAATTGTTGAACTGTGTCCTATGATATAATGTGGAACTGTGTCTGGTGATAAATTGTTGAACTGTGCCTTGTGATAAAATGTGGAACTGTGTCTCTGTGGTAAATTGTTGAACTGTGTCTTGTGATAAAATGTGAAACTGTGTCTCTGTGGTAAAATGTGGAACTGTGTCTCTGTGGTAAAATGTGGAACTGTGTCTCTGTGGTAAAATGTGGAACTGTGTACTGTGGTAAAATGTGGAACTGTGTCTGTGTGTTAAATTGTTGAACTGTGTCTTGTGATAAAATGTGGAACTGTGTCTCTGTGGTAAAATGTGGAACCGTGTCTGTGTGATAAATTGCTGAACTGTGTCCTGTGGTAAAATGTGAAACTGTGTTTCTGTGGTAAAATGTGGAACCGTGTCTGTGTGATAAATTGTTGAACTGTGTCTTGTGATAAAATGTGGAACTGTGTCTCTGTGGTAAAATGTGGAACTGTGTTTGTGTGATAAATTGTTGAACTGTGTCCTGTGATAAAATGTGAAACTGTGTCTCTGTGGTAAAATGTGGAACTGTGTCTCTGTGATAAATTGTTGAACTGTGTCTTGTGATAAAATGTGGAACTGTGTCTCTGTGGTAAAATGTGGAACTGTGTCTCTGTGATAAATTGTTGAACTGTGTCTTGTGATAAAATGTGGAACTGTGTCTCTGTGGTAAAATGTGTAACTGTGTCTCTAAATGATAAATGAGTCATCTGCTAAAAAACAAAACCCTTTTTCATTGCAGACTTTGTGTGGAGCACCAACTGCTGACTCGACCTCGTACCACGATGATGTTGAACCGACTTGACATGGAGGGTCTCTGCTGTTGATCGGACCACGATAACCGATGATGCTGAACAGACCTCACACGGAGCATCTCTGTTGCTGATCAGACCGCGGTGATGCTGAACAGACTTCGCATGGGGTGTCTCTGCTGTTGATCGGACCATGATAACCACCATGATGCTGAACAGACTTCGCATGGAGCGTCTCTACTACTGATCAGACCGCGGTGATGCTGAACAGACTTCGCATGGAGCGACTCTGCTGTTGAACAGACCACGGTGATGCTGAACAGATTTCGCATGAAGCGTCACTACTGCTGATCAGACCACGATAACCGATGATGCTGAATAGACCTCACACGGAGCGTCTCTGCTGCTGATCAGACCATGATGGTGTTAAACAAACTTCACATGGAGCGACTCTGCTGTTGATCAGATCACGATTATGCTGAACAGATGCTGATCAGATCACGATTATGCTGAACAGATCACGATTATGCTGAACAGACTTCACGTGGAGCGACTCTGCTGCTGATAGGATCCCGATAACCACGATGATGCTGAACAGACGAGTCGCCCGCAGTGGCCCATCGTCCCACCTTCAGGGGTCCATGTCACGCGCCCAGTTCCACACCGCGGTGGAAACATACCAGTCCTTCCACAAACCAGCCAACCGTCTCGTCAAACCCTCCATGACGTCAAACGGTTCCTACGGCTACTACGAAAACACGGCGCGAAATGTGCGTGATTCTGGTGACGTCTGTTTTCCTCCGGTCTACAGGACTCCCCAAAAGTCGGCTAACTCTCCCAGACGTTCCGCTAAACGAGGTAATGTTCGCAAGCATGCACATCTCTCTCTCTCTCTCTCTCTCTCTCTCTCTCTCCTCTCTCTCTCTCTCTCTCTCTCTCTCTCTCTCTCTCACACACACACACACACACACACACACACACACACACACACACACACAATTGGCAAGGTAATTTAATCATTTAATCATATTCTTCTACGCTAAAGCTCAAAATGACAGTTCTTCGCCATTCCGTGAAGCCTCCCACGCCCCCACCCACTCCCCTCCCCGTTTGAAATGACCAACAAAACAGGGGAGGTGAATGGGGGAGGGGGGGGGGTCAATAGTCTTTCAAGCGTTAAACACAATATGCTACGGGTAAGCGACAGAACATGGTAAAATTATACACGTTAGCGATAATGTGCTCGTACGGAGCGTATAGATTAATTCTCAACATCAACAACAAAACAAAACAAACAAACAAAAAACTAAAAAGAGATAGATCAGGACGGTTATAAAAATGATCAGGTCTGAGGAGCAGAATCAAGGAAGGTGCGAGCACTCACGCGATGTTTTGAATACAGAACAAATAAACTTAAAACCGGAATGCGCTATGGCGAACGAACGTCAGGTTGAACAACCAGATGATGGATGCACTCAGACGAACGAATTTCAGGTTGAACGGGTTTCGCTGTTGATGTTGCTTGTCTCTCTCCGTTGCAGCGGGAACCCGCAAGCTGCCGAGAGTGAAGACGAGGACGAGCGGCAGAAAGCTGGCCCTGTTCCACGACGACGGCACCGTCAACCTGGAGGCCCTCGCCCACCTGGGCAAGCGCCAGTCGTTCCCGAGGAGCCAGTCTTCCTGCGACGGCCAGGGGAGGATCGGCAACCGGACCCGGCGACCTCCATCTGCTGCTGCTGCTGCTGCTGCCGCCAAGAGGTCTTCTCGATCTGAAGGAGACGCCTGGATTCCGCTGCAGTTCGTGGACGACGACCAGCTGACCCCGAGGAGGCGTGCAGAGAGGGATTCCTTTCTGGCCACGCTCCTCAAGGCGGATGACCTGACTGATGAGGAGCTGAACGAGATCGCGCATTACCTCATCCCGGACGACCTGGAACAACAGGAGGAGGAGGAAGAGGAGGAGTCGACGTCTCGGCCTTGTTTGAAGAAGTCCCGCCCGCGTCCTAAAAGCGCTGTTGTGAAGGCGAAGGGCAAAGGGACGGCGATGAACAGCCGGAGCTTGGACCAGAGTGCTAGACCCAAGTCTGTGCGTTTCCTGACCACGTCCCCGCTTCCTCTGTCCGAGCCGCGTGAGTCTTCTCCGCCTGCGCTTTCTCTTCCTCTTCGACCTCAATCTTCTCCAGGTCCTTCTCGCTCGGAACTCAAGCCTTCGGACCCGTTCCACGTGGCCTCTCCCTTGCCGTCGCCACGCTCGCTGGATTCGCCCGATGAAGTGGCCTACTTCCATCGCATCGACTCCCCTCCTCCGCTGCCAGTTTGTCCGGAGCCCATGCCCGTGCCTGAGGTCACCTACTACAACGACGCCGGGGAGAAGATTGACGAGGAACGCCCGCGCAGCGTTCATGGGTCTGATGGGGAGAAAGCTGGAAGTGTTCATGGGTCTGATGGGGAGAAAGGTGGAGGTGGAGGTGAAGGTGAAGGCGATGGTGAAGGCGAAGGTCCAGGCCAGTGTGAAGAGTCGTCCTCCCCACGTCCAGCAGGGTCGACACCGCGATCCGAATCAAGCAAGCGTTCCGCGTCGCCCGCGTCCGAGCCGGATCCTCCCGAGCGTGGCATTCCGGAACCGCCGGACACGCCTCGTGGAGAGCGTGAGGCCGTGGCTACCCAGAGCAGTCCTCGCTCCGATACCCCTTCCTGCGTGTCCTCTTCCGCCTCTCCCCGCCAGCAAGGATTGCCTGGTTCTTCGCAGTCCACGCCACGCCAGTCGTCGCCGCCGCCACGCTCACAAAGTCCAACGCAGAGGGAATCGACTTCGCCTCGCTCCGCGGTCAAGCTGCCAAGCGGAGATTCTCCAGCAACGGAGGGAACTTCGCCGTGTCCTTCTTCGACAGCGCCGCGCCCTGATCCTGACGGAGCTTCACCCAACCCCCCGACTGTGCAATGCTCCGAGTCGGCGCCGAATGAAGAGTCGTCTCCTCCCCGCCCATCGAAAAAGCTGCGCCCAAAATCTGGAAAAAGAAAGAAATCCCCACCAGAGTGCCTCCCGAAACCTGCCGAACAAAACGATCTGCCGGCACCACAAGAACGCTCAGAGAAAGAAACTTCGCCACGGCCTGAGCAGTCTGAGGGTGCACCCCAAGGCTCACAGGCATCTCCACGACACTCGCCGCCCGTCCAGGAAGAACCTCTGCCCATACCGGTCATATCGGTGACACGAGGGCAGCTACCGTCAGTGCCGCCACGGTCGCAGTCGCCGCTCGTCCAGGCTTCAGACACGCCGCCGCTCGGCTCTGCTGAGGGCCAACCACAGGACAACGCTGCCGATTGCCTTCCCGAGGAGGGTTCTTCACCGTCCAGCACGACGCGCGAGGCTGACGCGCCGTCGTCGTTGATCTGCTCGGCGTCTACGCGGGACAAGGGCCGTCGTAAGAAAGACGAGAGGATGAAGATCTGGCTGACGAAAACATCCTGGGATCGTCACGTGGAGTGTGTCGAGTGACGTCACATCCGGCGTTGTCTATGAGCGCCTGTGACAGCTGCGTCACGTGTCAACTGCCGGTGGCGGTCAAGCGTGATAAGGCTTTGTGTCCACCTTTTTGATGGATGACAATGCTGAATTATGTGGGGGTTTTTTAACTGTTTGCGGTTCGCTGCTCTCGTTTCACGCTTCTGTTTGCGATGGAGGTGCGTATTTTTGCACAATGTTGTGTTGTCCCCCGAGTACTTTCAGTGATTTTTCTTCACGTGTTAGTTTTGGAGTCGTCAATGACACTGAAACGTAGATTTTTTTCTGTGAAAAAATTAATAAAAAATAAATAAAAAAATAAATGATTGCACCCTGTAGCAAAACAGCAAAAGGAGACGGACATTTTTATATAGCCTTTTAGAGTCAATGGAAACTAAGGCGACATTACAGGCGCAATGAATTGTGAGTGTGCTGTGATATCATTTACTCAGATTGTTGAACTATTTGATTTGTGGTAGCTGGGCTGGAGAAATTCGCTCTGTTGATCTGAAGCAACCGCCATCGATGCCCTCTCTGTGAACTGTGATTCTCTTTCGGCCACACAACGGAAGGTTTCTGTATATTTGTCCAGTGTTTCCTCATCGGAATTTAATGCTATGCACTGTGTTATAAGAGATTTTCGGTCCTATTTCACTTATTTTTGTTGCTGAATGTTTGTTTGTTTTATGCTGGCTGACTGGTTGTTTGATCATGTGTAGGCTAGCGCCTGTTTTGTTAGCTTGGTCGGTTCTCTCTGGGGGATTCTTACTCTTAGGTTTGGTGTGTTTCATTCTTACCACTGGTCATTTACTTGCACCGATCATATTTCGACCACCACCATTACAATCTAGATATTAACATGGACTTCTGAAAATCAAAACTGTACCAGCAGTATCGGAGCAGGTCGAGGACCCATGGATTCTTTTCCCACTTCGTTAGACAGATCAGAGATAATGTAGTGTAGTGCCTCTGGACTGAATTATTGATTATTTCTCTTCCTCCGCATACACTCGCGGTCTGCAGACAGACCATTACTATTGTGTTGCTTTTTGTTGTTTGTTTAAAGGAGAATAACGATGAGAAATGGAAATGCATAAGACGTCATCAGCGCTGCTGTTGCTCTTCGGTTTCAATTTCAATTTCCGGAGAGAGAGAGAGAGACAGAGAGAGACAGACAGACAGACAGACAGACAGAGACAGTTAGACAGACAGACAGACAGATAGTGAGAGACAGAGAGAGAGAGAGGGAGGAGGGATCCAAGCAGGGCAGAAAATATAAAGGCCGTTTCAGACATGAAGACTCGTCAGAAATCAGGAACTGCGTGAAAGTCGAGGTGGCCGACCTGGGCCCCCCGTCCCCAACAGTCTTTATGGTTCCTGCGGACGTAAAGGAACACCCGGCAGAACCGGAACTTGGAGACTCAACACCCTCGTCATGAAGGCATCATGAAGGCGGCTTGGCGTGTCTCTTGAGGAAGGCTGTTCTGGTGCCAGTCCCTTTGCTGTTCTTGGGGGGAAAGCCTGTCCTTCTGAATCGGAGTTCTGCCCTGCATGCAAACTGCCTGCATCACAGGTCACGGCCACACCTCGCTCTGGACTTTGGTTGGACTTGTAGCTCTGTGCTGCGTGTAAGTACGTAACTTGGTGTTTTACGCCCAGTCAGCTAGTACGAGTATACGCCCAGTCAGCTAGTACGAGTATACGCTCATTCAGCTAGTACGAGTATACGCCCAGTCAGCTAGTACGAGTATACGCCCAGTCAGCTAGTATGAGCATACGCCCAGTCAGCTAGTACGAGTATACGCTCATTCAGCTAGTACGAGTATACGCCCAGTCAGCTAGTACGAGTATACGCTCATTCAGCTAGTACGAGTATACGCCCAGTCAGCTAGTACGAGTATACGCCCAGTCAGCTAGTACGAGTATACGCCAGTCAGCTAGTACGAGTATACGCCCAGTCAGCTAGTACGGTTTACGCCCAGTCAGCTAGTACGAGTATACGCCCAGTCAGCTAGTACGAGTATACGCCCAGTCAGCTAGTACGGTTTTACGCCCAGTCAGCTAGTACGAGTATACGCCCAGTCAGCTAGTACGAGTATACGCCCAGTCAGCTAGTACGAGTATACGCTCATTCAGCTAGTACGATTATACGCCATTCAGCTAGTACGATTATAAGCCCAGTCAGCTAGTACGATTATACGCCCAGTCAGCTAGTACGATTATACTCTCAGTCAGCTAGTACGAGTATACGCCCAGTTAGCTGGTACGCTTTGCCCTTGCTGGGTTGTTGGTGGTTGTAGATCGTCGTGAGCTGCGCTAGCTTACAACGTTGTTCTAGGGTTGGCCAAATGAGGTTTTGCACCATTTCGTCCACGCTGGATGTGTTGTGGTGCCTCTGATCGTTTCTAGACAATAAATACCATGACTAAGTCAGTTGCACACGCGATTCCTGGACCCATGTGATAAGGACCCCATGTTTATGTATTTTTTCTTCTTATTTTCTTATTAGACATAAAATCACCATAAATGTGCTTTCATTTGCAAGGTTTTCATCGTTGTTGATTTTTTATTCTCGTTGCTCACTTTCTGTTTGTTTTCGTTTTTCTTTTTCACATCTGATTCACTTTCAGTGATTATGCTTGCCCATTCCATAGCAGCAGACGTAGACCGAAGAAAGCGTAAGCTTCATATTGATTCTATGACACATATTTACCCCTAAAAAAAATTAAAATATATATATATATATATATATATATATATATATATATATATATATATATATATATATATATATAAAGGGATTCATATCCAAGTTGCAAACCATCCATTGGATGAGCTGGGAAGAGTTAATTCCCATGGCAACTAAAAAAAATATATATATATATATATAAATAAAGGTGGGGCAAGAAAAATCCACCTTCACACGTAACTGGCACGTTCTACAACTATCCACTGGATAACTTTTAGGGTGATTTCCCTTACCACTTGGAAAAGAGACATGCCGGTCAGAACGTAAATTCAGCAAAGATCCCAGCTGTTGCCATTCTTTTGGCACCAGGAGACACTACATAACTATGTCTGCATTCATTTACGTGCAGGAAAAACTATTGCATACACAAAATACCTCCCTAATATGTGTGAAGAAAAGAAAGAAAAAGAAACCCCAAAACAGACACTGATAAGCTTTGCCAGCTTTGCTAGCTTTATTGAAGAAACTCCTGAGGCCAAAGCATTAAACACATGTACTTATGGCACACACAGACATTAGAGATTAATGTTTCATTTTGAGGAATACATTGGTACTTCAACATTAAGGAAAATCAGTGCAGACGACACAGTTTCCTTCTTGTGTGTCTGTGTGTGTTTTTTGGTTGTTTTTGTAGTTGTTGTTGTAGAAACACAGTGCAATGACTCGACTAGCCTCAAGCAAAGCCAAAAGTAAACAAAAGCTCAGTTTTGATCGCATAATGTACTTCTTGATGCCCAAGACAAAATACCACACACTATAAACTCAGAACACGAATATCATCACCATCATCATTATCATGAGGAGGACACACTAATCAAGTAACCAGAAGAAGAAAAATGCTGGGAATTACAAACTTAAAAATTCATAAGCCAAGTTGTAAGGGACCACCTCAAAAAGAACAAGAATTACAATGATTAGAATCATGAACAATGCTTGTTAGTATCATGACTTCTGTGCTAATTTTTGTACACAATGTGACCATGAGATTTTGCATTACAATAACCTAACACAGTGACGCATGATTAATCAGCTTTAAAATGAGCCAAACAATCTCTCTCTCTCTCTCTCTCTCTCTCTCTCTCTCTCTCACACACACACACTCATCATCACCATTATCATTATACATACACAGTAATCTTTCACTGTAACATGATTAGATCTATCAACATAAATCACAAATTTTACCCCCCCCCCCCCAACACACACACATCTCTCTGAAACACACATAGAGCTAATCAACAAGTAAACACTAAGAAAAATAAGCACTGTCAATATAAAGCTTTGTCACCAACGTTGCAAACAACATGCAAAGTAACACTTTGAGCTTTGCTCTCTGATTCAGGTCTTTCTTGTGTCCTATTGTAATACATGTGACACCCACCAATAAAGGGCTCTGTGCTGAGTTCTGCCTAAGCTACAAATGTTCACTGATTACAGGATATATGCTGTAACTGAGGCAAATTACATTCATCTGAAAGCTGGATTCAGCTTCCAAACATTGTGCATTCTACCAGTCAACACAGTACCACACAAGTACCTCTACACCTCTATCACTGTAATGTACTTTTGGGGGTATACATCCATACCTCTGCACCTCTATCAATGTAACACACTTTTGGGGGTATACATCCATACCTCTGCACCTCTATCAATGTAACACACTTTTGGGGGTATACATCCATACCTCTGCACCTCTGTGAATGTACTGTGCTTTTGGGGGTACACATTCATACCTCTACACCTCTATCAATGTAACACACTTTTGGGGGTATACATCCATACCTCTACACCTCTGTGAATGTACTGTGCTTTTGGGGGTACACATTCATACCTCTACACCTCTATCAATGTAACACGCTTTTGGGGGTATGCATCCATACCTCTAAACCTATTCATGTAATGTGCTTTTGGGGGTACACACTCATACCTCTACACCTCTATCAATGTAATGTGTTTTTGGGGGTACACACTCATACCTCTACACCTCTATCAATGTAATGTGCTTTTGGGGGTACACATTCATACCTCTACACCTCTACCAATATAAAGCTGATTTTTGCTCAGAAGGACAGGGACGGAACAGACACACAACAACTGACTGCAGTGAGGGCAAGATGCAAGCCACACTCAAGTGTCTCCAACACTTTACAGCATCCTTTGTAAGCATGGCTATCAATGTAACACTGAACTTAGCTGGACTCCTGTAGCGAACGTGTGGTGGAAACTACACTATGTATGCGCTGAGCAATTGATCGCTGTGGGCACAAGCCAGGCTCAGAGCCTCCGACACTTTACAGCATCCTTTGTAAGCATGGCTATCAATGTAACACTGAACTTAGCTGGACTCCCCTAACGCAGGTGTGGTGGAAACTAGACTATGCATGCACTGAGCAATTGATTGCAGTGAGCACAAACCATGCTCAGAACTTTCAACACTTCACAGCATCCCTTTTAAGCATGGCCTTCAATGTAACGTTGAACTTAGTTGGACTCCTGTAGCGTACGTGCGGTGAAAACTATTCGTATGCACTGAGCAACCGATCGCAGTGGGCGCAAGCCATGCTCAGAACCTTCAACACTTTATGGCATCCTTTGTAAGCGTGGAGGAGGAGAAGAGGCAGAGCACATAGTGAGCAGCAGACTGCAGTTGGTGAGGCCACACTCAAGGTCTTGGAGGCCCTATGCACATGTCCAGTTGAGCCAAGTACCTGAAAAGTTGAGGTGGGGGGGGGGGGGGGGGGGGGGAAGGGGGCATTATTATTTTTTCTCTCTCTTTTAAGTCTGCCTATTTCAACAAATAACTGGTTATTTAATAACAACAGCAAAAAAGCCACATTTAATGTTATTAAAATAACAACAATAATATTTGTGATGCAGAACCTTTCGAGACATTCCATCTCTGTTTCTAACGACAGATTAACTTCCCACATCAACTTGCGCTACAATACCGCCAGTCACAAAGGCAGAACAAGTACCCCATTGACCCAAATTACAAACCAGAAAATATTTTCCATGCACATAGATACCATCTTCAAGTGAACTGAACTGAACTGGCTAAAACTTTTTTTTAAGCCAATACAAATTTAAACGTGAACCAGTCGTACCTGGGATCAAACTGTTCAACTCGGCCTCTCATGATGCCTTCACCAAGGAAATGACTCAGTTCCACCAAACACTGGCTGGCCGCAGCTGCTGTCAGCGCATTGTCACACTCCTGCAAAAAGCATGCAGGCCTGAATTATTCAATAAAACAATAAAAGTGTTCACTTCTGCATGCAGTTTGCCCTGACATAACCGTCATAGTTGACTGGGTGTAAAAAATAATCAATCCCTTTCCTCTATGGTTGACTGGATGTAAAAAATAAATTTAAAAAAATTCTTTTACTTTCCTCTAACATGCAATCAATGGTAGGTGACTGACACTTTCTTACTCTCACGTCACTCACCATTCTCTCACCACCCAAATCTTAAGGCAATCAGGATGATCCCGTCATTATTTGATTTTCACAGCATGCAGGCAGCATGTCTTCGGAGATAAATAATAAATAAGCCTTGGTGCTGTTACGTCCCTACCATCAAAATGCCAAGTACTGTTCCCCGCCACTGAACCATCCCCAACAACCTGCACCTGCTGTTGTGCTGTGTCTCCCAGTCAGTGTTTGCCAACAACCCCCCCCCCACCCCAGTCCTTCTGAAATGAAAAATGAAAAAAAAAGGAACCATATTCAATGGGTAAAAACTCACCAAGCTGTAGAAGATGGGTTCCAGGAAATGCTCAAGGTGTGACTTGAACTGGCGTTTGCCGAGACCTTTGGCAAGGTTTGGTAACTGACAAACAAAGGAAGAAATGTGTCATCGTAGACACACTTTCCATATATATACACATTTGTAAATACATCTGACATTTAAAGTGCACAACTGTGCACAGGTCTTTGTTCTGTGGTGGTTGTTTTGTTGTTGTTCTGGTCAACTGTGCACAGGATATTGCTTGCTCTCCTGCAGTGGGGTACCTACCTGTGGGGTGCCACAGGTGCACAAATTAGGAACAATTCTGCTGAGAATTGAGAGTAAACAAACCTGGAGTAGGTCAGAGCAGGGCTTTGCCTAGCAACAGAAACTTACCTTTCTAATTTCTGCCTCCGTGATTCACTCAACCTTATTTTTTGCTAATCCTCTTCAACAGTACAGTGAAGTGTCTCATGAATGGTGAATCACATTGTTTTTCTTTTTTCACTTGTGATTTGATGAGTTCTGTATCATCCTGATATGACATCAACAGTTGACCGGGCATGAAATATGGCATAAATATTGCCGGCTAAGAAAATGTAACTCAAAATGACTGGGTGAGGTAGGCAGTAACAGTGCATGGCTCTATTTACACCTAAAGATTTGCATAATGTCAACAGATCTTGTTTCTCTGTTCTTTTTTCCTTAAAATCTTTCTCCAGCATTTCTAGTTCTGTTCTCTGTTCAAACTGATTTTTTTTTCCTCAAATCTTTCTCCTGCATTTCTAGTTCCAGCTTCTGTTCAAACCAACTTCGTTCAGATCTTTCTTCTGCATTTCCAGTTCTACCCTCTGTTCAAACTGGTTTCATTCAACTCTTTCTTCTGCACTTCTCCCCACCTGTTTGCAGACGGTCTCCAGGAAGTTGAGGTGGTGGGTGTAGTGTCGCTTTGTGCAGGCCTTTCCCAGCAGTGGCAGCAGCTTCATCACTGGTGCTGCCATCGACGCAATGTGCGACAACTCTGCCAGCAGACTGACACACCTGGGCGCAAAACCATGTTCCACAATCAACACACAAGGGAGTTAATCAGCGCTCGAAATATGTAACACAAGTACAACAACAAAGACCTGAGTCGCCTACAGTAACTCTCACCTGGCATGCGTGTAAATACAAATTACATAAACTCCACCAGAGTTACATCCTCTACATTTCATTTTTCACTGTCCACAAGTCAGAGACTTAATGGTGGCCAAGGACATCAAAGACAGTCAAGCTGAGCAATAAGCTTTACAAACGAGGAACTCTGCTAGCAGACTGACACACCTGGGCCTGCAGTAACTCTCACCTGGTATACATTTAAATACAAAGTACATAAACTCCACCAGAGAGAGGTGTGAGCCGGTTTGGCCTAGCGGTAAGGCGTTAGGCTGGTAAGCGGAAGGACCTCGGTTCGATACCACTTCGGCTCTCCTTTCTCTTCAAAAAAGGTTGTGGTTTGTGGACACTGTCTTGTGACTTTGTCCGTCACTTCCTACTGAAACATTAAATGGCTCTCATCGCTGCCCATCTTAATGCAGGAATCATTTTGGTGGTGACAGTGTAGCGATAGGTATATAATCTCCCTCTCCCCCCACCTCCATACCCCTTTCCCCCCCTTCTCCCCGTCCCTAATAAGCCGTACGGTTTCTGCGGACGTTAAGCACCATGTTTACTTACTTACTCCACCAGAGTTACATCCTCTACATTTTATTTTTCACTGTCCACAAGTCAGACTTGATGATGGCCAAGGACATCAAAGATGGTCAAGCTGTGGAGTAAGCTCTACAAACAAGGAACAACACTGTCAGCAGACTGACACACTTGGGTGCAAAACCATTGTCCACGGGTCAGAGACTTCATGAAAAAGGGAATCAAAAACATGCAAGCTGAGGGATAAGCTTTACAAATGAGGAACAAAAAGGGAGAAGACAGGGTGAGTGCTGAAGTCCGTCTTGCTGGAAACTATCAAACCTGTTCTGTTCTGCAAGCTTGCCACCTGTAGCACTTACACAGAAAGCAAGAAAGAAGAGAATGCATAGTAAAAATAATGGGCATGTAGCATGCCAAACTGGCCCTAAACATTTACCTTTTGTTCTTTTTTTTTTTTTACAAGTCCGTATACGTTCGGACAAAGATTAAAATGCACAGACATATCCACACACACACTTAACACATACACAAAGTGACAAACACACACACACATACATACATACAACACACACACAAAATGCGTACACAAACACACACACACACATTAGCAGTGCAGCAACATACAAGTGGGTACACACCCACACATACCCATCAGCCAGCTCCCAGGGCTCGGAGGGTTTCCTGAATTTGTGATCCATGCAGCCCCCGCTGCGACCCCGACCCATCTTGGGAGCCAGGGACCCACAAGAGTACATCTGAAAAAACACACCTTCCAAATGCACTGTGGGACCCTTTTGAAACAAAGCGGTCAGAGCATCAAAATAACTTCTCCGAGCAGACATCTTTCTTAACAAAAAACAAGCACCGACCAACCAACAAACAAAACACATGCACACACACACACACACACGTATGCATGCAAGTATGCATACACGCACACACACACACACAAAATGAAAGTATGCAGTAGTTCTAATTTGATCTCTTTGTCTTTATCAAAACTTCACATAAAGTGCAGTGGTGCTCACCCTTGTTGGGGAGATACCACGCTGTGGAAATGGCCGTGGTTATTATCACTGCCATTATTTGGGGGATGAGGCAATGTGATGGCTGTTGGGGAGGAGGGGAGGTGCTGTCCCCACAAAACATCACCTGTTTGTCAGTGTGCAGCTCCATGTCATTGTCGCGGAGCTGCTTGGCGACGCTGTAGGTGGCAGGGCTGGTGTCCAGGCTGGAATACTTCTCACTAGTGGCTGGCTGGTTCTCCAGACCCTCAAACCCTTCACTCACCTTGCCCAGGACCGTGCCGGCGCTCACCTCACCTGCATCAGACATCATAATGTAACACAGATGCAGAGAGAGATGGTTTTTAATGCCTAGTCAACACCTGCTGGTTCTCTGGGTCCTCAAACCCTTTGCTCACCTTGTCCAGCACCGTTCCGGTGCTCACCTCACTTGCATCAGATGTCATAACGTAACATAGTTACATAGACAGAACATTGGTTTTTAATGTCCAGTCAACACACCAGCTGTATCAGGGCAAAATAACATAATGGAGTGCAAAAGAATATGTATAAGGTATCTAGAACTAACGTGGGCCCAAAATGCATGACACAAAACTAACAACAGAGTCAACAAAAATATATGGAATTATGAGAACCATACTAATTATACAAACCAATGCAATCAAACAAAATAAAACCCTCTTACCATAAGCCTTGACCACGTTCACAAGAGCAATAGCGGCACCCTGTCGCACAGATGGAATGTTGTCTTGGAGATTGTTGAAAAACAAAGGGTAAAGTGCTGGCAGCTTCTCTCTGTTTAAACAAAATCAATACTCGCCTTTACAGGATAAGTATATAAAGCAATATTCAAAGACAAACAACAAGTTGGCTTAAAAATGTCCCACATTTTCAGCGCAACTGCCTTCCTTAAAAATGTCCCCAATTTTCAGCACAAATGCCTTCCTCAGGGATTGATTTCTTACAACTGACCTATATATATATATCTACTATCTGTAGTTGTGATTGCATGCACTTATAGATGCTGCTCATGTAACATCATCAATTCTCAAAAGGAAAAGAAAAATGTACAACAATTGCATGCAACAATGATCACACAAAAATACAGCTTTTCGGATTTGTAATTTGTCCCTGGTATTATACTGTGCTACAGCAGAATTAACGGCATCAGTATAATGATGTTCAAAAAGAGAGAGAAAGTTGAGATATATAATATATAAAATCTGAGAGAGAGAGGAGAGAGAGAGAGAGGAGAGAGAGAGAGAGAGAGAGAGAGAGAGAGAGAGAGAAGCAAAGAGAGAGAGGCAGAGAGTGACAGAGAGAGCCACACAGAGAGACTGACTGAACTGACCAAAATTTATTATCCAAGGATAGTTGTTTAGCCACAAATGCACGTCGGACAACCTGTCCTTGTGTAGTAAAGTTGCATAAAGGTATGTAAAAAACAGAGAGGGAGAGTATAAACAGGAGCAAAGTAACCACGAAAGATAAAGGACAAGAAAAAGAGAAGAAAAAAAAGGGAACAACTGCTCTGCATACAGGTAGGCTGCTGTTCCCTGTAAAAAATGAACAGACCTTGACTCATCAGGAAAGCAGAGCACGAAGTTGCCACAGGCCACACAGGCAGCTGTACACAGGAAAACAATCATTCTTTACATAATTATCTGAATGGCAGTGAAAAAAGGTGACAGTCATTCTTCACATGTATATGATCTGAATAGCAGCAAAAAAAGAGGTGGCAATCATTCTTCGCATAATTATCTCATAACAGTGAAAAAAGGTGACAGTCATTTTTCATATAATGATCTGAACGGACGCAAAAAGAGGTGACAATCAGTCTTCGCATAATTATCTGAAGGGCAGTGAAAAGAGGTGACAATCATTGTTCACATAATTATTTGAATAACAGCAAAAAGATGTGAGCAACTGTTGGTGACAGCTACAAATAAAAATTAACTTGCCAACACACAATCACAGGTTTACACTATTGGGTGATTCAGGCGGGGTTGTTAACTCCCTTGACTTCTGCCCGGCATCGCTTAAGTCCCTTGGCTGCTTTTACTTCCGGTGTGTACTTTCTTCACAATGTGTACTTTCTTCACTGAATCGCCCAATACAATGCATGATCACTTAAACTAATTAAAGGGTCAAACCAGTGTTCATGTTTGGCATAAATTTGTCTTATAGGCACGTAAGTCAACCTTGTTGTCTTCAGCACACAGAAGTAAGATTAAAGCTTTACTTTAGAATAATATTACTTTAGAATAATATTAATCTAGGCAAGCACACTGATTTTTTCTTTCTTTCTTTCTTTCATCCGTGTGAAGAAGAAAATCTGTCACCAAATTCAGCCCATCAATGAATTAAGTTCTTTCCCAGAAGTCAACAATTAATATGAATGAACCACAAACTGCTCAGTTAAAAAGTCAACAAATCAGCCTAACATCCAATACGTTACGGAAATAATGACTACTGAATCAGCGGTGCTGATGGTGATAATGATTTTGTCATTTCCATCTCCTGTTGAAATTCACACTAACCGCAATTTAATGCTCACACACACATACATACACACACAATCACCACATACCATTACTCTGCCAGGTGGAGTGGGAGAGAGGGAGGAAATACACACACACACACACACACACACACACACACACACTCTCTGGCAGACAGAAGCAGAAACAGACACAGTGAGAACTAACCATCTCGAACGGGCCAGCTGTCATCATTAAAGCAGATGAGCAAGGTTTCCAACAGTTTGCCAACATGAGGGCTCACCACTGATTTGTCAACCTGGAACAATACCTAAATACGTCAAACCGTTGCATCTTCTTTATTTCTTCTCTGTTTTTTTTTTCTCTTCTTGAAACTGATCAGAGCAAACCTGTGATCTTCAACATTCAAAAGGTTTGACCTTAACAGATTCTACTAGCACTAATCCTGGACATTATCAACAGGGCCAGTCATTCCTCAAGTGAGGTCAAGGGGTAGCACCCTTGTTGGAGTCCAGGGGAACAAACTCCCTGTGAAAAAGCTGACTGAACAACTTGAGCCAGTTTCTGAGGCCCCTCCTCATAGTCGTTTAGAAGCATTTCACAAAACATCAAAGTCTGACAGTCTCCTGACAATTAAAGACAGAAAATATGCCCTGAGCTGGCCCTCAAATTTTAAATCCAAACCAGATTTTACAAACATCATAGAAAACATATTCAAAATGCAAGATTATTTTATTATCTCATCCGAGAAATTAAATTTGTTTTAAACATAATATATACCACCCCACAGCAGACAATAACACACACTGTATTTTTCAAAAATCAAGGAGCAACTGTTGTAAACACATGTAATATAAAAAGGTACACATTAAACAAACTTGTTTACAATATTGTATTCCGTTTTATATGTTATATTAAAAGCGACCAACAACAACAACATATGTTTCCAGTTTGGGGGGGGGGGGGGAGGGTATTCTGGCACAATTGGGGGGGGGGGGGGGGGGGGGGGGGGGGCATTCTGGCACAATCTCAACAAAAAAACATGTGTCAGAATACACTATGTATCAATGCACGTATTAAAAAGAAGTTCAAACCTTAGAGCCTAGCTCAGCAATGCAGGCACAGGCCGCCTCCCTCACAGCATGGTTGTCCGAGTCTGTGGCTTGGACGTAGTACTCGACCTGCAGTACACAGACATGCATAGTGACTGAGGTCTGGACACATACACACACACAAAAATTGAACCCCACAACCCTTTGGTTGCTCATAATCTGCATCGCAGATGCATAAAATGTATCTTCTGCTAAGCATTTGTACTGGGGACAAACATAACACTGCCCCAAAGATGTGTGAAACACGTACCACATTTTGGATGTATTTCTCCACATACAGTTTTCCACTGCCTGCTGTGACTAAGCGCCAGGTCTCCTGAGAATAGATTCTGACTCCTTCAGCAACATAATACCTGTAAGACAGCAAAAATTACAGTGTTAAAAATATTCTGATAACTTCAGGAAATGTGTGTGTGTGTGTGTGTGTGTGTGTGTGTGTGTGTGTGTGTGTGTGTGTGTGTGTGTGTGTGTGTGCATGCACGCACTCACATGTGGTGTATCTGGTGTATTTGTGGGGGGGCTGGGTGTGTACATGTGGGTGTGGGTGCAGTGGGGGAAGGGGGTGTCTCTCTTTGTGTGTCTGTGCCTCTGTGTGTCTGTGTCTCTGTGTCCATGTCTCAGTTTGTGTAGACATGGTTATGCGCATGGACGGGTGAGGGTGTCCTTTGTCCTTTGCCACCGGAGTGATGAAAGCTAGGGCGCATGAGAGCAGCATGTGTCATTGTCTTGTTCCACTGTGATGAATCAAAGGCAGAACACCAACACCCACCCTCTCCCATTTGTTTGTCTGCATTATGAACTGATGACAAGGTGGCTGAAGACCCCCCCCCCCCCCCCATAAATTGTACAGGTACTAATTCCATGTTGCTGCATACCTGTTGAGGCACATTCTGGGAATGAGGATGGGATAGAACTTTTGCCGGGCTTCTTCAGTCGGAAGACTCACCAGGAACTGGCGAGTCGCTACCGATGCTGCCAAGCGAACCTGAAAGACGACAATGGCTGTTAACACACCACCAGCTCACTTGCCTGTGAACTGTCACAGAATTTAAGCCACACAGGAACTTTTGTCCCCTTTTCCACCCTAGGTCTGACACACCTCTCGCTTCTAATCGTGTCATCAACCTCCCATCCCCCCACCAAGACCACATTGTTTTTGATTTTTGAAACTCAAAGTACTGCCAAAACGAACCCTTAGCTAAAGCCTAACTGTTGCTGTAGGCCATTCCTTGACCAATAATTAACAGAATACAGAGATTTCTACTCTGCATACGCTGACCAAAAAATCCCAACAACAACAACACAACCAGCACTGTAGTACTGGCAGTGCACAAGTAACCAACAAAGAGTTCTGCTGTACCTGACTCCAGTTATCTGCCAGTCCCTGCCCAAGGTGCTCTGCAAACTGATGGCCATGGCGATAGATCGCATTTTCCTCTGTCAGTTTCGACTCACTGTCCAGCTCAGCTGAAACATTGTAGGTCAGCCTGGAATTAGTTTTTGTCAAAATTGCAATCCTAGTTCAGTTTCCACAAAGTTCAAAAATGTGATCTAGTGTAGAAATAAAACAAAATAAATCTCATGTTAATGTTTCATTTGCTGAGGTCATTTGCAAATGATGTGTGTGTGTGTGTGCGTGCACACATGTATGTGTGTGGGGGGGGGGGGGGGGGGGGGGGGGGGAGGAGTATAAAAATTAAAATACAGAAATTAATTCTGATATCTTTAAAAAAAAATTACAAAATCAAAAATCATTTCCACTGGTGGCAGTTGGGTAAATCAAAAATCACAACACACATATCAGAGAAACAAAACAAAAACGGAGAAAGAGAATAATACGCTCATTACAAATGAAGAGCCATGCACTGTTCTATAAACATAATCGCACGCAACACAAAATGCTAAAATCACAACTCCATTCTTATTTTCTCTTTGCTCGAATTGCCTTACATCCTTCCTTAGCTCCACAGCTGACGAGCGACGAGCAGACGTAGAACCCTGTCTCGCGCACAAAGCGATTGGTGTGTGTCAAGGCGTTGAAGATGAGATCCAACAGTTCCTGGTCCACAAACTCATTGAAAGCATATCCACAACCACCAATGACACTCTGCAAGCACCTGAAAATGCACATGGTACTTAATTAGCAGCTGAAATGAGAAATGAGGGCAAATCTAATATGCAACTAAATGAAAAATTAGATTCTGAAAGAAAAATACAATTGGAAAGTGAATTAGAAACCTATAGAAAGTCAATATTTGAGTCAGAAAGAAGAAATATAAACTAATAAAGGAACTTTTAAAATATCTTGTTTCACATTTTATTACATTGTAAATCCAAGACTTGTATCCATGACAAAAAGAAACAGCAACAAATCAGAAACTTTAACAAACAACAAAATCAGAATTTAACAAGCACCAAATTCACTCCTTCACTTCTAATGATGTGTTTAGGGCAAAGCAAAACCCTGCCCATAACATCACAGCCTAAATTAAAAATGAAGAAAACTGTTCACCAAAGTGCGTCAATTAAAAAAGGGAATAAATTATCCAGATGGACCGAAGTCTTTCCAAGAATGTGAACATAAAGCATGGTCATCTCTTACAAAAAGTCTTCCTGCCTTATCTGGGGGCCTGCTGGAATAACTGTTAACAGAGGGGGGTGAAAAAACTCTGGAACAAGGATGACTGCTGCTGCTAGCATTCTTAAAATAAGATTGAAACACATAAACAGTTAAAAGAAATGCTAATTTTAATAGGACAGTACAACAGTATTGCAAATTTTCTGGGCAAGCTTCTTTTTCAAAGTGACAAATATGACAGTTAAACAGTAATAAATGAAAATTCTTTCTACAGACACTCCAGGCACTCAATAAAAAGCAACCGGATAAGTATCATATTTTCATTTAAAACTGTTTAGCTGTCATTTTGTCACTTTGAAAGAGATGCTTACCTTGAAGATTTATAATAGTTTTGCACTGTCCTATTAAAATCAGTATTCTTTTTAATTGTTTGTTAACTGAGGACCCAAAGATCTTAAAAGCTGAAAATTATTACTTCATATAGGTTTCTAAAGATTTCCATCCTGCAGTGTCGTGAAAAATCTGTGCAGCATCGGCACTCACTCTCTGCAACAGAAGGATCAAATCATCAATGTGACTTTGTGAGGATATTACATGGCAGTTGGGTTCACCAAAACATTACCAATGATGAAGAAGAACATCATATGAAGTTTATCAATTATATACTTGAAATCTGGCTAGGTCACATGAAAAGTGTCTGCTTGCATGCACAATCCATCATGGTGGTGGTGGTCTTGGTGGGGATGTGGTCTGCCTGTGGCTGATAGTAAGATCTAAGAAGTATTATGTTTTGTGCAACACTGTATGTGTGTGTGGCATGGACATTTGCAAGGGATGGCATACATGGACACGATACATGTATAACTCAGGGGTAGCATTAACACATGTTGTATGCACTTTATGCTGTTCTGAATGCCAAATGCACATTTTTTAGATTGTGATGTATGTAATACATTTGCAAAAATCACAAGGCTAGTTTCCTGACTAGCCAATGACATGAATGAATCTATAAAAGACTACAGTCACAGTAGTGCCTTGCTGTGCTTGAGCTGTCCTCCTCCTTGGAGACAGACAGAGACAGAGAGAGGAAGAAAGTAGTGAGGAGGAGAGAGAGGGAGAGAGAGAGAGAGAAAGCACAAATCAGTATGTATGACTTTATGCTTACACAATTGGGCCTACCACCCAAAAAATGTAATATCACTATTACTATTTGAGTGAAGTTGAGTTCTGTGCTATGCAAAAAGGGCTTCATTTCACAGAATTTAATCAAGACCATTAGATGTGCTAGATCTAGATCTAGACAAAGGTTCAGGGACAAAACCACTGATGGCAAAGGCCGAGAATGGTCACTGGAATGGAGGGACACATGTACACAGAGGACTCAGCAGGGTTATTCAGGCTTAGAGGGCACACAGGGAGTTTTGGGGCTGGTTAGATCCCTGTTTTGCACATTTTACATGGATGTGAAACTTATTTACCCATATGCATTTCACTGACAGATTGACATTTTATGCCATAAGCAGTTTAAAACAAAACAAACTTAGTGCTATCAATGAGAAATGTTTGCACTTGTTCATACAAACATTACAATAGAACATCAGAAAAATACTGGACTTTAGTGTATATTTATGCACACAATATTCTACATCTAGTCCCTATTGATCATAATCACATCAGTCAAAAAATCAAAATAAGTACTGTATAATCATACCAATTACCATCATAATGATGTATCACAAATCACGTGTGTTACAAGCATAACACTGAACATGACAAAAATTGAAAAAAATGTGACCAATGCATACTCTGCCAGGAGAGCTGGACAGCTTCTCCACCAGCTTCTCCCTGTCCTCCTGTTCAACGTGACCTGAATCAGATAGTGGCTGCCTCTCCAGGTTGGTCTGAATGCCACCAAGGATCTTGGACTGTGTGCGGCTGTAGATCTGAGGACCCAGCTTGGCACACAGAGCACCCAACACCTCACCTGAAGAGTACAGTTGAGTGGATGATCAAACATTACATACATACATGTATACATTATAAAATTATACATGCATAATTTACTTGTCATTTTTGTTCCTAAAAGAAATCTAATGGTAGCTGGTACCCAGTCTTTATTTTGTTGTGCCAGAATGGCCAACTTGGCATAATGAGTAATTAGTGTGAAAGGCTGAAACACTAAACCAAATGATCATTAACAGTCAATGTACCCCTCATCATGCTGGACATTTATAAATTTATAACTGTATGCATCACAGCCCACCATTAGAAATGGATCTTTTCTCACCATGCTATATATATCTAGCAGTAGCAGCCTGTTTGATAAGTATTTTGCTCTATTGCTGCACATTTTCTGACAAAAATAATGACAAAACAAAGTGAAAAGTAAACAACAACAAAATCAAATTTAAATGGCCATGGCGGATATGTGCTGGACCCATTTCTACAAAGTGGTTGAGGGTCTGAGGCCAGCAATGCCACCTATCAACTTCCTCCAGCACCACAAAGACAGCAGATCCATCAGATCCTGCAGAGGCAGGAAATACAACACAACCAACCACATCATTGCATCAGCAACTGCATGACCCCCCCCAAAAAAAACCAGAAAATTACAGATGTTTTACAAGTCTGTCCTGTCAGTGTCACACAGACCAGCTCAAACACTCTTTCTTGGACATCAATAGCTTGGAAGTGGAGCCATATCAGCAACACAACTGTCCAACTCCAATCTAAGTCTGTGGACAGTTCTAAGACAGCATTGTCATGATCTGCCAAACCCTGGTAGCTGTACTGCAGTCTGCGGCCATCATTGTACCAGTCACACCATTGACATTGTACCAATGCCAGAAGTTTAGATGTTTGCAACGTAATACACAGATGCACAGAAACATGTGATTATGACTAATATGAGAGATAGGATAGTACTGATCACAGGAGTCAAGTAGATATGATAGTAATACTAATAGTCTAATACAGTAACAGTAATACTTAGTATACAAAATCATATAGCATAAACTGATAAAGCCCCAATATCTCCCCCTCTCTCTCTCTGAGCTTCTCCCTCTGCCTTAGGGTAAATGTATACATTACAGAATGAATGTTCTATGCTGTACCTGCTACAATTCGAACTCGGAACTCGGTGTCATCCAGTGATTCCAGGGCATGATCAAGAACTGCAATGGCAAAGTCATCATCACTTTTCTCACTTTCAAGAAGTGCCTTCGCACCACTCAACGCTCCGTGTCTCGTTTCCCACCTATCAGACACCTGGCACAACAGTTTAAGAAAATCATTTTGTAGTTCGATGATCCCTTCAGATTCCAAACTACTTATCAGCTTCTGCAACGCTGTGTATGCCCTGTCGCGTTCGAGTTTTGCACTGCTACAAAGCTGTTGCTGGATTTCAGCAGACATGTTGAAAAATTATTACCACCCCAGTGTAAACCTGCCTCTGATTGGTTTAACCACAAAGCCTAAACGAATAGAAATCGAGTTTACAACGGAACACATAATGTAATTTCTTTTTCAGAAGAGCTTTGTTTGTGCGGAAGCGTGTGCCATTGCTTTTTGGCTTTACTGACACAAAAACATCATAAATATGGGTGTTCCAGCCTTCTTTAGATGGCTGAGTCGGAAATATCCGTCCATCGTCGTCCATTGCGTCGAAGAGAAGGTAACGTTGTTGACGAGGTTTTGATCTGCCATCGGAATAAATTTTCAGTTTGGATTCCCCGATCTACAAGGCCGTTTTAATGGCTGGGCAAGCACATGTGTGGACATTGTTCAGTATTAAATCAAATCAGGGTTTCGGGTAGACCGGTAATTTCCGGTTTTTCGCAGGTAAATTTGTAATTGTTTATTGTAGTGTTCTAAGCTTGGGACTCGTCCTAACCATAATGCTAAAAGTAACTGACACTAGGTTTAGGACACTCGTAAACAGTAGTCGGTACACGTGTACCGGCAAATTTTGTCCAAGCACCATGAACCCCCCCCCCCCCCCCCCCCCACCCCCCCCTTCCCCCTCCTTGCACCGGTACCCTCTTCTCTCCACGGTCTTGTACATTTATGACATCTTTTACACTCAAGGCATGGAGTGATGGACCTACAGATGTAACCACATTCAGTTCTCTGCACTTGCACAGTTGCAAAGGTAAAGTCTGCATAATATTAGTAATTTACAATAGAACCAATTATTCTAATTCAAAATTTCTATCAGCAAGTCCATGGATTGGTTCTTTGTAAGTTTCTTTCTTTATTGTAGTGTATACAGGTATACCTTGATCATCAGTCAAGAAACTGCCTCTATTACAGTATTAGTCTATGACTATAAGACTTAAGAGCAGTTTTGACTACTGATAAATAGTAATTTTTAATATTAAACAGGGCCCCTTCTCAGTGGTTCACTGGTGGCACACTGTGTTGCTGATCTAGTGAATTAAGCAGTACTGTGGATTGAACACCTGGTTGAGACAGGATGAAGGGCCATTTTTCCGTTATTCCAAGTCAGCTCTTTCTGAATTTATAAATTATGATGGCTCTTTAGTAGTTTACACTTTACAGCCTGAGTTGGATCCTGTTGGTAAGTAAGTAAAGAACTTGGTGTACTGTGCCCAGTCAACCTGGATCCTGTTGGGGCTGTACAGACAATGACAGTTCTATAAAGTATAATGCATGTTGTGTTTTGATCATTGAGATATCAAATGTCAAACTATAGACCATCCTGCAGACCCAGCATCTGCCTTGACCCAGCCTGATGAAAAAGAGGACATTGTTTCTAATCTAAGACACACACAAAAATCAAGTAAAAACTTTGCACAATGACCAAACCAAAGCGTTTGATGTTTACCAGATGTACGGTCCTTGACAATTGAAATAAATCTGAGTAGTGTGTTCAGTCAAATTGTTTAGAATAAAGCAGGATTTTAAGGGGAAAAAAGTAACTTTGTTAGTATGTATTATACATTTTATAATGTCAGGTTAGAAAAAACAAATCAGGCCAAAAATTAAATGTCAGCTATAGCACATGTTTAAATGAGTTATGCATCTTCTGTGTGTGTGGGGGGGGGGGGGGGTACAGGAGATAAAGTGGGGTTGTTTTACTGTGGCTATCACTAACAATATGAGACTTTGAGAGTGAGAAAGAGATTTGTTAAGGCTGAGTTTTTTGTGCAGGATTGGTTGGTTCTTTGAGTTCAACGGCCTTAGGACTAGTTCTAATGCTACTAGTAGTAGTAGGAGGTTAAAAGGGTGTCTGATTTTGACAGTGATGATGTGTAATGCCAATAGTGACAGAGGATGAAATCATTCAGTCATTTAGATACATCACATTTATAATCTTCCCCAGGGCAAGGAAGTGGATGGTGTGCGTGCGCCTGTGGACACCAGTCAGCCGAACCCCAATGACATCGAGTTTGACAACCTTTACCTGGACATGAATGGCATCATCCACCCCTGCTGCCACCCAGAAGACAAGTCAGTGTCTCAGCTGGCAGTTCAGTTGCTTAGTTAATGGTTAGAGAGGTGCCTGACTGATTGTTATTAATGTTATTGTTATGAATACTTTAGTTGATGTTTATCAGTTAAGTCAATAAGTGATTTGTCTTAACTGGAGGTTGCCTGGTTTGTTGGATGGATGGTCTAGGTTAGCAATTGGTTGACTGAATTTAATTGACTGATCAGCTGATTGATTTACTTATTATATTGATAGATTGGTTCGGTTATGGAGGGTTCATACTATCATAGAGTTGGTTTGGTTATGGAGGGTTCATAAATCATAGAGTCTGTGACTGTCTCTCTCTCTCTATTGAAAATAATTGACTGATTGATTTACTTCTTATAGTGATAGATTGGTTTGGTTATGGAGAGTTCGTTAGAGTCTGTGACTGTCTCTCTCAGCAGTATTACTATCCAAGTAAACATGCCAGATCTGATATATATTTTTAATTGTGATGGCCATGATAGCCAGCATGCAGCCAAAGTCAGGTTGGATCTGACTTCCCACATCTTGTCCAGTTTCATTCTTCTAAACAACACCCGGATCATATTGTGCACACTGGCCTGAATCTGATGTGGATGGCTTGGTCTTGTTTAGGCTAAATGCATCTGGTCTGGAAGCAAGTCAGCATGCAAAAATCATAAGGCCCGATTCTGTCAGAATGCAACTGGCACACTACCACTACCAGTTTCCCACTTTTAGACTTGGTTGTGTTCTTCCACAGATGACCCAGATCATATTGTACAAAACCAGCCCTGGTCTGGTTTGGTTCTGGCTGACTGTCAGGTTTGGGCCAAACGGATCCGGCCCAGAAGCAAGCCACTGTGCATAATCATGGGGCACACTTCTGGCCAACGCTTCCGAACTGATTCGGATTGGGTGTGAATCAGATCTGGCATGTTTACTGGGTGCTTTATTAGTTAATTCATGCTTTGTATGTGTGTGTGTGTGTGTTTATACATTCAGACCGGAGCCCAAGAATGAAGATGAGATGATGGTCCTGATCTTCCAGTACATCGACAGAATCTTTTCTGTTGTGCGACCACGCAAGCTTCTGTACATGGCCATTGATGGAGTGGTAATAAACACACACACTCCCTCACTCACAATGCATGTGCATCCGTACACACATGCATCATCATGTGAACATGTATACACACAAACACATACCCATTACACACACAGTGACACCTATATTTACACACACACACAGCACACACAGATGCATTACATGGAGAATAATTTCATTACAGTTGAGTAACCAGTAATTCATGAACTATGATGAAGTATATTTTAACATCTATTCATCTACTCAGGCCAGTCAGGGTTACCTCAGGATGATCTGCTATGGTAAGTTCTGCCATATATATATAGATATGCTAGTGTGGCCAGGAAAAAATATGCAACATGATCACACTGGCAGCATCTGAGCATGATGTGTTACTGATGTTAACTGGAGCATCACAATGATATATTATACATGTAAAGATAGTATCAGGAGTCACAAACATTTTTTAGAACTTGTGTCTTGTGACCAACCTAGTGTCTCCAAAAAAAACAATAACCCAAAACAACCAAACATGGCATTCCACACACACAGATGCCGTGTTTTTTTAGAACAGTCCTGCACTTACCTAGTTGATCTTCTGCCTCCCGCACCAACTGCAGTATTCTGTGCAGGCACAACGGATAACACTAACAGCACTGCTTTCATTATCCCCAAGCTTGGGACACCCCAGGGCAATCAACATTTTTCACAGGTGCCTGGTTAGATCTTGGCCTTTCTCTGGTACTGACAGATTCCTGGCTGGTTTGTCTACCTTGAGTAGGCAGCCTCATGTTAACTGGCTCAGAGCTAGTGGAAGGAAGAAACTGGTTCAGAACTATGATCGTGACTACAAATCACGAAAAAGTCAGTTTTCTGTATTGTCTTTTGTGACCTGATGCTGAGCTGTGAATTTGGTCAGTCCTGGATGCAAATAAATGGAGGGAAATAAGTAATGCAGCCAGAAACCAACTGCAGAGAGTGAACAGTCACTGACCTCATTCAATATCTTGTCACCCACCTTGACCAGATAGCTGTCAAAGTTGATAAGTTTTTGACAACAGACTTTGCACTCTGATGTCACAGAGACAGAGAATTAGAGCTTTAAATTAAAATGCACTCTGTCATACAGATCTGGAGCTTTTTGCATATATATATATATACATACTTATAGTAATAGTAAACACATGTGGTTTGAGCAGTTGGATGAGTGTGGGATTGTTTTGCACAGTTTGCATATTTGTGACCCCTGGATATAATATTCACAATGATGAAGACAACCAATTTTTGTTTAATTGTTCTTGTTTCCCAACACAGGCTCCTCGTGCCAAGATGAACCAGCAGCGGTCTCGCCGATTCCGAGCATCCAAAGAATCCTTGTAAGTATCAGTGTTATAATACAATAGACTTGCAACTGATTCACATTAACTACCTACCTCAGTGAAGCACTCAGAAAGTAAAGAAACTGTGATCAACTATTGATGATTTGATGTGTAACCTTATGGGTTTATTTTATCTCAGACCACATTGAAACCCCACAAACCACATTGAAACCCAACAAGCCTGTGAGAAACTACCACCTCCTCTTCAATTGTGCTGTAAAGAAAAAAACACTTCTCAAGAATTAATTGGTACATACTACAGCTACAAGGTTACTCACTTGATATTTATGGCCTCATGAACCACAAAACTTACCACGAGGGGAAAGATAATGCATTGAGTCAGGCTGATTCACTACCATGTCATGTCACTTATGTTTGATTGAAGAGGTGTGAGAATAAAGAAGTAAAATGGACCAGGGAGGCAGGAATTAGGGTGCAAAATTTCTGTCTGTGGGTGATGGGGAAAACAAGGAAGCTGTGTTGTGACCTACTCCAGGCTAAAAAGACCTTGAAGGGACCTTAATTCTCTCTCTCTCTCTCTCTCTCTCTCTCTCTCTCTCTCCTCTCTCTCTCTCTCTCTCTCTCTCTCTCTCTCTCTCTCATACAATACACACACACACACACATGTGCACATTCACACTCACACAGATGAACACATTCACATTGATCACATCAATTTTTTATATTAGTCATATTTATAATCATAAATTATTTCAAGCTGAACTGGGTCCTTAGGATGCTTATTTTTGTTGTTTCCTTGTCCAGTGAGAAGAACAAGCTGATGGCTGAAATGCGAGAGGAAATGATGTCCAAGGGCTGCCACCTGCCTGCAGCCAAACCAGCCACAGAGCGCTTTGACAGCAACTGCATCACCCCAGTAAGTGTGCAAAGTGTAGTCATGCAGCAACACACAGGTGAACCTGAAGCACAAGACTCAAAAGCAACATGTGAACATGAAACACAAAATGAGAACAGTTTGAATTTCCTGCTGTCCTGTTTCAGCTGGGCAGCAACACACAGGTGAACTTGAAACACAAGACTTGAGAGCAACATGTGAACACGAAACACAAAATGAGAACAATTTGAATTTCCAGCTGTCCTGTTTCATTTGATGCAAACAAACAAAGCGCATTGTTCCTTGTCCTGTAGCACAATAAGACTAGCACAGAGTTCCACAAAGCAGAGATTACCTCTCATTTTTGGCCTGCATGTTTTCATATTCTAAAAGGTAGATTTTAAACGATAATAATGTAATGATGAAGTTTATGCACCTATGTAACTCTGTATCATATGAGCCTTAAACTATAGTCTAAATGATAATAATGTAGTGAAAGATTTTAAGCGCTTCTATATTTATATAAATGTAAGCTGCCCTACTGCTTACATGTACAGTGATGTACTGACGGAAGTACATTTATCCGTCTGTGATCATTTCAGTGAGATTTTTAAAGTAGGGGTGAGTGGACCTTTATCATACTTAACACAGAATGTCAAAGTGAAACAGATCACTGACATATTTTGTTTAATGTGTGGTTTACAGGGCACACCCTTCATGTTCCGACTGGCTGCCTGCCTGCGTTTCTACATCCACGATCGTCTGAACAACGACCCTGGCTGGAGCAACATCAAGGTCATTCTGTCTGATGCCAATGTCCCCGGGGAAGGAGAGCACAAAATCATGGACTACGTCAGGAGACAGAGAGGTGAGGGGACTGTTCTGATTGCTTTTTACTGGTGAGAGACAGAAGTATTAGTTTATTATGTCATCTGTGAGATATTTGAATGTAAAACTGGATTGGTAGAAAGAAAAAACGTAGAGTATTTCATGTACAGCTTTTGGAAATTCTTATACAAATAGACTGATTGAAAATATTGAGAGAAATAAAAAAATAAAAAATAAAATAATTATTTTGGTGTGGGGGGAGCAAATAACTATATAAATATGCTGAAAGGACAGAAATGAGCAGAAACTGCAGATGAACAGTTGTCAATTTCTGTCTGCCTTTCTTGTCCATCCAGAACTTTTTGGTGTATACTAAGAATTTGCTGTGTTTTAAAGTATGCTTTTGCAGTTAATATGGGGGGGGGGGGGGGGGGGATTCCTGTACTTTGATGTTGTTTTTATGTTTAAAGTGCCCGTTTTGTGTGTAAATTAAATATTTGTTTTCTTGGTTTCAGCCCAGCCAGATCATGACCCTAACACCCACCACTGTCTGTGTGGTGCTGATGGTATGTTGTCTTCTTCTTAATATTTTTTCTCATCATTATAGTTTTCTGTCCCACCTTCTATCTGTCAGTTCGTCCACCCTCTTGCTGTAGTGATGAATAATTGACTTCTGTCATGCTGTGTACCAAAGCTGGGGATTCTCCCCAGAATTGAGGTTTCTACACATGTGTACAAGCATGGACACACACACACACACACATACAAACATGTATGCACATGCACACACACACTTATGCACAGTGTATTGATTACATTCGCTGTAACTGTTATTCAGAAGTAGTTCTTTTAGCACATGGATCAGTTTGGAAGTATATATAACAAAATATTAACATATATATATGTACCTTTGTACCTTTGTTATGTATGATAAGACTGACACTGATATGTTTGTTTTCCCTCTTGTTGTTGCAGCTGATCTGATCATGCTGGGTAAGTAGTTTGTTGACTTTATTATTATAAGACCAGCATTATTGCAGGAGACAGCAAATTTAACTGTGGACTGTTGTCATATTTCCTCTCCCTCTTGTGTTGATTTGAAACATAACCATATTTGGGGTTATCATTTACTTCTATTTTTCTTTTTCTTTTTAGGGGAGGGTGGGAGTCGGGAGTCAAGAATCTTACAAATGGGCGTGGATTTCCTTTAAACAATCATTCAGTTTAACCCTTTCACTGCCATGATGTTAGTTGAAAATGACCAATGAGAGTGCAAAATTTGAAACTGTTAAGCCTTTTTGTTTGCTTTTCTGCACTGACTTGTGCCAGGATTTTCATAAAAACAGACACAGCATTGAAAGTAGATGTGTTATAGGACCAGAAAATATACTGTTTGCAGGCGTGTTGGTGCATCTTTCAGCCCAGAAATTTTACAGGCTGGGGCAGTAGTTTTTGCGTTCTTTGGTGAAATACGGTAATAATTTTGAAATTTGAATTTTCACAGGAAAATGTCAAATGTAAAGTATAATTCGTAAAGTATAATTCTTTTTTTTTGTATAATCTATTTCACAGGTCTTGCCACCCATGAGGTCAACTTCACCATTATCAGAGAGGAGTTCAAACCCAACCAGCCCAGGCCCTGCGATCTTTGTGGACAAATGGGTCAGTAGATGTGTGTGTGTGTGTGTGAGTGAGACTGAGAGAGTGTGTGTTGTGCTGTGTGTGTTTCACTTTTGAAAGTGAAACCGATGTGCGTTTGAAATAGTTTGTAAAAAGAAAAAATGTGGTCACATTTTACTGTACATATTTTTTGTCTGAAAATCAAATGCTTCAGCATATTCAGCTTCCGTTTTTGATATAAAAATAAAATGTCTGATTTCACCATCAGGAACTGATGGGTGATGAATGCATTGATCTGATGATGAGAGCACAGCAACAAATATCCTGACTTGGTAGAGAGGAAAAATTGTGTGTGTTTAGTAACTTTGCTACCAGGATCGTAGAGAGGAAATATTGTGTGTGTATGTGTTTTTAGTAGCTTTGCTACCAGGATGCAGTCTACTTTTGTGGTGATAGACACACCTCCCGTAACTTGCTTTTGGTTTTACACACTGACCTTTGTTCTGTTTGTCCATTTAGGTCATGAAATGAAAAACTGTGAGGGTCTGCCGAAAGAGAGGTGTGGTGAGGTGAGTAGTAGGTAGCAGTGTCAGTGGGTTACATGTCATGCTGTCACTGCTAATTCGTGTGTTTATTCTGAGCATTTCACTGGGATGGATAAATCTAATTTAAATGGTTATGTATTGCCACTTTTTTTGCTTGTGCATATCAAAGTTATCTGTGTGCAGGGCAAGCCTTGTTTAGTTTTGGTACTTTTCTTTTGCTGTTGTTTTCTTAACAATATCAGCACCATACAGATTCTAAGCAAGGTTGATCACTTACTTTTTACAGTTTGACGAGCTGTCCAAACCAATAGGCCAGGAATGTGAGTTCATTTTCCTTCGCCTGAATGTGTTGAGGGAGTACCTGGAACGAGAGCTGCGCATGGATGGTCTCCCTTTCGAGTACGATTTTGAGGTGAGTAACTTTCCACCATTTGTAGTTGTCACAGTGGGACATATCAAAACCACTGACATCACTTGATTTTCGTTACCATCCTAGCATGAAAGAACATTTTCTACTTTGCAGTCGGTGTGTGACGTCATTAACAAGATTGACACACTGGCAGCGATCTTGATTACATCGTGCGCAAGCCAACTTTCTTCTGTTCTTAATCTGTAAAGAGAGAACTCATGTGGCTGTGCCCCAAGGAGCTCAGATTCAGAGCAGAAAAGTACTTCTGTTTCATACATGTTGATGGAACAATCCTTGAAAACATGTTAGTTGAAGTGTGTGCACACTTTCTGCACTCCGCCACTCTGATTCTACCTCCTCTTTCAAAGCCGCCCTCAAGACGCACCTGTTTAATAATTATTTCTAAACTGTTTTTCACAGCCCTGCCCATCCCCTCGTCCAACACTGTGTGTGTATGGTTAGTGTTATTGTAAAGCGCCCTGTGCTGCCACCTAGTGTGGTAGGTGGGCGCTCTAGAAATCCTCTTTATTATTATTATTATTTTCAGGCCAAAATTACATTGTTTGCTTGTGGTACCCTTTAACACCTTTTAGTGCCTGAGAGAGGAAGTAAATCAGCCCACCTTTCTGCCAGGAAACTGGTTCTGATGGGATAATAAATATGAAATGAATATTTATTTTAAAAAACACAGATTTTTGAGAAGCAGATCTGCAAAGCACACTTTGAAAATCGTGCATTCAAAAAATAAATAATAATGAGTTGTGCTGTAGTCAGCAAGAAGATTAGCACTGAGGTGATTTTTGTTTGATTGTTTTGGTGGATTTATTTTTTGCTTGTTTTTGTCATGCTTGCCACCAGGGATTATGTGAATGAGTTTGTGTTCTCCTTTTATTCTCCAGAGAGCTCTGGATGACTGGGTGTTTATGTGTTTCTTCGTTGGGAACGACTTCTTGCCACACTTACCATCTTTGGAGATCAGGTGGGTTTTGCTGCTCCTGTACTAGGCAGTCTCTTGAGAAGTCAAAGTATGGTAGTTCACAAAATGTTGGATTATTTATTGCAGCAGTTTCTTTCATGGGATTATTTTATAAAATATGTTTTCCCCAACAGCCACATAAAAGTTTCTGAGCTGTTTGAAAAGAATGTATTATACTGTTATATTTAGTTTGCTGCTTTCATTTGGCAGTGAAATAATTTAATAAAGGGGGACAACTGCAACACAATGTGAAGTCACAGTTTCTTCCCTTGCATTGCTGGTCATGTTTTGAGAGCATTTGTGAGGCTCTCTTCAAAGCACAGGTCAGTTTGGGAATTAAAAAAAAATGTTCACTTATCTGTGTCCATATGTATTAGTTTGACTCACTTGAGAAGTGGTAATTTAATTCCTTTATTGATTGTGAACTGTTTAAGACTTTTTATTCAGTACTTGCTGTTTACAATGCTTCTTCTCTTGTTTCCAGAGAGGGGGCCATTGACAGGTTGGTCAAGCTGTACAAGAATGCAGTTTACAAAACTGGGGTTAGTATCTCTTAACTATGAAAATCTTCTTTTTCAAATATTTTTATCATTCTTGAACCGAGACTAAAGGATTATTGTTGTCTTTCTCATTTGTCTTTGTCCATGAGCATCACCACCACTTTGCCCTGATATAACCATCTTGGTTGGCTGGGTGTAAAAAACAACAACAAGTAATTACTTACTATGACCACCACATGTGCTTAGAGCCAAAAGGATTCGATAGACAGATAATCTGGAGACAGATAATTATTATTTTTGATTACATTTATGAATTTGCAGTTACGAGCTTACTTTTGGTTAAGGGAAGAATTCAAATTTATTGAATTTTCCTTGGATGAATTATTAATGCTTGCAGGATACAGTTGTGGATGATTGATGTTGCAGGGTTACCTGACAGACAGTGGAGTTGTGTCCCTTGAACGTGTGCAGCTGGTCATGACTGGTGAGTTCAGATTTTCATGGTTTGGGTTTTGTTTTGGCAAGTTCAGATTTTTGTGGTTTGGGTTTTATTTTGGTGAGTTCAGATTTTCGTGGTTTGGGTTTTACTTTCGTAAGTTCAGCATCAGTATTGCTCAAGACACATACATTTTCTCCAAGGAATTTAGAGAAACAGACATTCTTTGATGACAGCTCTTACTGCTATGTTTTATTTCAGCAGATCAGCTAGCTCATAGTTTAAAGCATCACCGTGATTGTCCCCAAGTGCTGTCTGTCTAATCAGGAGCTTGGGCAGAGTCCTTTTTGTTATAGGGTCTACATTCCACAACTAACAGTTGTGATCATGTAAATAAATGTTGTCAGTGGTGCAACCCACCTGTTCAAATGGCAAGGAACACACGCACACACACACAGACATAAAATGGTTTCATGTATGCAAGTCTTCCCTTGTGTGCCTTTAGTGTATTGGTGAACAACACAATAACAACAACACGTTTTTCCATGTGTACGTTTTCACACATCTCAGCCTATGCTTACCATTGTAGTTTTGAATGGGCAAACTAAAGGGTATTAATCAGCACAGGCATATGCAGCTCTGAGTTCAGTTACTGTTTCAGTGGTTTCCAAGCAGTCAGGGCTGATTTCTTTGCCCTGCAGGTTTGAAGTGTGTACATATATCTGCATGTGCAAAAGAAGTTTGTGTTATGATTGAAGCATTTTTTCCTCTCTCTCTCTCAACAGAGCTTGGCCATGTGGAGGATGAAATTTTCAAGAAGAGGAGAGATGATGAGGTAACTGGTGACACTAGGCTCAAAGTCCTGTGTGTATGTGGGTACTTTCTGCATGAGCAGTTGCGTGTTCGTTTTCCATTAGAGCTTACTAGCCATAGTCTTGGTGCTCAGCAAGCTCAAAACATCACCAGGGTTGCACTTGTTGCAAAAGTCTGCATACTGTTTTTCCAGTTGATACCAAACTGGTGTTAACTACAGCTGTGCCTTGCTCTTTACATTTTAAGACAGACCTTTTATAAACCTTTGAGTCTGTCTGGCTAGATGTCATGTGCACCACTGTCCCTGTTTGGGTATTTTTACTGCCTGGTACAATTTAATATTTTCACAGTGGTTTAAAGACGAGCCAAACATATTTGCATTTGTGGGAAGGACATAAGTATGACCTGGATCATGTGCATTTTTTCCATCAATGATGCAATTTCTCCTGGCCATGCATCATCATTTTTGGCATATATATACTCAAAAGGACACCCAATGCAGCTTGTGTCGGATAGTTGTGGTGTGTTTGATTTGTCACTGTGACACATTGATGTAGTGCATGACTGTCTTTCTTCTTCTTTTTTCAGCTCGGTTTCAGGAGGCGTACCAAAGCAAGAAAGGAACGTGAGAGACGGGTAAGCCCACAGAGTCTGTAATTTGTTTTTTGTTTGTTATTGTCTTCTGCTTTCATTACATGTTTGGGGAGAGACAGATAATACACAAGAATGTATTCATAACTGAGTTGTCATTGGGGTGATAGTGTTCAGGAGGAATGGATCAAAGAACGAGGCATGGAGTGATACAGTATAAGTGTATTCCAATGAAACAGAATCATATATACGGTTCAGGAGCTGTGTGGGAGTCGAGGTGGACGTCCTGGACTGTCCGTCCTAACGAGCCTTCTGGTTTCCGTGGACGTAAAGATTTATTGCACCGTGCTTCGGCATTGGTCACAACTTGTCCCTAATATGTCAACTGACATCTGAGAACATTAAGCATCACTTCATCATCAGAATCATATTCCAAAAGCAGAGCAACTTTTTTAATGATTATTCTTTATGTAAACGTGTGACATTGTCAAGCTGATGAGGAACTATCTTCATACCTCTGTATGGATGAGACGCTGCACCTTTTGCTGATTGTTTTCTCTGTCCTATAAGCTTTTGGTACATTTTGGGAATGATATTCTTGTCATTTGTTTCCTTCTTTTTTTCCCTCTCTACTTTTTACCTGTTCTTTTTATGGACAGTGTACTAGTTGTAACAGGTAGATATATTTAGAGTACATTGTGTTCTGACAAAGTGTGTTTCAACCTGATGGAACCATCAGAATACAGATTACAGAATTTTTATTGTCTGTGAATAACACAGAAATTTGCCTTACGACTGCATAAAAGATGCCAGTAAATTAACACAGTATAATACATGAACATAAGTACACATAAAACACAAAGTACTTTATCTTAGAGTCTGTTGGGCACACACACTCTGAAACAGTTAACCCCACCAGCCACATGCACCAACACATGCACCCACATGTTTGACTGGGGGTTAAAAATCCATTATAATAATAGATAACTTTTGTATAGCACTATTCTCTGGTCTACACAAACTCACTGCACTTTACAACATTCTCTGACATTTACAGCGCTAAGTGAAAAAAATATCAAAAGAAACTGTTCAAGAAAGTAATACAAATATGACAACTGGCAATATGTATGTATATATATATATATATATATATACACACACAAGAAAAATAATGTACGTGCGCCATATTAGAAGCAACAATATACAAAAAAGAAAACAATTTCATTACTACCTACCCATAATTCCACCCCTTTCTATCTTGCTCTGTCCTGTTTTGTGGTTTTGCAGCAGCAGGGATACAGACAGCAAGGCGGACTCCTTGGGCCTGTGGTATGTGCACCATGTTTCCTGTCCTGCTTATGTTGGCATCATCATACAGTTAGAGTGTAACAGTGCCGTCTTTCAGAGTCTGTTGTAACTGCGTTCTGTATAATGTTTCCTGTCCTGCTTATGTTGGCGTCATCATACAGTTAGAGTGTAACGGTGCCGTCTTTCAGAGTCTGTTGTAACTGCGTGCTGTGTAATGTTTCCTGTCCTGCTTATGTTGGCATCATCATACAGTTAGAGTGTATCAGTGCCGTCTTTCAGAGTCTGTTGTAACTGCATTCTGTATAATGTTTCCTGTCCTGCTTATGTTGGCATCATCATACAGTTAGAGTGTAACAGTGCCGTCTTTCAGAGTCTGTTGTAACTGCATTCTGTATAATGTTTCCTGTCCTGCTTATGTTGGCATCATCATACAGTTAGAGTGTAACGGTGCCGTCTGTCAGAGTCTGTTGTAACTGCGTTCCGCGCTGTAACAAAAGCGGGGCAAAGTTTCTGGGGAGGTCATCAGATTCTGACACACCAGTGGTGGCAAAGGGGGCATTTGAGTATTCATTGTTTGTAGCCTGCACATGTCAGAGGGTCTCTTCTGTCATATTCGTACTGCTTACAGCCCTTTTTGACTTTTAAATATCTTTAACGTACATTTCAGCGTTTCAAATACATTACATGAGATTCTGATGCACTGGGGTGGCAGTGAAGGCATTCGAACTATGCAGTGTTTTTGACCAGCTCATTTCAGAGGGTCCCTTCTACAATAATTATTCTTACTGCTCATAGCCTTTTTTGACCTGTAAGTATCTTTTAAATACATTTCAACATGCAAAAATCCTACTGTGTATTGTGCATTCTTCCTGCTTCATTTTCCCAAAGTGATTGCTGTAGCACTACCTTACTTTAAGAGGTCATAACTTTAGTTTGTTTTAGAACATATGTCAATTTTTAATAAAGCTTCTTGACTGCACTTTCCCAAGATTGTTGATTACATTTTTTCCAGAGGTTATTGGTGACCCAATGTGGCCACTTTAAATCTGTGTATCTCTTTCGTCAGTTGGTCACAATACTTACTTTGTGGGTACAGTACGGTTTTGTTTTTGGGGGGTTGTTGGTGGCTTTTTTGTGGATTTTGTTTGTTGTTTTATTGTTGTTTCTTTTGTTGGGTGTGATTGACAGCTTTCACTTGTGGAAAGCCCAGCCTGATGAGAGGGGACCACCTCTCTTTTCAGACCACAGTTTCTGAAATCTGTCCCTTCATTTTACCAACTATGTCAGTGGACCCATGACCAAGGTCTGCTCCTTCCTTTATTGGCTGGTCCTAAGCGAGGGTTCCACTGTACTTTGCTTAATGACATATGTCATTTACATAGCAATCTTGCAACTGCTGCCTGCCCTGATAAAACACCAAGTTACTTGTAGCTGCTGTGGCTGTACCCATTGTAGGCAGTCTGAATTCCCTGAACAGGATTTAAACTTTTTTTCTGTTCCTTTTCTCTCTGTCTCTCTCTCTCTGTCTCTCTCTGTCTCTCTCTCTCTCTCTCTCTCTCTCTCTCTCTCTCTCTCTCTCTCTCTCTCTCTTTTTCTTTTCTTTTCTGTCTTCTTTTTTAAGTGCTTGCCAGCCACACTAGAAATAACTGCAAGCTATACCAAATTGGAAGACTCCTTAACATGTGGTTAGTGGCTGGATTGTGCTGCAGTACTTTTGTTATTTACACAAGATTTGTGGTTTGTGTATGCGCTGTTACTCTGTGTGTATATGTGCAGTTGTATTCTGAACCAAACCTTCCACATAATATATGGTTTAACTTTAACTTTAAGTGTCTGATCTGTGCCTCGCTCTCACAGCCCATCGGCCAGGGTGGAACATCGTCCAACAACCTGCGGTACCAAGCCTACGAGATGCGCAAGCAGAACATGTCAACCTCGGCTCGCAATCAGTCCAACTCATCTGCCACTACTGAGCTGAAGCAGCTGATGAACCAGCAAGGCAACAAGAAAGGTGACGACTCCGATGAGGAGCCTCCTGATGATGTCAGGTAAATACAATGCGAGCAGGGAGGGGGGAGGTGTGTGGATAGAGGTTTGGTTACCTGTTGTTGTTTTTTACTTTTATTTTGTATGACAGATTGGCTGTCACCCTGATATAACCGTACTGGTTGACTGGGCGTAAAACACCAGGTTACTTACTTACTGTATGACAGATTGTCTACACTGGCTATCACCCTGATATAACCGTACTGGTTGACTGGGTGTAAAACACCAAGTTACTTACTTACTGTATGACAGATTGTCTACACTGGCTGTCACCCTGATATAACTACTGGTTGACTGGGGTAAAACACCAAGTTACTTACTGTATGACAGATTGTCTACACTGGCTGTACCCTGATATAACCATACTGGTTGACTGGGTGTAAAACACCAAGTTACTTACTGTATGACAGATTGTCTACACTGGCTGTCACCCTGATATAACCATACTGGTTGACTGGGCGTAAAACACCAAGTTACTTACTGTATGACAGATTGTCTACACTGGCTGTCACCCTGATATAACCGTACTGGTTGACTGGGCGTAAAACACCAAGTTACTTCTTACTGTGTGACAGATTGTTACACTGGCTGTCACCCTGATATAACCGTACTGGTTGACTGGGCGTAAAACACCAAGTTACTTACTTACTGTATGACAGATTGTCTACACTGGCTGTCACCCTGATATAACCTACTGGTTGACTGGGCGTAAAACACCAAGTTACTTACTTACTGACAGATTGTCTACACTGGCTGTCACCCTGATATAACCATACTGGTTGACTGGGCGTAAAACACCAAGTTACTTACTGTGTGACAGATTGTCTACACTGGCTGTCACCCTGATATAACCGTACTGGTTGACTGGGCGTAAAACACCAAGTTACTTACTTACTGTTGACAGATTGTCTACACTGGCTGTCACCCTGATATAACCATACTGGTTGACTGGGCGTAAAACACCAAGTTACTTACTGTATGACAGATTGTCTACACTGGCTGTCACCTGATATAACCGTACTGGTTGACTGGGCTGTAAAACACCAAGTTACTTCTTACTGTATGACATTGTCTACACTGGCTATCACCCTGATATAACTGTACTGGTTATGGGTGTAAAACACCAAGTTACTTACTTACTGTATGACAGATTGTCTACACTGGCTGTCACCCTGATATAATTACTGGTTGACTGGGTGTAAAACACCAAGTTACTTACTTATTGACAGATTGTCTACACTGGCTGTCACCCTGATATAACCTGACTGGTTGACTGGGCATGTAAAACACCAAGTTACTTACTGTATTGACAGATTGTCTACACTGGCTGTCACCCTGATATAACTGATACTGGTTGACTGGGGTAAAACACCAAGTTACTTACTGTATGACAGATTGTCTACACTGGCTGTCACCCTGATATAACCGTACTGGTTGACTGGGCGTAAAACACCAAGTTACTTACTGTATGACAGATTGTCTACACTGGCTATCACCCTGATATAACCGTACTGGTTGACTGGGCGTAAAACACCAGGTTACTTACTGTTGACAGATTGTCTACACTGGCTTCACCCTGATATAACCGTACTGGTTGACTGGGGTAAAACACCAGGTTACTTACTTACTGTGTGACAGATTGTCTACACTGGCTATCACCCTGATATAACCATACTGGTTTACTGGGCGTAAAACACCAGGTTACTTACTTACTGTGTGACAGATTGTCTACACTGGCTGTCACCCTGATACAACCGTACTGGTTTACTGGGTGTAAAACACCAAGTTACTTACGTACTGCATTAGCTGCCAGTTACCTTGACATTTTAGCAATGATGTGTACACTGGGAAGGCTGAACTGTAGGTGGGTGTCATCATAATCGTTAGTGGGAATCATAACACTGTTACACTTAAAGTAGCACCAAGCTGTTAAGTTAAAATGATTATTGTGTGAGCTGTTGTGTTTTCAGGCTTTGGGAAGATGGGTGGAAGGATCGCTACTACTCACAGAAGTTTGATGTCGACAGCAATGACATTGCCTTCAGGCACACAGTGGTGAGTGCAGCCATAGGGATTCCGTTGGATATGAGGATCAAGGGTTCATGTTTTTGTTCAATGTTGAGAGGCATGAAAAGTATACTGAGCAGGGTCTGCACAGTCTTCGAAGGTCTTTGAAAGTTTGGGGAAAATGGGATAAGCTGTTCAAGGCCTTGAAAGTCTGTGAAAACTGAGTGGGATTTGTGAATTTGTGGTCTTCAAAGTGCTAGGGGAAAAACTATCAGCTTATCAGTCAGAAACTGTATTTCCCAAGACCGAACAGTAGTTTAAAAAAATCAAAAATCATCTGAACCCTGCTGAGTCATACTGTTTCACTAGGTTTTGATGTATGTTCTTTCATGCCTTGTGTTTAAGTTTGCCCAGTATTTCCTATGTTGTATCTTGTGCAGTGAGTGTTGTTACGTACTATGTGATAGATTCATTGTTCATTTTGTTTGGTAAACTTTCATGGCTTATATGTCAATTACAATGAACATGTTCCTGCTGCATTGTTAAAAGTCTTAAGCACTTGTAAACAATAAATCAGCTGAGCCTCTCTCTCACTCTCCCTCACCCCCAGTCTCTGGGTGGTCTTGAGGTCCTGTGCAATTGACAGGACATTAAAGATCCAAGCACTATCTCTGTCTCTGTCTCTGTCTCTCTCTCTCTCTCTCTCTCTCTCTCTCTCTCTCTCTCACACACACACACACTAAGGACTGTATCAAGATTACTATTGCCATTTCCGCTTATTCACAGACACAACATGTAAATGTTCAAATTTTCTTTCATGGAAGAGAGCAGCAAACACGCTAAAATCTGTACAATTTGTGCAGGCAAACCACTACGTGCGAGGACTGTGCTGGGTACTGCGATACTACTATCAGGTTCGTGCCTCTTTTCTAAACTGGTGAACAGAGATTGAATGAGATCATAAATGGATAACAGTATTGGACATTGGTGGTGGCAGAATGTCACTCTTCAGATACCTGAAAAGCATTCAGATGTGACTACTCAGCTGCACATGTCTTACAAACGTAAAAAAGAAAAGAAAAATCTCAGATATTAGAGCCAAGATACGGCCATGTTCGGTGGGGGGGGGGTGGGGGGGGGGTGGGGGTATTACTTTTGACTCGAAAAACATGCTTCAAAAGGTCTATTCACTTCACACTCACTGTCATTTTGAAATGTGAGGTGAAAGAAATAGGAGAATGAGCTATTACTGTTTTTTGACAGGATTGTTTGAAACAGCACCCCCCCACCCTAAAAAAAAATTCCCTCTTTATTTCAGTCTAGTATGTGTGCTAGTTTTTCAAGGAATATAAGAATAAGCTCTTGTTGTCATTTAATATTGTTTGAAACAGAAACAGTCCAAACTTTTTTCATCTTGGCTTCAGCGATAGCATCTGTCAATTTTCCATGGGTCGGTGGGGGTGGAGAGGGTTTGCTGTTTATTTGTTTGTGTGAGTGTGTAACATTGATTCTGTAATTTTTATCTTAGGGTTGTGCATCCTGGAAATGGTACTTTCCATACCACTATGCTCCCTTCGCCTCTGACTTTGTCAACATTGGTGACCTCTCCAACGACTTTGAGAGAAACACAAAGCCCGTAAGTTTTGAGAATTGAGATGTTGATCAGTGAGTCTGGTGTGGAATTGATCTGCCGCTTTTGTAAACCTTTTGCTCAAATACACATTCAGAAGACCTGCTGTTACTAACAGTATTAGGTTTAACCGTTGTGGCACCAACCCAACAGCGATCGTATCGCTCAGTGATTGGTAGTCTGTTTGAAAGTTGATTCACTGCATGAATAAAACGACCAAAATGGTGATTATAATTTTGTGTTCTGTCCCTGAGTGTCAGCCTGACAGCCAAAGATATTAAGCCCCATTTGCATGGCTGATTTATGCCAGGAAGCCCTGAACACTCTGTCTCGAACAGGCCCCGTTGTGATTAGTTTCTACCTGTTTGCAGTTCCAGCCCATGGAGCAGCTGATGAGTGTGTTTCCTGCTGCCAGCAGGAAACACCTGCCCCCGACCTGGCAGACGCTTATGTATGATCCTGTGAGTACTCGTCATTTGTCATGTTTGTCTTAAATAATAAATAAATAAATAATCAAAGTATTTGTAAAGCACAAAATCTTGTCCATAGAGACTATTCTAAGCACACACACACACACACACACACACACACACCACACACACACACACACACACACACACACACACACACACAGGCACCTGCACACATAAGCATTCTGACACTACAAAGCTTAATTTACACAGCTTAGAGACTTGAGATGGATGAAGACAACAGCATGGAACAGAAAACATGGCAGGACTACAGCTTTGTGAAAAGAGATGTTTGGAGGTTACATTTGAATGAGTCCAGAGAGGGTTTCCGAAGGAGAAGAAGGGGAAGGTCATTCCATGTAGATGGACCGAAAACAGAATGAAAAGAATCTGGAGGCTGAGAGTATCGTAAGCAGAGTGGAGAGTACGGGAGGGTGTGTAAAGTTGAAGACAGTCACATAGATAAGATGGAGCAGTGCCTGTGATACGTTTATGGCAGAGAGTGTTTAACTTGTAGTGAATCCTTTCACTCGCTATTCTTTTACCTTGCGTGTTTTATTCAGTCATAGTGAGACATTGTTTTGTAGTCATTCTAATGAGTGGAGGGGGTGGGGAGATGCGTCAGCAGCTGCTGCATGTGTGTATAATTATAGTGGATGTGAAATGTTTTTAGCATTGTTGTATGAATACAATAACATAGAACTTTTTCCGATTTTATTCAGTGTTATGATTTTGTTGTTGGTACTGTACAGTGCTGTGAGCTCATATTTTTCAGAGTGTAGCACTATATAACGGTTACTATTATCGTGAAGGGAACACATTATTGCAGATCATTACTGCTAAGTTCATGTTTGGCACACACAGGAGTCTCCCATCATCGACTTCTACCCCACCAACTTCAAGATTGATCTGAACGGCAAGAAGTACGCCTGGCAGGGCGTGGCCTTGCTGCCTTTTGTGGACGAAGCACGTCTCCACGAGGCCCTGAAGGAGGTCTACCCAGATCTCACCGAGGCAGAGAGTAAGTGTAGGGCATGGCAGGCTCTGTCGTTGATGAGGCCACAGCGGTGCCACCACGCGATCATCTCTGGGCAATCATGTGTTCATTCATGTGTTCATTCACTCTGTGGTGATACTTGATTTATGCATTTGAGCTCATTCAGTTACATTATGTTAACACTCACATTCCACCCCGCCCCCACCCCCACCCCTTTCTCCATCCCTGGTCCCGCTTACTGACAATTTAGTATGTGCTCAGATGAGCTGTACATTTAGACTTACTTTTTTCCTCACTCCAGTGATGTGTGATTTCATAAATTCACAGGAGTGTGTGATTGGATGCCTGAGCGAGTGCATTTATGTATGTGTGTGTGCGCGATACTGTGCACTGTTTAACACATACTTTGGTGTGTATAAGTATGTTTAGTAAGTGGGTTTCGTTGTCTGGTTTAATATTAAAAAAATGAATAATGTACTCATAAGCCACATATACTTTGGATTCTGAAAGTATCTAGGGAGTGTTTCATTGTCCAGTTTAATCATTTTTTGGATAATGAAACTGTTCTCACAAACCAGACAGTAAGTTTAATACAGCAGACAATTAAATTATTTTGTATTTTGTGGAATGCGTAATTACATTTCCACCAACAAATAATTGGTGTTGTGTAGTTTAGGTTTTGTGCCAAGCTTAAAGCATTGCATTTTGTTTTTGACAGGAAAGCGCAACATTCTGGGTGCTGACAGGCTGTTCCTTGGAGCTAACCACCCGGCCTACAGCTTCTTTGAGGGACTGTACGAGGGGGGTGGACCACAGACCAGAGAGCAGGTGTGTTTTTGTGTCTGACTTCGTCTGTCTGTCAGTGTTTTGTATGTCTGTGTGTGTATGTATCTTTAACAGTGTGTGTGTCTTTCTGTCTGTGATGGTGGGTGTGTCTGCATTTTTGTCTGTCTGTGACAGTATGTCTGTGTCTGTGTGCATGCAGTTGGAGCAAAGCACAGTTGGTGTGTGATCGTGTGTGTGTAGGTCTGCATTTTTGTCTGTCTCACTCTGTGGCAGTATGTGTGGAGCACATACGGGCTTTTCCAGCACACTCAGGGTATGATTGGTAACATCCCTGACCTGATGTTCGGTTTGGTTGCAGGCTATTCAGATAGCTACCCAGCACACGCAGGGAATGGCAGGCACAGTCTGGTGCGACCCCACTCGCGTCGAGACGGGAGGGTAAGCTTTTATTTCTCCGCATACCCCATTTGAACAGGGTGCGACTGCTGGCATTGAGGGGCAAACTTGGCCGCAAGTTTTGTGCAATATGAGCTTAGATAAATAGTATTTTGACAGTTACCTTGGTTTGTCATCAGCACAATGAGTTGCTGTGAGGTCTGCAGGTTATTGTGTCTGGATGTAAACTGGTAGTGAAGTAACAGAAAAGAATATGCGTACATCTGCAGTTAAGCTGCAGTGGGGATGAAGGAGTAAAGCTATGTGTGTCTGAGCCCTTGGCAACTCCCTCTTTTCAGAACAGATTAGAAATCAAGCAGAGGCAGTCTTATCAGAGGCTAAGTAAGTTGGTGTTTTACGCCCAGTCAACCCGTGTGGTTATATCAGGACGATCTTGTCGGAGGGGTGGTCCTTAGTCTTGGGTTCATTGACAGAAATGTAGATCTTTAAGTTTCAGAAAAAGCAGTTTTTAAGGAGTGGGTAGTCTGTAAAAAGGGCTCTTGTTCATCAGGGTGGTCTCTCATGATGGTGGTCTTTCATCAGGCTTGTCTGTTAAATAATAATAATCATAGTGGGGTCTTAGACAAGTTAGAGTGTAATAATAATTATAGTGGGGTCTTAGAGTTTCTGAAATGAGCCCTAGGCACATACATTTCAAAATCAAGTAAAAAAAAAAAAAAAAATTCAAACAACATCAAAACACAATATTGACATGCACAAATTCATCATCAAGCATCAGCCCCCATCCCAATGTAGACACTCCCATGCATGCATGCACGTAAATGTGTTATTACAATATTAGGGTGGTCTTTCATCGGGGTTGTCTCTCATGAGGGTGGTCTTTGATAAGGGTTGTCTCCCATCAGGGTTGCCTGTTATCAGGGTTCTCTCCATCTCTTCAGGGTGGGCTTTCATTGATGTTGTCTCTCATCAGGGTGGTCGCTCACGGGGCACCCACTGCATTAGGAGGATGTGTGATATCAAAGTTGATCACGACGGTCCATTTTCCTGTGTGTTTGCTTGCTGCAGGATGGTGATGTCCCCTCTGGATGTTCTGGAGGACCTGCCCAACAACAGAACCATCTGGTGAGTTCGCTGGGCATCCCAGATGCTTCACTGGCACAGCTCAACACCTCTGTCAGGCCACTTCTGGCCTCTGTACAGTTGTACTCATGTCTTTTGAAAAGATAGCATTGTGTGTGTGTCCCTTTCTTTTTTGTGTTGTTGTTGATGGGAAACGTCAGTGGGATTTCTCATGTATTTATTTATGAATGACCTTTTACCTGCTGCTGTTGTAATCTAATGATGTTTTATGATTGGAGTGAATGTGTGATGAGTGTACTTGGCACCACAAAACATTCCTAGTGCAATCGTATTGACACTTGGCAAAAAAGTTTTAGTTTTGTTTTTGTTTTTATGTATGTAATTTGCACCAAATGCATGCACTTTTTTTCTTCTAATATAGCATGTATGTTTGAGTTTAGAGATAAACTGATCTTCTTCTGTTTGTGTGCAGCATACAGTACCATGATCCCGTTTTTGATGCCAACTTCTTGTTCAAAGCTAAGACCTTGCCGGGGGCAACGTAAGTTTGGTCCTTAAGGCCAGATTTCTGCTATGATTTTTTCAAGGGTTTTTAAACTGATCAGTTTTGGGGCCCCCAAAAACTTATCAGTCTGTTTAGGAGTATTTAGATGTGACACTAGAGGAAGAGGAAACATTCCTCCCTTCCCCCCTCTCTCCCTGTCCCTAATAAGCCTTATGGTTTCTGTGGACATTAAGCACCATGATTACTTACTGGATAGGAAACTGCTGATATAGCACTTCTGTGTAAGCCTGTGGTTGTTACGATCCCACACAGTTACACTGCTCAGTGGCAGATTGTAACAGTCGTAACAAAATCAGTGAGTATTCTCCTGTTCTTCTACACTGTTCTAGCATCACATCTTAATACCTTGAAACGGACTGGAACATTTCAACTAAGGCTGATCAGTTTATAAAAACAAACATCGTCAGAAAAAAGCATTTGCTAAATCCAGGCATGGGAATTGTCCATGAAATCGCTAATTTTCGTCGCAGTGAAACTGACTTTCCATGGGGGGAAAAATTGTCTGTGGGAAAAAGAAATCAGCAGGACAAAAAAGAACGAAAAAAGGAAGCATCAGTTTTAGTTCTGCACTGAAAACCCGCGAAACATATAGAGTGCATTCACATGTGGCTATCGCCCCACATCTTGGTCGTGTAATTGTGAACACAGTCACTTGCTTTTACTCTCGTGGGCTGGCAACATGCTTGAGTGCAGTCATGCTTACATGCTTATGCGCTATGTTTCGGCTAAGAAAAAGTGAATGTTATGAAAGTTTTGAAAGGAAGATTTTCGGGGGGGAGGAGGGACTAGATTTCAGAGTTTTTCTTTTGAATTAATTCCCATGCCTGTAAATCCTGCGAAATGCATTCTGTCATACAGATCTGGACTTTTTCGCATCTAGTAAACACATGGAGTTTAAGTAGTTACATGAAAGGGGGTTATTTTTCATTAAACACACATTTTTCTACATATTTGTGACCCTTTAATTAAAACGCATTCTATCATACAGATCTGGACATTTTTGCACAGTCTCATGGGGTTTGAATATTTGCATGAGAGGGTTTTCTTTTTAGCTAAAATGCATTTTTTTTGCATATTGTGACCCTTGGGTACTTCACTTCTGTTGTTTTTGACTCAGGTTCCCAGCACGCACACTGAAGCCGGAGGACTTCAACCAAAACAACCCCAACCAGCGATATCGTCCTCAGCTGGGCTTCCAGCCTAGCAGTGGTTACAGGGGAAATTCAGATGTGTCTGCTGCCATTCGCATGATCAGGTATGAAGCCTCTCAAAACTGGCTGCTGATCTTATTATTTAACCCCTTCACTGCCGCAGCCTGTAAAATTTCTGGGCTGGAAGATGCACAGACATGCCTGCAAACAGTACATTTTACGCTCGTATAGCATCTACTTTCAGTGCTATGTGTTTCAATGAAAATCTTTTCATATTCCAGTTTGAAAAAGAAGAGAGAAACAGTTAAGGGTTTCAAACTTTGTACTTTTAATAGTCGTTTTCAAATGACATGGCAGTGAAGGGGTTAAGCTTAACAAACCAAAGAATTTTTGTGATCATAATGTTAAAGATGCAAACTGGAGTTATTCATAGTGCTCCCAATTTTATTTATTTTTTCTTCTCAACATTAAGCTCATAGTTTGGCATGCCTGACATAATGTTCAGTCTTTCAGTTCTTTTATCATCATTCTGTCAAGTCCAGATTTTGCAATGTGCAATTCGGTCAGTGGAAACAGTATGAGAGGGGAATAATAAAAAACAGTCATTTTAATTACCAAAAGTGACTTCACCCACGCACCCCTTTGTGGAACAAAGTTTTATCATTTTTATTTGTTTTAGTGGTTGTTTTAGTGTTGTTTGTTGGTTTTTTGAAGGGGTCAGTATATTAGAATTGCCTTTGTTTGTAAGTCAGTCCTTGATGCCTTTTCATCCAGGTGATTTCTTCTGAACCCTTTTGCAGCCAAACGGTCTTGGTGAGGGATCCTCACAAGATTAGTTTCTGCGCAAGTGCTGAAGCTGTCAGCCGAACCTTTCGCAGCTCTCGAATGGGGGAATAATCATAATGAGTCCGCTTGTGTTGTGTGTGTTTGACAGAAACACGACAGGAATGCAGGGACAGGGCTTTGTGATGTCCTCACAGAGCATGATGCCCACCTACAACCCATACCGTGAGTACTGCTTTGTGTCCTGTTCTTACTGGTCAGGTTCACCCTTTTTCCAGCTGGCGCCTGCGTGTGCAAGCAGGGTCGTGCTGCAGTGCCTGTAACAAAATCAACACACGAGGGAATTAATTAGCACTTGAAATACGGCACACAAGTACAACAACAAAGACGTAACACTCACCTGGCATGGGTGGCATTACTTGTGTTACGTATTTCGAGTGCTAATCAACTCCCTTGTGTGTTGATTCTGCATGAGCGCTCTCGGCCTCGTTCTGTTTCAGATTCGTGCCTGTAACAGTTTGGTGAGGCTGGGATTGTTGGTTGGTAGGCCAATCTTGCTTAACACCGAGTTGTCTCCAAAGAGAAACTGGTGGTGACTGAGATCCCAGGAGGTGGGTCTATCAACCACCACTTTTGAAGAGAAAGGAGAGCTCAAACTGAATCTAACCGAGATTGTTCTGTTGACCAGCCTAATGCCTTACCGCTAGGTCAAACTGGTTCACTGATTAGGCTGGAATTCAAGAAATGTGGTTTTCATTCTCAGAGCAAGGCTGGATACCATGAATTTTCAGTGAAAGTGGCATGTTCTGAGTCTAGCCCGTTCCATTTTTGTGTGTGTAAAGGGAGGCAACAATCCGCAGTCACATTTCGTGGATTACGTCCCTTGCACTGCTGGTGCGATTTTCTGGGGGAGACTATTTTGTTTTTGTTTCAAGAGCTGTTTTATTATAATCATGGTGTTACACTGCACTACAAATGTTCCTGTTTTAGGTCTGACAGTTCACTTCCACTGTTTCCAAGTTTGATTTTGATTTTCCTATGCTGCCTACATAGATTTTTACAGCTGGAAAACACAAGCTCAACACAGCAATGACATTTTTACTATGCATTTTATACAAACGCTTCTCCTCTTCCCCAAATCATCTTGCCTGCAGTGGACAGAGCAGTAGTATTGCTGTCACAATGCAGTGTCAGGCCTGCTCACACAGAACCGTGATTTCAAGTTATTGCAGACAGTGCTTTCCTGAAGCGAATCAGGCCAGCATTTTTTTGGCCACCACTGACATTCATTTGACTGGCAGACATCCGGAACAGGCTTTTCTTGGCCGAGACGTCATTGACGGGGAGTGGACGGCCAGGAGCTGTCTCGGGAAGACTGCATTGTTTGTAAGTGGACACGAGTCTACACAGGGGGTGGTTTGCTGGGTCAGGGGTTTGTTTCGCGGTTCAATTCGGGGCTGATTTGGCGCTAGTTTTCCACACTTTAGCTGTCAAGGCTCGCTGTCAGTGTGATGGGTACGTACGGTATGAAGTGCCTCCGAGTCGCCTTCTCTCGCCTGAGCAGGGGGAGGCTGCCTGCTCTAATTACCTCCCCTGTCGCAACGCGCCGGGCTGTGATCCGTTATTATTTCTGAAGTCCTGCATCCTCTCCGCGTGTGTGGACAGTTTCTAATTGGTGCTTCAGTCTCCCTAGAGTTGTCTTTGCATGTAATGAACTTGCAGAGCGCTGGCGATTCTTTTTATGAGTCGGGGGACAGGCTTGACAGGGAGGAGGAGGGGAAGCAGGGAGAGAAGGGACGGCTTCTTTGTCGTCCTGTTGGAGGCTGGGTGGCTGGAGAGCCCTTGTCACTCCGCCGTCCTGTCACCCCTACCCCGCACAGCTGATGTAGTTAGAGGTCTATAGCTCCACATCGTTATAACGCTCCATGGCCAGCGCCTTACAGGGGGGCTTCATTACAAAGCTACCGCCAGGCAACAGACTCGTGAATGTGTCGTCTGTTTACTGCCGTAAGCTCCCAAATTGTGAAGTCTGGTGGGATTCCAGTCCACAACCTTCTGATCTTTATTTTCAAATGCTGTCCAGTATGCGACAGCAGCATGCACATTATAACTCAGTTATTTACATTTTGTAGAATTGTTCATCGCCTGTCATACATGTATGATGTACTGCCAATCTGTGTTTCCATCAGCAGATCACTGCAAGAGTGGTGGTGGAAACTGGTCTGTTGCCCTGAGCTATAGTAATGGTCACGTATATTGCAGGGGCTACTGTTGTCGTTTTTCTTGGTTGGCCCATAGCATTTGAAGAGGGGTTAGTTGTCCCATTTAATCTTTAGAATTTAAAAAAGAGTTGGCCCTAAGATATTGAAGAATTTAATCATCTCATGTTTGTTTGTAGACCCTTAGATTTTAAAAGGTTATTGTCTTTTTTGTGAATGGTTGTCATTGATTATGAAGGAGTTACTTGGGAATGTCTCATTCTTGTTTGTAGACCCTTGGATTTTAAAAGTTTGCTGTTGTTCTTGTTTTTCTCTCTCCTTTTTTTCTTTCTTTATTTTTATACATTTGTAATAAAGCTAGAGGGTGTACTGGAATCACCATGTATTTGTGTGTGTGTCCAGGCTTCATCTAGAAGATGTCTTCTGAACTGCTCAGTTTGTTTTCTGAAAGGACTTTTAAGAGTCTTACACTATAGTTTTATAGTCATAGATTTTAATGGGGTGACATTAAGATTCTAACTTTTGTGTGGGTGGCTCCAAAACTGGAAAGAGGTTGGTCATCTCATTTTTTCATTAAACTCTCAGATTCGTAAGACATAGGTCATCTTAATTTGGTCATTGGACCATGAGAGTTTTAGGAGGTTGGTCATCTCATTTTTCTCAGATGTTCAATTTTCGGAAAATTGTGCTTTATTCAGTGCATACAAACGTACAAAACAGAAGCATGGAATGGCTGGCTTTTGTGGAGACTGGTATGGAATATTGTGAACCAGCAGAAGAAACTTTTTTTCTTTCTTTTTTTTTGGTGTGTTTTGTTTGTTTGTTGCTGTCAGTTGTTATTGAAAAGCAGAATGCTGTTTCCCTGGTTCTCTTGTTTGTGAAATCAGCTGTTTAACTATACATAGGTCTTTATTTGGGAACAGGTTGTCTGAAAACTGAGAATCATGTTGACTTTTTCTTACAGCTAACCTTTTTCACACGTGAAGAAGATGCTGGTCAAACAGTGCTTCGGCTTATGTGAGCTTTTGTCATCTTGGTCAAGTGCGTGTGTGTTTATAACTCGAGTGGTATTTTTGGACATCGGCCTTTGTTTTGCTTTAACAAATCCTGTTCCAACATAAAATGTAAAGCAGACTCACACTTGCGATTGGATGCGTGGTATTTGACCTTGATATGACCTTCTCGGCGACCAGCCTTTTTAACTTGGTATCAAGTAACCAATGTGGGTCTTGCTCGAGTTGCTCATTGCCAGTCAAATGGAGTCGTGTGTCTTGGGCGAGTAGCTCATCTTAACTTGCTGCTAACCGAGTTGGTGTGTATCTTCATTGAGAGCTGTTACCCCACCCACCCACCTCCCGCCATCCTCCTGGTAACGTTCCCGCCGTCAGTCAGCTGTGTGCAGGCATGCTTTGCATAGGACCGCTGTCTTTCCCAGGTGGCGTCTCATTTGTTCCTAGGTGCCCCCCCCCCCCCCCCCACCCCCACACACCTCCCTTGTTTGTTCCAGTGTTCGGGTTTGCTGCCACGTTTTGGTTTTATATTGTGGAAATTGTCTTGGCCCCGGCTTTTGTTGGACAGGGAGGGAGTCGAACACTTGCCCATCTCGATGGGGTGGGGAATAGAGAAGGGGGGGGGGGTCCTTACCCATTTGGCCTGGGGTAAGGGGTAGGAAGCTGAAGGTGTGACAGTAGACCTTCAGGTGTTTCGGCGTTGAGGTGGTTGTTCTGCCGCTGCTCTGGCTGTGGCTGTGGAACTGGCCCCTGTTGAGCTGTTTCCTGTGTTGGGTACATTTATGCGGTGCAGTCGTGTTGTCTGAAAGAGGACGTTGTGGATTCGACGGGGTGTCTGAGTGCTGTGTGTAGGTGTCTGTGCCAGAGCTAAAGGTGTAGGGTGGGTGGTAGTTTATTTTTATTTTTGGTGTGTGTGTGTCATCTAATGGTGAGTTTTCCCCGGATGGGAAATTCTGGTGAGTTTTTCCCAGATGAGAAATTCTGGTGACTCTACCGGAAGAAAGCCAGCAACAGCCAAGGTGTGTTGACTGCCCAGATGAATTGCGAACGCCAGTTGGTGGATTTTGTTTTGCCGGGACTTCTTTTGTCCACCATGGGTTCGTTATCAGTGCCTGTCCTGTATCCCTGTAGACAACTGCACCTCGGGTTTTGGTGTGTGTGTGGGGGGGGGGGGGGGGGGGGGGGGGTTCTCGTCCTTGGACTGGCATTGTGTGAGTACTGAAGCTAAAGGACAAGAAGATTTCGGCCTGAACGGGGGTTCAGACCTACACCACAACCTGTCATCCCGATTCCCTTGTCAACTGGCTTCCATTCTACAGTCTACACACATTTCTAATAACTATGGCAAAAAGTTTTCTTTCTTATTTTTTTATATTTTTTTATAACTGGTGCATGTTCTCCTTTCACCACTACCCTCCCCTTCTCCCCTCTCTCTCTCTCTCTCTCTCTCTCTCTCTCTCTCTCTCTCTCTCTCTCTCTCTCTCTCTCTCTCTCTCTCGCCTCCAAATACACTGTGTATCGTAGTCCCTAATTATGTCTATGTTTTAGGATGTAATTTTTTTTTTTTTGGGACAAGCCAATAATGAGAACAAGGGAGCCAGTTTTTGCGCACTTTTCGAAGACTACAGTTCCTGCACTCCACGTCAAAACCCTTTGGTTTTGAGAATGAAAAGAAGAAAAAGAATGTTTTTTTATTAAGAATTTGCGTGGTTACGGAATGGTTCTCGCCTAACTAACGTAAATTTAATATAACCTATAGCGGGATACAGAAAAAGAGGAAAAAAGAAAAAGTCGCGGACGGACAAAAAAATGTGGACAAAAGGAAGACGGGGAGGGGCCGCAGGAGGAGTGGAAGCAAGAGGGGGAAAAGAAGAAGAGGGGAAAAAAGTGTTGCGATAATGATTATACTCGGGAACCAAAGGAGTGGTAGGGAAATTGTGGCAGAAAATGAGCTGTCAGCACCCGGGCCAGAAGAACAAGGGGAGAGAGAGAGAGAGAGAGACTTTGATGACGAAAAAGGAAGAAAGAAAAAACACCTCGAAAGACAAAGCAGACGAGCCTCCCACCGCCACCACAAGACAGACTGGGCTGAGACGGACAGAGAGAGAGAGAGAGGTTTTGATGACGAGAGAGACGAAAAAGAAAGGCAGAAAGAGAAGTAAAGCAAACAAAAACATCGAAAGACAAAGCAGACGAGCCCCCCACCCCCACCACAAGACAGACTGGGCTGAGACGGACAGAGAGAGAGAGAGGTTTTGATGACGAGAGAGACGAAAAAGAAAGGAAGAAAGAGAAGTAAAAACTAAACTAAAACATCGAAAGACAACAGACGAGCCCTCCTCTAACCCCAAGACAGACCTGGCTCAGACGGACACAGAGAGATTTTGATGACGCGAGAGAGACGAAAAAGAAGTTTTAAAAAATCGAAAGACAAAGCAGACGAGCCCTCCCCCCCAACCCCAAGACAGACCTGCTCAGACGGACACACACAAGATTTGATGACGCGAGAGAGACGAAAAGAAGTTTTAAAAAATCCTTTAAAAAATCAAAGACAAAGCAGACGAGCCCCCACCCCCAAGACAGACTGCTCATCAGAAGACACAGAAAAGGGGGGTGAGGGAGTTGAGAGGAAAGACTCGTCCTGCTCGTCCGGACCTTGCTTCCCCACAACCCACCCCACCCCACCCCTCAAGCTCAGCTCGGTCCCCTCCGCGTCCAAATTGGCTCTCCTCTCGGCGTGGCACGAGTGCGGTGTGGAGGGTCGTCCACGTCGAGCGGGCTGAAAAGAAGTTCATTAGGCCCCGTCCCCGGCTGTAGGTAGAGCATGTCGGAGAGGTGGCGGCTGAAGAGCTCCCTGGGCTAATACACGGCCCTCGGGAGGGGCCCCGGCCCTTTTGTTTCTCCGCCGAACACCCTTCCTTCCTTCGTTTGTTGGGGCGCAGGACACACAACTGGCTCGGCTCGGGTGCCCGGACTGTGCTCCCGGATACCCCTTCCTCTCTCCTCTTTCTCCTCCTATCCCTCCCCCTTTCCCTTACCCCCTTTTCTCTGTTCTGCGAGAAAATGAAGAAAACTGGACTTTTTTATTCCTCAGGCGGGGGTGGGCGGATGGAATGAGGCGAATATCAGGTTGAAGCGGAGGGGGGTCTTGGAGGGGAGGGGGTATGTGTTTCAGCTTTTGTGATTTCCAAACATGCTCACTTGTGCCTCTCCCCCTGCCCCCCTGTTTTGTTGTTGTTGTTAAGTTCCACGTCTCTTGTACCTCTCCCCCTGCCCCCCTGTTTTGTTGTTGTTTTTAAGTTCCACCGTCTCCCCCTTCCCCCCATTTTTTTGTTGTTAAGTTCCACGTCTCTTGTGCCTTTCCCCCAGTGTTGTTGCCTTGGTGCCAGTTGTTAAGTTCCGCGTCTCCTCCTTTGCGAGGCACAGGCAATGATAGTAGACAAGTGGGTTTTGTTGTTGTTTTTACGTCCAATCAGCTCCGTAGATGACATCTGAAGGAAATCGAATCCACACGCAGCGAACAGGGCACGGGGCGTTTGTTGGACTTTTCGATCACGAAACCAACAAGGTTTGCTGGCGCCTCTTCAACAGTGGAGACGGCACACGCTCACATTGTCTGCATGCGCATTCCTTTGTATTATAATGTAACAAAACCAGTTGTACACGAATTTCTGGTCATAAATTTCGCCATTGGCAGTTTGAAAAGGGGGGAGATCGAACAAGCCTTCCCATTCCCAAAAAAGTGATGTGCAATTGCACGTGATATTCGCTCCAAGGTGGAGGACAGGAGAGAAGCCCCAATATCTCCCGAGTTTCCATCTCCGATGACTGGCACTAAGAGTGGGGCCCGGCTTCCGCTTGCCGATATGTGGGCTCCTGACACTTTGTGGAAGTGGGGAACCCAGGATGAGTGAAGCCCGGCCCGGGCTGTCAGCACTCGGCGCAGGCGGGCGCGTCTAGCTCGGTCCTCTCGTCACGAGAAACGATACGCCGTCACGTAGATGGTCGGGTTCCGCTTCTTGTCCACTCCGGCTTTTGGCAATCGCTGTTGGGCAGGGGCTTTTTCCTTTCTTTCAGTCGCCGCCTTCTGGGTCTTCTTCCCCGGCCTCTTCTGCACAGAGTGGGTTGTGTCGTCTGCCAGCCCACCTCCCGGTCTCCTAATCTCCATCTCGTCCGCTACTCACGGCGGGTCTTCCATTCTTCCTCGGCTGCTGCTTGCCTTCGATTTGGGGGAGTCGTTCCGTCTTAATCTGGACCTTCTGCGCCACGTTCGAGATGGCACGCTGCTCCTTGAAAGTGATTGCGGGGTGGGGGCGGGGGGGGATGGTGGGGGGGGGGTACATTTCGGTCCGGCCTTTATTGGATGACAAAGGAGAGTTGAGTTGAGTTGCATGTCGCGATTGACATTCCCCTGCATATACCTCCCCCCCCACACACACACACACCACCCCTTACCACCCCTCTTTCTCGTTACCAGTCGTCTTCCATATTTTTTTTGTTTGTTTTTGCTTTTTGAATTGAGCCATCTTTTTTTTCTTTTCTTTTCTTTGGGGGAAGGGTATTTTTGCACATTTACTTTGGGAACACACGACGCACGCCGCACACGCACACACAACACCACACCACACACACACACACACACACACACACACACACACACACACACCTTGCAGTTCACATGCATACAAGCTATTCGCGCGTCTTTGAGTGAATAGTTACGGTTACTTCATATCTCGGTGTGTGAATAGTTATCGGTAGCCGCCGACTATACCACAGCTAGTGAAATTTGTCAATGAGAGGGCAAGCCATGTTTGACACCCCTTTTCGCAAAGAAGACGGGAAAGAAGCTTCTTCTTTTTCTTCTTCTTTTTTTTTTTTTGATAAGCTTTCAAACGTCATGAAGTTGGGGCATAGACTGACACACCTCTCTTCGCAAAGATCAAGAAGAAGTGAAAGAAGCTATTTTTGTGAAGTGTGGCACCTCTCTTCGCAAAGAAGGGAAAGAAGTTTTTTGTTTTTGATAAGCTTTCAAACGTCGTGTGAAGTTGGGGCATAGACTGAACTGACACACCTCTTCGCAAAGAAGGGAAAGAAGCTTTCTTCTTTTTTTCTCTCTTTTTTTTTTCTTTCTTTTTTTCTTTTTTTTGGATAAGCTTTCTAACGTCGTGAAGCTGGGGCATAGACTAGCACACCTCTCTTCGCAACGAAGAAGAAAAAAGAAAAGAAGCTTCTTTTTCTGATAAGCTTTCAGTCGTCGTGTGAAGTCGGGGCAGCTGAGACTGAAAGTTTGTGACGATTGCGGATCAGCCGCGTGCATGGTTGGAGACCCTCGGTGAATCATCGAGTCATTAGGACCCGGGTGACTAGGATCATGCTGAAGTTTGATAGCTTTGTGTGACAATTGTCACTATCGTGTCGTGCGATCAAATGGCCATCCGGGCTCTATCAAGCCGACAGGACCTCAGCCACGGAGATTAGCCGGGCGCCGAAGTGGGTTCTGTTTGGAGTCCTGTAAATCCTTCCCGATAAGACGGCGAGAGGTCTTGTGTTGGAGTGCTAATCACAAAGACGGTCTGCGCATGTGACCCTCTTGACTCTCTTGTTGCCGCCAGTCGGAGGAGAGGAAAGGACCCAGAGGACGACAGCAAGATTTCTTCTTCGTCGTCGTCGTCCTCGTGTTCTTCTTCTTCGTCTTCTTCGTCCTCCTCCTCCTCCTCTGGACGAAAGAAGAGAAGGGTCCAGATGCCAGTTATTGTAGTTCCTTCTTCCTTTTGGTAGTTCCTTCTTCTGTCTGTCTGTCTGTCTGTCTGTCTGTCTGTCTGTCTGTCTGTCTGTCTGTCTGTCTCTCTCTCTCTCTCTCTCTCTCTCGCTCTCTGTCTCTCTGTCTCTCTCTCTCTCTCTCTCTCTCTCTCTCTCTCTCTCTCTCTCTCACGCACGCACGCACGCACGCACGCACACACACACACACACACACACACACACACACACACACCATACAAATGGAGCGACAAAACAACAGAAAAGAGACAATGCGATATCGGTCAATGTCAACGTGGGCAAAAACCAAAGGACAGGGTGGTTGTACAGGAGGAATTAAGGACCCACCATCGAGAGTGTTGCACGGCTTCTACCACCATGGACTCTTGCGTCGACGACGAGTACTACTACGTAGTACCACGACGACTAGTACTACTACGACCACTACTACTACTCTAGCTTATAACCCCGAGCACTAACTGACTGCTTGGAGGACGCGTTGATAACCCTGGGGGAAGTTGCCACTTCAGCCTGACACTACAAGCCGCGGCCAGTGGAGATTGCAAAACGGGTGGGTGACTGGGGTCCGGCGGGGAAAAGGTGGAGGCTGGGGTGGCTGTCCGGAGCTTGCACGGTTTGAAGTTTAAATAGATTATATCGTCGGCGTGATAAATTTCTGTTATCGTTGTCGGGGGGGGGGGGGGGGTCTGATTGCGGTTGTGGATGCATGCTGAAAAGGTTCGGCGCAGTTATTGGTCCAGTTCAGTCCAGGCTGTTCTTGTATATATGACCTTATGCTCCAGAAGTTACGTTCAGTTCAGTTCACTATTTTCATGTACTGTCTGCATAATTTTTGACAGAGATAATTATACAAACATCAGTTGTTGTTTTTGTTTTGGGGGGAGTAGTTTGTTTGTTTGTTTTTATTCTGTTTTATGTACGTACATATATACATACAAAGTTAATATTTAGTTTTTTGTGTGTGTACCCCCCCCCCCCCCCACCCCCCCCCCCCCCGCCGGGGAGCCATTATTTGAAATGAAACTAACGAAGATTTTCAAGAAGAACAAAAAGCAATGACCTGTGTAAGATGTCATGTTGGAGCCGGCAGGTTTAGATTCACAGCTATCATTCATTTATTCTGCACGTTGTCATTCTTTCCTCGCCGTACAAGAGCAGCTTGCCGGTCTGTAATTAAGCTACACGTATCACTGAAGTGCTAGCACGCGTAAAAACAACGGGCTAATCGACGGGGCCAGGGTGAGTTCCAGGGCTGGGTGGCGGTGGCTTGATGGCGAAGAGGCGTAGCACTTGTAATAGCAGGCAGGTGCTTACACTTAGACCAGAGGGTAACCTGCACGAGAGGCCATGAATATGGAATGAGGCTGGCTGCCAGTTTGTTTGCCAGTATTGGTTAAATCCGCTGTAAAAGAGGCATCGTGTGGCGTTTGGCACGAGCCTTAGATTTCAGGTAACCTCGGTGAACACACATCCTTTTGGGCGTGTGTGTGTGTGTGGCTTTTTTTTCCGGGGGGGGGGGGGGTTCAGACAAACAGCTCAAAGTGTTCAATACAAAGTGTGTGTGTGGGGGCTTTTCGGGTGGGGGGGGGGGGGGTGTTCAGACCATACAGGTTCAATACATGTGTGTTAAATACAAAATGAGTGTGTGTGTCTGTGGCTTTTTTCCGGGTAGGGTGGGGGCGTGGGGTGTTCAGACCATACATGTTCAATACAAAGTGTGTGTGTGTGTGATATTTTTCAAGTTACTGAATTAGGATTTTCTGGTCACTTTTCTGGCTAATTATACAAACACAGTAGCACTTTGTTTTTGAAGAAGGAAAAAAACGTGGAGAGAGTGAGAGTTCCAGCTTCAATGATTGAAAACTCTTTGGTAACGTAACTGACGTAACTATGGAAACTTATGTTTAGTAACATTCTTTGGTTTCGGGAAAGGGGAGAAGAAGAAAAAGAGGTATATTAAAGCAGTGAGCACGCAGTATTCGGAGAAGGCGAAGCGGAATCGAACCGAGGACCTTCTGCTTAGGCTACTCCTGACCGCTAGGCCAAACCGGCTCACCTGACATAGCTCACAAGCTGAGGAGAGGGGCGGAGCACACTGCTAAACCTCTCACCATCCAGCTCCCACTCCCTCGCGCCTACCCTCCACCGCCTACCCGCCCCATCAAAAGGCAGGTGTTTTGCCACTGGAGAGAGCAACAAGCGTATGAATACACGATGAGATTGAGAGAGATCTTTGTCAACAGGGTATCCATCACGGATTACCTCCCTTCTTGACAGTGGCGGCGGGGTGTGGGGGTAGGGGAGGGACGTGGCCGGGGTAGCGCCGTGTTGGCTCACCTCTCCTCCTCCTCTCTCCAGTGTCCACTCGTGGGCATGCTTCGGGCCAATGGAGAGAGGCTGGCGGAGTTTGTCTTTGTTTTCCGCTTGTTTGTGTTTGTGGAAGCGCGGAAAACACTTGAGGTCATTCGCTAATGGTTGCCGTCCGGGCTACACGAGAAACAATAGACCCCGGTGCCACGAGGATGTTTGAATCACGGGTGGTTTATGTCGGGGTGGATGGGCCTCTCGGGTGATGGATGGGGTGGGTCAGAATTGAAGAACTGAACGACGAACTGGGGTGAGAGGAGTATGATCAGAACCAGCCACCCTCCCGTGTTTTTTTTTCCGTGTTTTTTTTTTTTTGGGGGGGGGGGGGGGTTGTTATTGTTGTTGTTGATTTTTGTTCGTTGGTTTTGTTTTTGGTTCATTAATTTCTGCTTTTCCATGTCAGTATATTTTATGCATCTCTCTCTCTCTCTCTCTCTCTCTCTCTCTCTCTCTCTCTCTCTCTCTCTCCTCTCTCTCTCCTCTCCCCACCCCGGGCCTCCACTCGACTTTTAACCCTTTCCGTATGTTCCCCGTAACAAAAGCAAAACAAAAGCTCGTCATTTGGGGCCATTTCCTTCCAAGAATGTCTCCAAGACTCTTTTCTTCGCTTCGTCCTGAGGTTACCGTAAGTGTACGGTTGACATGACGTTAAACTCCCGTTACTCACCTTTTTCTTCGCTTGAGAATCCACGGCAAGTCTGAATTGAAAGTGGAGGTTACGTGGATTCTACGGCCAGCTGTAGAACACTTTACCCAGGAGATCATATGGCACACTAAAGGACAGGGGTGGGTTTAAGTTCTGTGGCGGTTGCAGATTAGAGCGGTCGCCTCGCTGCTGCTTCTCGCAAGGACCACGCTCTTTTAATGACAGTGAAGCCGAAGCGTGTAATTTGTATCGACATGACCTATATGAGTTTAGACAGACATATAAATACAATGTAAGCGGTTTGTTATTGTGTGTTTTTCATCGATGTTCAGTCGATCGGTGTTTTATTTTATGTCTTATCGTAGCATGGTGATATCCGTGTCCCGCAAAAGACAATAAAGTACTAAAAGAAAAGAAGAAGAAGGAAGAAAGGGGGGGGGGGGGGGGGGGGGGGTGGGGGGGGGGGGGGTGGGGGGGGGGGGGGGTGGGGGGGGGGGGGGGGGAAGAAAAAAAGAATAGCCCCAAAATGGCACTAGAAGTTTAAACTGTTCGGGTTGTGATTTTGTTTCTGGTTAAAGACCAACTTCCATTCCTATTTCCGGGTGCTCTGCTCCGGGCACTCCCGCAGGGGTCGCAACCCTTCTGTTGCCGATACAGTCTCCTGAAGTCCTGCCTTCATTTCCGGGTGTTCAGAATGTTCGCCCTTATCTTTGTTACGTGTGTGCGTCACAGAAACTCACAGGGTAAACAATGATTCTGCGCCTAGCCGACGAGTGAAAAGGGAGCATGACCATTTACCCAAAAGAACATGACAGAACCGATATGATCGCACGGTTTGATACTGTGCATCTTGACATAGGCGCATGGAGTGAAGAGGCAATAGCCTTTGTGTTAAGGGACAAGCCCTAATCTATTCATAACGCGTATCACGTTTCAAAAGGCCAGCCAGGCTTTGACCCACGTCAAGTGGGATTGGGGAGGAGGGGGGGGGGGGGGGGGGGGGGGGGGGGGGGGGGGGGGGGGGGGGGGGGGGGGGGGGGGGGGGGGGGGGGGGGGGGGGGGGGGGGGGGTTTGGGGGGGGGGGGGGGGGGGGGGGGCGGGACAGAATGATAGGTTTGGGGGTGACACAGTGTCCGATATCGTACCCTGCGCACGTGAAACGCGTTTGGCTCGGCGGCTGGTGGAACAGGACAGGTGGCCCGGGTGTAAGCACGGCCAATAGGCTTCTGACGTTTCGCTCTTGTGGATGGTCGTGGCGGTGATGGTGTCGTAAGATGTGCTACATGATGATGGTCGTGGCGGTGATGGTGTCGTAAGATGTGCTACATGATGATGGTCGTGGCGGTGATGGTGTCGTAAGATGTGCCCCTTGCCCCTTGCCTCTGCCCAAATATGGTTGAGAATCACTTTGTTGTTGTTGTTTTATTTAATATTACACCCTACCATCACATTGTACGAAAGGTTGGGAAGCTAAAACACCAAGTTACTTACTGGGAAGCTGTCTTCAACACCGAGGTCGAAGTGTGTTCAAACCCTCGGTGCGTGTTCGTCCACGTCTTCTGAGCTGCCCGACGTGTTGCTAGGGAACTGGGTGTGTACGTGTATCATCATCATCATCATCATCATAACCAGTGCCGACTGCCCTACGCCCGTCTGAACCGCCCCCACCTTGGTCCCCAGCTGACCAGTTGGTCAGGGCACCAGGCTTCCACTGGCCCTTTCCTCCCGCCCTGTCCACGGCGCACCGTGCTGCTGCGTCATTGTGGGCGTGGTGGCTCCTTTTTACATCCTCCTCTTTGTGGCCCCTCATCCTTTTTGTGGTCCCCTCTGCGGTCACGTGTAAACTCCGTTTGTTTTTTGTGGGGTTTTCCCCCTTGGGTTTTAATAAGGTAAAAAACTTCGCCCCCCCCCCCCACAAACACAAACAATCCCAAAAAACAAACCCCAACACAACCCACAAAACCAACACACCTCCTCACTACCCCCACCCTTACCCCCCAAACCCACACAAAAAACCCCCCACACAACACACACAAAAACACAAAAACCCCAACAAACAAAACCCCCGCGCGCCCGCAAGAACCACCGCAAGAAACCCCCGCACGAAAACACACCCCCACCCCCACCACCCAAAACCCCCACAACCCTTGCCCACCCAAAATCAAAAAATGTACGTTTGATCAGCAGATGAACTGGATCGACAGCAAGTGCGAAGAGCTACGGCTGCAGCATTGGCGCGTGTGGTTAATTAAATCCCCCAGAGTTTCTTTCATCAGTGTGAAACGCCCGGAGTGTGCCCACGTATTTACACACAAACCTGCCAACTGCATTCCGCTTTCATAGCAAAACACAGACAAGGACAAAGAACGCGTGTTAGTTGGAAAAACAAGAATGTGTAAATTTTCTGTTTGTTTGTTTTGGGTGGGGTGGGGGAGAAGGGGCATACAATTTTGGTTTTATTTTCTGTAGATCTGAACGGCGATAAATCGCTATAGTTCATGTGGCCTGGAGATAACCTGGATTGACCGGCGTGTAGATACTGTAAACCAGTCGACCAGTCTTTCATTCCGGTGTGCACTTATTGATAGGCTTGAATATTTTTTCACGTCCCCCGGAATCAAGTTTATCGTCTAAAAGCGTTTTCCCTTTTTAGCAGCTATCATTGTTTTGTTGTTGTTGTTGTTGTGTGTGTGTGTGTGTGTGTGTGTGTGTGTGTGTGTGTTAATGTAGGAGATTGAGTCAGGTATTTCAATTTCTTGGCGATAAAAATTCATGTTTCCTCCTCTGTTTTATAAACCTGTCCCCCATCCCCATCACTTGACCCCATCGTTTGGGATGGAGAGTCGCAGTGAGGCAGAGCACGGTGAAAATGGTGGCGTTAACTGGATTTGCTCCGCTGGCCCGAGGGAAGTGGAGAGTCTGAGGTCTGAGTGATTCTTCTGCGCGTGTCTGGGCAGGTTAGAGATGCGCTGAGACGACAGACAGACTGTGTTGTCGTGGGGGGTGTCGGCGTAAAACGGGAAATGACTGGGTTTTAATCCACGCCTAGGCATCTCGGCGAGTGTGTGTGTGAAACGTCAAGATTTTTATTTTATTTTATTTTATTAATATTATTTTACTACTGACTGAGAGCATCGTCTACGTCATGTACGCCCCCTGTCGGTGGTATAGCGCCCCCCCCCCCCCCCCCCCCCCCCCCCTTTTTTTTTCCCCTGTGTGTGCGCGCGCGCGCGCGTGTGTTTAATGCAGCAGATCGGGTTGGCTGTGAGGTGGTCTAGTTCTCCCCACCTCCCGCAGTGTGTGTGTGTGTGTGTGTGTATTTAATGCAGCTGATTGGTTGGCTGTGAGGCGGTCTAGTTCCCCACCGCCCACCCCACCAGCTTCCCCGATGTGTGTGTGTTTTTAATGCAGCAGACTGTCCTACACGATTACGTCGTTCCATTCTGACTCCTTGCTCGTGCTGAATGGCCAGGGTGGTCGCGGGGCTCAGAGATTAACGCTTTGCCGTTTATGCAATTTGTCGGCAGACACTTTAATCGCGGCCCAATCTCGTTACACAAATTACGGGCATGCAGTGGCGAGCAAGCACCGCGTTCAATTTGCCTCCGACCTCTTCAGCACTGGGGTCGTGACGAGCGTCAATCGAAATGCTCAAACCGTCAAGACCCCCCCCCCCCCCCCCCCCCTCCGCCCCTGCCCCCATACGCTCACAGTGTTCATTCTTCTATCGCCGCTTCTCATGTGTGCTGCGCGCGCGGCACACACACACACACACACACACAACAACATTCACACACACACACACACACGCACACACACACACACACAATCACCACCACGCACGCACAAACACTACCACGTACGCACACACACACTTACCCACGACACACACATACACACACCAACACACACACAACCACACACACACACACACACACACCACGCGCGCGCGAACACACACACACACACTCCATGTGCACTCACCCACACACACACACACACACACACACACACACCAGTGCTACACCACTTCCGCTGACTCATTAGCTCAGCCGTCCTGTGTTGTTTCCTGGTTCCATTCTTTCGAGGCCCCCACTCATCTTTTAGGGCGCAAGTGCAGTACTTTATGGTCAATGGTCTTCGTCATTCTTCGTGGGTGAAAGAAAAGAAAAAACATGTCTTCTTCCGTCTTGTCGTGTTTCCCCTCATCCCAACCCCTTACCCCCGCCACCCCACCCCCACCCCCACCCCGCCCCCGTATGAAAGTAACCGGGGGAGAAAAGAGACAACAGGAAAAATGGGAGGGGAGGTTAGCCAGGTCACGCTATAATCAGGAATTGGGGAAGAAACAAAATTCGTCTTGCTCACTTGATTGGTTTAAAAAGGGCCTCGCCTTCGTCAGAGGCAGAGAACGAGCCTGGGCGGCGAGGAGGACATCAGGAAAGATTTGCTCGGAATAATTGTGATTTGATTTGGGGGCGGAGGGTGTGAATGCGGTGATTGGAGGGGTGGGGGAGGAGGGAGAAGGGAGGGGTCGGGCCCGTCCCCCCAGCGTGTGGAGCCTGTCAGCCGCTGCCATTGTGCGCTCCCTTCGTTTGACCGATAATTCCATGTTTGGGCTCGTCCTGCCCGCTATGGTTGGGATGGGGGGGGGGGGGGGGGGGGAGGGCTCGCGACAGATTGCTGCCACTGCTGGCCGGTCCGTCGGGTATCACTGTCGGTCGCTGCCGCAGGGCGAAAGTTGCGGCTGCAAAAAAAAAAAAAAAAGAGAAAATAAGAGAAGGTGTTCCGTTACAAAGACCACGTTTACAAGCGCTATCATAGATTTTCATCTTCTCATATATATATAACGACGTGTATATTTCTCAAACAACAGAGTTCTGGGCTTTCCGTCCTAACGAGCCTTATGGTTTCCGTGGACGTAAAGCAATATTGAACCATGTTCACGCATTGGTCTCAGCTTGCCCCTAATATGTCAACCGACATCCGAGGACATTAATCAACACCGGAAGGGGCGGTTTTGTCCAGGGCTGCAAGTTGATTTTGTCGATGAAGTTTTGTGTCCCGTCTTTGCAACTGCATAAGTAAAGTTGTCGCTACAAAAGAGCACGCTGGCAGCAGTAGCAGCAAACGGGCATTTTGCCGCAACAAATCTGCAGCTGCAACTCGGGAATTATGGCGGCGACCGCCGCTTGATAGTCGGGGCCACTTTTCAAGGCTCCGCTCCTCTCTCAGCCCCGCTCGTCTCCTACGACTCCTGTCATGTGTGTGACGGAGAACTTGACAGGAGCAAGAATGAACTGACGGCTCTAGGTCTCTGACTTTGGGATCAGGCATCTGTTAATTGACAATTGATGGTGTTGAAATGGGAGGAATTGGCGGTTTGGGCTTCTCCAGGGGGACGGGGGTTAAGCCTGCTGTTAACTTTCTTCCCGGCCCCCTCCAGGGGCCAGTGGCACGTTTTTCGTGTTTTATGACAAGTTGGCCGCTTATCGGTGATCGGGTGACTTTTCGTTGAATTATGTGATGTGATGTGATGTCGTTTCAGTCGCAGTGCTCCGTCTGTTTTCAGCCGGTATCAGGTGTGCTATGTGTGTTTGTGTGTGTGTGTGTGAGAGAGAGAGAGAGTGTGTGTGTCCTTTGATCTCTTTTTAATTGTCTGTACGCTGCTGTGAAAAGCAGTTCTGGGTTTTGTTGTTTTCTTCTTCTTTTTTCCTCTTCTTTCGTTCCTTCTTTGCCCTTCCCTCCATCACCACCTCTCTCTCTCTCTCTCTCTCTCTCTCTCTCTCTCTCTCCTCCTCTCTCTCTCTCTCTCTCTCCCCCCCCCCCCCCCCCCCCCTTCTTCTTCTTTTATAGTTTGGTACCCTTTCAGAATAGCCCACCCGGCACGTCTGGTCTCAGCCGTAAACAAGAGGTTGACCTCTCAACACTCGAGGTGTCGCACAGCCTCTCGTCCTCAGTAGCAGTGACTGAGTTAGCCGAGGTCGAGCTCGTGGGCGCAAGGGGGGACCAGCCGCCCAGCGCTAATGCCCGCAACAATCACCACCTCTTCCTCGCCCAGTTAGTGTCAGGTCCTGTTAGCTCGGGCCTCTTCGGAGACCGTCTCCTGGCCGATAATGCCATCATCACGGGTGCCGCGTTCCATTCGGCTCCCTGATTGTGTTTAGACTGGCGTGTAGCTTGCGAGAAGATCGGGTTTGTCCTGGGGGGCCCCGAGATCGGGTTTAAGCCGGAGAAAGGTCTCATGAATGTCTGAGGGTCGGCCGAGGGGTTTGTGGCTCTTCGTCCTCGTGTAGGGGGATGGAGGGGTAGGGAGGGGGCACTTGTGCATGGCTGGCAGCTCTAGGGCTGTTCTGGGAGTCTTGCAAACTCTTGGGGCGGTATGGATGGTGTTAGAGGGCTTTTGTTTGTCTCGTTCACCGCATCTCTTGGGTGGCAGTGGCTGGGTTTTAGGTCTCCTCGAGCGTTTCCTAGACCTTGAGGGCGGTGCTGTGATGCAAATGGACAGGTTGGGGTCCTTTTGTATTGGTAGCGAACGAGGAATTTCAAGCGCTCTCTCCCCCCCCCCCCCCCCCCATTTCTCTCTCTCTCTCTCTCATCTCCTCTCTCTCTCTCTCTCTCTCTCTCTCTCTCTCTCCTCCTCTCTCAAAAGTGTGGGGGGGGGGGGGGGGGGAAGAACTGTTGCATGAGGCTGTCTTCGTACTAAAAACATTATGATGTGCTGAGTCGGAGCAATGCATTGAACGAGCTTGAACAGGTGAAAACGAAAAGAACGCAGAAGTGGACATTAAGCGAGAGTGAGAGAGTTCCATCTAAGAATATCGGAAACCGACAGCCGACATTATGTGGTCGCATCCCTAAAACCCGACACAATTCGCTCAAATCGATCGCCGGAGCGAAACAACACTAAAAGAGCTGTTGATTTGTTTTGGAGCGATTATCGCCTACTTCTTCAGCCGACGACCTCCACGAGAGCAGGCAGTCTCAACGAGCCGGTGTAGGACTCTCCTGAGCTCTCTGGCCCTCGCCCGTGGACTCTCTCTCCTCCTCCTCCTCCTCCTCGGCTCTCTCTCCTACGGCCCACTCTAGCGCCTGGACTCCAGACCCCTTAGCACCAGGTTTTGACGCCTGTAACAAGGGCGCTTGTGTTTTCTTGCTTGCTTTGGCTCATGACACCCCCACCGCCGCCGTCTCTCTCTCTCTCTCTCTCTCTCTCTCTCTCTCTCTCTCTCTTCTCTCTCTCTCGTCTCTCTCTCCTCTACTCTCTCTCTCTCTCGCACGCTCTACCCCCCCCCACCCCCTTCTCTCCTCGCTCTCTCTCTCCCCCCCCCTCCTCCTCCTCTCTCTTCTCTCTCTCTCCTCCTCCCCTCTTCTCTCTCTCTCTCTCTCTCTCTCTCTCTCTCTCTCTCTCTCTCTCTCTCTCTCTCTCTCTCTCTCGCACGCTCTTACCCCCCCCCCCCACCCCCTTCTCTCTCTCGCTCTCGCTCTCTCTTACCACCCCTCCTCTCTCTCTCTCTCTCTCTCTCTCTCTCTCTCTCTCTCTCTCTCTCCTCTCTCCTCTCTCTCCTTCCTCTACTCTTCTCCCCCCCCCCCCCTCCCTCCCTCGCTCTGTCTGTCTCCGCCCTGGTTGTTGTGGAGCTGAACGCTCCTCTGGGGGTTCTGGAAAGTCCTCTAAGCCTTTCATGATCTTCTCTCAGGTGAAGTGTAGAGTGGTTAACTTCTTCCTAAAGGCTCTGGAGTTGCTGTTGAGGAGCCGGGGTGCTTTGAAAGGGGTGGGGTGGGGAGATGGGGGACTGGAGGGGGGTTGCTTGTTCAATAATACCTTTCGTTGGATTGGCGAGTCCAAGGTTCTTTTCTCTTTTTTTTGGACTGTGAAGGTTCTTGTCGCTAGAAGCGTCCTTGTACAAGGGTAGCTGTTGGTTTGTTCACCTGTTGGCTTGCGTTGTTTTATCAGTGTTATCGGCGAAAGATAGCGTCGGTGTGCGTGGTTCTCTTCTCTATCGTGGGGACCCCATCGATCTTGTCGCGTGCGCGCACAAAAAGGTATTCTTTATAGCCAACAAAGAAAAGGATGGTTATGTACTTTAGATGCGAACCCCTCCCCCCCCAACCCCCCACCCTCACCTCGTTCTCCCGCAGTTATTTTTTTGTAACGGCTGGCGCTGATTTACAGTTGATATTTCTTGCAGTTTACGAGGACAGTAACTGGGAACTTTACCCGTGTCCCCGTCTTGTTGTTTTGTGTTTGTTGTTGTTTTGGTGTGTGTGTGTGTGTGTGCGCGCGCGCGTGTGTGTGTGTGTGTGTGTGTGTGTGAGAGAGAGTGGGGGTGGGGGGTTGTTGGTTGTTATTGTTGTTTTTGGTGGGTTGTTATTGATGCTTTTTTTGTTAAATAATTCTACTTCAGTAAACTGAGGTAAACTGATTGGATTTTGTCAGTGAATCCAATTAAAAAGGAGAAGTATTCGGGTTTTTTGTTTTGTTTTTAGTTACACCAGCTCCACTACGCACGCACGGACTGCTGAACACTTCAGATTTTAGAACGGCATGTCTGCGATTCATTTGAACAATTGTGGTTGGAAGCGGTGTGCGTATTCAAAAGATATCTTTCTATTGGATTTTTTTTCTTTTTTCTTTTTTTCTCCCTCCGATGTCTGGTTTAGTTTTTTTGGGTTAGAATCGATGAAATAAAGACGGATTCATGGAAGTAAAAAGCCACGGATCTGGCCGACATTGTCCGTGACTGCGGCCAAGACAAAGAAGCCACGAAGGCAGGCGTGATGTTCGACGGCGAAGGTTTCTGGGAACGTCACAATCCCTACGCTACATTTCCGGCTTTTTACTCGCTTCACTTCGCTTTCAACTGCCTTCATTCGAGCTGTCAGCATCTGTTCAACCCGTCCACACATCTCTCTCTCTCTCTCTCTCTCTCTCTCTCTCTCCTCTCTCTCTCTCTCTCTCTCTCTCTCTCTCTCTCTCTCTCTCTCTCTGTTCAGGTTATGCCTCTTTGCGACGAACGTGTCTCTCTGTTCCCGTTTTGTTTTGCTCATGGCCGTTTTTATTCTGCCTTTTGGCTTTTGCCTTTAGCCCTGTGCATCCACCACCATCACCACCCCCTCCTCCTCATCATCCCCCTTCCTCTCGAGCGGTTAACTGTTTATATATTTATTTATTTTTTATTCTTCACCGTGGAAGAACAACAAGAACTATTATTAATATTAGAGACAGACAGACAGAGACACAGAGAAGAAAAAGACAAAACGAGAACACAGGTACTGCCTAGTCAGAAAATCGCTGTGCGAAACACCGTGCTTCACGTGCAAGACTCTCCGTGCGGATTCCCCCCCCCCCCCCCCCCCCCCCCCCCCCCCCCCCCCCCCCCCACCCCTCCCCCACCCCCCCCCCCCCACCCCCACCCCCCCTTCCTGCCCTCCCCCCTGCATGCATTGTTTTTCAGCTGTCCATCACAGGGGGATCGTGGTGGGGGTTTTGATTTGGGGATTGGTTCTTTTTTCGTTTTTGTTTTGTGTTTTTTCGCCACAGCGAAACCAATCAATCTGCCGGTATACCGTTGATCGGCCCAGCGAGTGAGTGACTGCATGGCTTCCTGATCACCTTGCCCGTCCGTTTGTGTCCTCCCTGCGGGCCCGGAAGGAAGAGGATTTTGTTTATTGTTTAATCAGCTCTCGCCTCCCTGCTTTGGCGTCGTGTCGGAAAGCCCTTGGCTGGCTCCTCGCGGGTCTGGAACGGCCTCCGCTCAGCATCTCTCGTGCTGGCCTGGCTGCTAGAACTGCCTGCCTCCTCCGGGCGTTGCTGGGCCTTTGGCGAGAGCGCGTGGAAGAGTCGTGTAGCTAGGATCGTTTGCCTGTCTTGAAAGCGCCTTCCTGGCGTCGTTGGGCGTGCTAATTGTGAGGGTAAATAGCAGTGGTGGTGCTGCCTAGGGCTGTTACGGTACGGCCTGACCCTGTGCGTCGCTCTCTCGGCTCCTTCGGGTCGCCTTGCTGCGCGTGCTTTTTATTTTTTTAATTTAATTTGTTCATGCTGGTGGTTGGGTTTTTACTCACGCCCGGCCCGTAATGTGTCTTATATACGAGGTTATAATTATGCGTAAGACATGTTGTGGGCGTAATGCTTTCGTGTACTCAAGCTCAAGAGTTCTGTTCGTTTAATGTCGCTTGGAGATCGTACGGAGTTTTAAGGACGGCCACCCCGACTTTCACACAGCTCCTGAGCTCTGACCATGAAGATTTCTGTTCTTGTGGTTTAGTTTTTCACGTCCGGTCATAGCTAAAGTGCTGATTTGATTGTCTGCCTTCCAGAAGCCTGGTCGCAGTTAGTATTGCGTGCATTAAAGTCTCATTGCGCTGTAAAAACCGACAGTCACTCTTTAAGTCGCATGCGACAAGATCGCGGTGAGTGCTCGAGAGCAGAAAATAGCGCTGTATAAAAGCGATTAGCATCAGCAACAGCATTACTTGTCCCTAATATGTCATCCGACATCCGAGGACATTAAAAATCAAAGAACGAACAAACAGCATCATTGTCCTCTTTCGCTGAGGGCGAGAGCGCGAGGAAGGGGAGGTGGGGGGTCTGCAGAAGAAGCTTAGACTTACATGTTGGCATAAAGATCATTTGAGCTGTCAGATGCTTCATTGTGTTCAACCCAGTCATTGGGGGGAGGGGAGGAGATGGCGGACTGAACAAAAGCGTTGGCTGGCGTTGACATAACGATCAAACTTTGCGGTGGACTGGCTGTGGGATTCCCCCCAGATTTCAGCCTTTTTCTCGTCCCTTCTGTTTTTATCTCGTCCTCAAACAGTTCTCTAGCCGCCATTGTAGGACGGACAGACTCCCCGAGAATGAAAAGCTTTTGTTTGGGGGGAATCAGAAGGAACGGGTTCTTTTCTCCCTGTTCATTGTATGATTGCCACATTGTTGGTTTCAAGTGGACGCTGACAAAGTTCCCATCTCAATCATGTTGGTTTTCGGTTTGTGGCTGGGGGGAAAAGGGGGGCGGGAGTTGTGGGGATGCGAAGGGAAATGGAAAATATGGATGTTGTGTGCGTGTAGATTGGAGTCTTGTGAGACAAAACGTGCGTCGGGAAGTGCTAAATTATGCCCGTAAATCTGTCTCGTTTGTTTTTCTTTATGTGTGGACAAAAAGATATAATGGTGTCGCGGAACAAGTGTTTTAAATGATGAGAACGATTATTTGCGGGACTAATGGTGTAATTTATTGAGCTTGTGAATCGTGGTTAACGGCCTCTTTGTGTGCGCTGGTATATTTCTGTTATCTGCGGTTCCAATCTGGGAAGACATACGTCGTGATATCGATCAGATCTATTATATTGCGTCGGTTGAGAGACTGACACTGTTGACAGTAACCAACGCAGCGAGAAGAAGAAAAAACATTGCACTTTTTTTCTCCGTCTGTCTGTCTGTCTGTCTGTCTCTCAGTCTGTCTCTCTCTGTCTCTGTCTCTCTCTCTCTCTCTCTCTCTCTCTCTCTCTCTCTCTCTCTCTCTCTCTCTCTCTCTCTCTCTCTCTCTCTCTCTCTCTCCCCAGCATGTCCTAGCCTTATGTGCTCTTTTAACAGGGGTAATATTGAAGGGACTAACTCTAACTCTTCGAAAATTTGTGTCTGATGTTTGTGTATGTATGTTTGTGAAGTGATTGGTTTTGTAGGTTGACTTGACAGAGGTTAATATATATATATTATATATATATATATATATATATATATATATATATATATATATATATATATATATATATATATATATGAGAAGAGTTTAGAAATGTGTATTTGCTTATGACCTGAGTTTGACTGTCCTGAGATGACCCTGTGTGGTTGACAGGACATTAAAATCCAATTACTACTACTCTCTCTCTCTCTCTCTCTCTCTCTCTCTCTCTCTCTCTCTCTCTCTCTCTCTCTCTCTTCCACCTTCATTTTTTTAATCCATCAGTAGACAGAATGCTGTCAGTTCCGGCAGCAAGTGCTTCTGCACCGCGGTGGGACATGTGTCGTACGCGTCACACCTCCCGAAAATGATTGCTGTCGCTAAACCGTGACCGAAATAATTCATGACTATTCCCATAGCTGAAGAGCCGGATCATTTCTTGGTCATGAGGGCGCTGAGGTGTGTCGATCGGAGCGCAGTTAATTCGGTGGTCAGTGGGGTGGTGCCCTCGTGCACCTGGCTGTTCGGTCGGTCTCTGCTCCTTTCAGGTCCGCCGCACACCTCGCTGGACGTGAGGTAATCAGACAGGTTCCACCCCTTTATAACGCAGGCGCGGTTACGCGTGTCAGATTAAGCGGGTAGCCTGCGGGTAATCCCAAGGTACTGTAGTCACGACTCAGCGGCGGTGCTGCCGTGGTTCCTGCATGTGTGGTCAGACAGGAATGCACCTTTAAAAAAAAAAAAAATCCCCCCCGCCCATCCTCCCTCCAAAAAATTCAACGGCATTAATTTAGGCAGACTCAGTCGTCCCTCGTGTCTCAACTGAGACGTGAAGCTTCCACGAGAGAAGGCACCGCTGCAAATCGTCTGTAAATACACTTCGCTTCACAGGTGAACGTGTCATCCAACTGTGGATCGCCGCTGATGGCCACTTACGTGCCGCTTGAGTAGACTTTCGGCTGTCGTGGTTGCGCGGCTGTCCTGGTTCGCTGAACTTGCCAAGCAACTGCTGGTGTGGTAGTGCTTAGTCTGTCGGCGATGGTCATTGAGTTGCAGCTCGGCACTTGATTCCGTGGCGTAGGTGGTTGAGGCAACTTGGCTGTCCTGGCTTCCTGAAGTCAGCAGCTCAACCCAACCACGTGCAGCAAGTGACTGACACGTGGGTGGTCACTGAGCCCACACCCACAGCTCTCTCTCTCTCTCTCTGTCTCTCTCTCTCTCTCTCTCTCTCTCTCTCTCTCTCGGCGGTGGACAAAACCAGGAGTCTCTCTCTCTCTCTCTCTCTCTCTCTCTCTCTCTCTCTCTCGTGCTTCCTCAGGAGGCGAGGACATAGGGGAGTAGTAGGGGAAGGAAGAAGGCTCTACAAAAGGGTGGACCGCCACCCGGCCCTGGCTTTTGTCGATTGTTTTGGTTGCGAGCTAATGGAGCAGGACTTTGACACCTCTCTCCCGCGCGCCCTAATCCATCGCCTTCATTTAGCGGAGATTATCGCCGGGTCGTGTCCACCTGTGATTTCCTCCCGGTTCCTCGGCCCGCCTGATTAGCTCCGCCGCGGCCCCCGGCCTCCGCCGGGCTAAGCCGGCCCGCTTTTGAAAAGGGCACTCGGAAAAGAAAATAGTGGGGACCCAAGGAGCTCTCGCCGGGGATTTGCCCATTGTGGCCGGGTATCTAAAACAGCTTGAAGTGTGAAACTGACAGCTCCGCTGCCGCTGCCACTGGCAGTGCCACGATGACCATTGGTCGGTCGGGGAGAGGTGCCAGAGGGGAGTTGGGGGGGGGGGGTGTTTGGGGTTTTTTTGTCCTTCCAGGAGAAACTGAAAAGGGAAGAGAGAAGGGGAAAAAAATATGGAATGAAGGGAGAATGGGGAGGTGGGCGGGAGGGTGGGGTTGAAGGAAGGGTGCATATAGATAGATTCTATATACGCTCCGTCTGAGCTGTTGTGTCAACAGGATGCCGTCACGTGTGTCGCGGGACAGGAGGTTTGTGGGAGAAAAAGGGCGGACTAAAGTGGACTACATTTACCTTCTCTACTCCACGCTACTTCTCTAGTGGACACTGGCGTCTGCAGGGGGGGAGTCGCAGAAAGAAACGGAGTACGGAAGGAAAAGGAGAGGGGAGTGGGGGGGGGGGTGTCTTTTGATCCAACCCCAGAAAGAACCCTGTACACATATATAGCAAGGGTAGAAAGTAAATGGAACGGTTTCCGTGGACCACGAAGGAAGAAGTAAATAACACCCGATGGATAGATCAACCCGCCAACTTTGTGACGACATCGAACGTAATTAACGATGGAGGGTTCTTGAGGGTGGAAGGTCATGGTGAAAATAAGAGGGGGGGGGGGGGGGGGGGGGGATTCCTGTGTCTTACTCTCAGCCTCATCATAATCCCACAGAAGGACTGGCACAGTCAGGCGGGCGGCGGGGGCCGGTCCCCGAGACTCGGTTGCTTGAGCACGGACAACCGCCGGTGCAGGCAGCTCGCCAAAAGTCATCGAGGGTGAGAACAGCCGTTATGAAGAGCCCTCGTGAGGGCGCCAAAGCGACAAAGCTAAGACGATTGTGTCTATGAAACATAAATAGGGAGTCTCCTCGGGTCCCCTCCACCAGATTGCCGCCCCCTTGACTCCTGCTGTAAGCCTTTGTCTGGCACCGGCCACTGTCGTGTCCGGGCTTTTGTCTCGGGAGAGGCGCGGGAAACGGTGTCAGATTGGAGTCTTCGCTCTCAGGTGATCAAACACAGAGGGGGCCCCACGACTCTCCTCTGGCACTTCAGATGCTGCTCGGAATGGTTAGTTGGTCTGTAAGTGTGGGGGTTTTTTTTGCCTCCTGTCAGACTGGCTGGAATGGGAGGCGCGTGTCCTTGAGTGACTCCGGGTCTGAACTCTGCCTCTCGGTCACAGCGTGATTGAAGGAGATCCGTTTCTAATCCTGTTTGTTGCCTTTTGTGCGTGTGTGTGTCAGATCAGATTCTCTTGCTCAGGTGATCAAACATGCATAGGGTCGTAAGTGACGTTGAGAAGAGTCGAGGATCGGGGATGTTTATTGAATGGTTGTTGAGTACGTTTTCCATTTTTTTGAAGGTTCATACCAAAAGCATGATTAGAATTGTTTTGAACACTTTACGACATGTTCTGACCGGAGGTGTGTCACAGTCATGTGTCAGATTTGATCCTCAGTATAGTTACTTAACCACTCAAATACAAGCTTCAGACTTGCTGAATGGTGGCATCTGAAAGGTCGTAAATAAGTTGTACCTCTCTGTTGTCACGAATGCCTGAACAGCTCATCGACAAACTTCACAAAGTTCCAAACTGATCTGCCCAACTCATTTTCAAGACCTCCAAACACACTCAAGCTTCACCACTCGTGGCTAAACTGCTCTGGCTTCTAATAGCTCAAAGAGCTGAATATAAAGTTTTTTCCATGTGCTATGATGTAATCTCAAAAAGTGCTGCTCCTTACTTGTCTGATCTGCTTCACCTGTACATCCCGTCCCGTTCATTGCCTTCTTCTGTTGACACCCGCACTTTCCATGGGCCCTGTCACCTGGAATAAACTTCGATGCTCTGTACACTATGCGCCAACACAATCCCAGCGCAAAACTCAACTCAGAGCTACACTATTTCCACAGACCAAACTCCTAAATTCTTTGTTTTAGTTGCCTGTACCAGTGCGTGCATGTTCCTCTTTTTTGCCTTTCGGCTCGGTGTTTTTGCTTTCTTATTTGAATGAAACATGAAGTGGTGCCTTTAACTTTTGAGTATTTTGTGTTTTGTCGAGCGTATTATTGTAGTCTGTACGTTGTTAATCTGTCAACGTTATTGTGAATGTGTGTATGACTGTGAATGCTCTCAACAGCTTACTTCATTCCATGTGCATGTATATTTTGCTTGACACGTGGCAAGAAAGATGTATTGATTGATGTGTGCGTGTGTGTGTGGTGTGTGTGTGTGTGTGTGTGTTGTGTGTGTGTGTGTGTGTGTGTGTGTGTGTGTTTTAGGAAATGAATGGAGATATTAATATAAATATGTGTTCTGGTTTTTTTGTGTTTTTTTGTTTTATTTTTGTTTTCAGCATCATGCTGTATCATGTTCTCATTGTTGCCTTGTACTGCTTTGTACGCACCTTAGGCTTGTTGAACGTTGTTCGTAGGTAGAGCGCTGAGAAATTCCCATTATTATCATTACTCGGTGACTTTTCCGTGCCGGAATGGGCATGGGGCCGGCATTGTATTGGCAGTCAAAGCCAGTGTGAAACGGTTCATTCATTCGCCGGAGACTCTCCACCGACTCACGAAATTTGTTTCCATTGGCATTATGCGTGACGTAAGCGCGAGCGGCAGGTACAGGTAACGTGACTCGTGGAATTCGGTCTTGTCCGCCGTTCGATTTTGGTGGGGGTTCTCAAAGACTTCGGTGGTGCCGTCGGGGTCGAGTCTTTTCCAGGACCCGGGCCCTGCAGGTGCCAGAGATAAACGGCGCTGTGTCAGATGTCACCGGGCTTAGCTCACGGCTAATCTGCCCACCTGTACCAACACTTCCGCGACCTGCCTTCGCTCCTGGCTTTTCCGTCGTTAAAGGCACTTTGTCGAGCCCTTTGCAGTTCGTCGGAGTTTCTCTTTAGCCGTACGTTCTGGCGGTGCAGTTCGTGTTGCAAGGAGATAATTAAAGACATAGGGAAGGAGCAGTGTGTGTGAGAAAGAGAGAGACAGACACACAGAAAGACAGACAGGCACGCACGCACACATACACACCACTCCAAACAGCGAGTACGGCAGGCCAGTAGCAGTCGACCTCCTTTGGTGATGCTTTACATCCACACTTTATTGGGAGAGAAGGGGGTGGGAGATACGGAATGAGATCCCAGGTCCACCTCCCTGTTCACACAGTTCTAAGCTGTGAACCTTCTCGCGAGTTCGAGTTGAATATTGCCCTACGCCCACAGAGACCGTACGGACCATTAGGGACGGGGAGTCCAGGACAGCCACCTCGACTTTCACACAGCTCTTGAGATCTGGACCTTCTCGCCTTTTCTTCCTATTTCATTCTCCCGTGGTGCTTTACGTCCACAGAAACCGTATGGTTTATTAGGGACGGGGGACGAATGGGATGGGAAATGAGAGCCCAGACCCTCATCCCTGTTCACACAGCTCCTAAGCTCTGAACGTTCTCATCATACATTTTGCTTATTGTCCTCAGCTGCTAAAAAGCATATTACGCATAATCTGTGGAACAGTCTCGTCTTGGATATAAAATAGCTGAGAAAGACGGGGTGGGAGGAGGGGGACCTTCTCGGCGTTGGTTGGTTGAGTGTTGCTTTACGTCCACAAAAACCGTAGGTTTATTAGGGACGGGAGCCCAGGACTTCCACCTCGACCTTCACACAGCTCCTGAGCTCCGACCTTCTCGGCGTTGATGTTGAAGTGTTGCTTTACGTCCACAGAATCCGTAGGTTTATTAGGGACGGGAGCCCAAGACGTCCACCTCGACTTTCACACAGCTCCTGAGCTCTGAAACTTTCTGGGCGTGGACACAGGGCCTTTAAAAGGGGACCTGGGACCTCAGCTCCCCAGCGCTGGGTTGCGGAGCAAATCTGCTGAAAGCTGCACAGAATGGATTTCACGGGCGATCACCTCCCGAGCGACCCATTCCCTCGCGGCCGGCTGCCCGCGGGTTTTGTGGCCCGGCCGGCACAAGAAGGGGGGGCCGAGGGGCTTACCGCCGGTTAAGCAAATGGCCGGTGCGCTTCTCTGCACCCAGGGTAAACGTCCAGGTGTCAAGTGGGAGACTTTTACTTACACCGGGTTTGCGTGTGCACCAAGGCTGCACACCTGTGCCGGACACTTGCCGGTACGGATACTTGAGGAGCTCGCGCTCGGCGGGGCTGGACACTTTAGTGGACTCGCGCCGCGCGCCCTTGTCGAGGAAGGTGTAGAGGTTGTGGTGGGGGGGGGGGGGGGGGGTTGACCTGTTTGTGCCCCTACTCCCCGGTGTACAACGTTCGGCTGGACATCCAGGGATCGCCCTGGAAATGGGTTGGGAGGGAAAGCTGCATCAACAAATCAACAACCCATGTTGCATGGGCGCTACTGTTCTTGATGGGGGGGGGGGGGAGGGGGTTAACGATACTGATTTACGTAATTAATTAGATCCAAGAGTTGCGGAGCTAAGAGAGGGGGGGGTGCTGGTTAAAGATTTAAAAAAGAAAAAGAAGGAAAGGTAGTTGTCCAGTGTTACTTGTCAAGAAAGTGACACGGCTTTGGAACATTCAGTTTGTAGACACACATGTCTACACTGTAGGTGGAGGAGTGATTATCCCAAGAACGAAGGTACAGCATTGTTGTCGTTGCCTTGTTGCTGTGGCTGTCGGGTGGAAAATAAGGGCGGAACCCGGAAAAAAATGCCCATGCCTGGTGTGTGTTTGTGTGTGGGAGGGGGGGGGGGGGGGGACACACTCCCTCGCAGGCATCTGGCGGACAGAGCCGAACAATGCTAATCGGTCAGAAAATTACAATGCTAATCGCTTGGAAGAGGCCCGTACACTGAGCAGCGCATGCATGCATGCATGCTCCAGCAAAATACACAGGGCCCATTGTGTTCATTGTGTACGTTCCCTGCAGGCTACGTACACCGTCACCACGACCGAGCAAACTGATTTTCCCGTATCTGCTTTCTTCTCTGCTCGTTAGTCTCGCAGCAGCGTCCGTTTGCTGAGGCTGGCGGTGACTGGTGTCCAGTGTCCAGCGACAGCACCGGCTCTCACAGAGTTAACAAGCTGGTGGCCAGTGGCTAGTCTTTAAGGGACTGTCACATCAGCTATATGTATATCTTTTTTTTTCTTTTTTTTTTTCTTTCTTTTTTTTAAGAACTCCCCGCCCTGAGGTACCGTGGTTGCAAAAATTAAGGTCCCCTCCGCTTTGACCACCTTAGATATCAAAAGTTCTGCCGTCTAAAGCCTGGAGCAGGACAGAATACAGCCTCTCAATTAGCCTAATGCTACTTTTTATCATTTCCGACATCCCGTGTCATTCAGCTTGACACCCTCCACCTCAACCCCCAACCCTACCCCCAGTTTCGCCCTAATGTGATTGAATGTTAAATGCCAACGAATTAATCGGTTCCGCTTCTCCGACAAAAACTCTGGACTCATTCAGATGTAACCTAAAAACGTTTCTTTTCCCAAAACTGAAGACCTGCCATGTTTTCTGTTCCGTGCTGCTGTCTTCATCCATCTCAAGTCTCTGTTTGCTGCCCTTTATAAGCTGTGTAAATTATGCTTCGTATAGTCAGAATGCTCGTATATACGGGTGTGCGTGCGTGCGTGCGTGTGTGTGTGCGTGTGTGTGTGTGTGTGTGTGTGTGTGTGCTGTGTGTGTGTGTGTGCACGGTTTTGCGTTTTACAAATAGTTTAATCATTTAATTATTATTATTATTATTGGATTTTAACATCCTGTCAACCACTCCGACTCATCTCAGGACGAACAAACACTAATTTAGTTCACACGTGCAAAAACTATATCATGCCGATCAAACGTTCATCGGACTGAAGTACAGATGACAAGGATTCTCTCCTCAACTGCTGCAAAACGTCAGCGGTATAGCATCAGCAAAAGATCTGCTGCAGCACGAAAACACGAGTTTTAACAAACGTATGGCTGTTGTCTGCTCAGTTTAAAGTCTGCTGTTTAGATGCCAGCAGACAAGCAGCGTGTACATCATCGATTTTACACCATGTTTAATCCTGTATGATAACCTATGAACTGTTCATTTTCATTTTTGACGTATTGCAATTTTTAATCCCTCTAGCAGGAATTTCTGGCTCGACGCCTTAATTTACATGCTGTCCTCAACACGTTTCTCTTTGTTTCCGTACTGCTCCGTTCACTAACTTGTTTCCCCCTTCTGTCTTCCACGCAGGTTCTGGTGGCGGCGGGCAACAGTATGGCGGCCATCAAGGGGCACAACAATGGGGAAACTCCAGGTAACCATTAGCAGTAACCTGCCCTTTGTTGGCAGGCATCGTAATGACGGGCTAGCAGTCTCCGGCTCCGCCCATGTTGTTTCTGCTTCCACCCGCCTCTGGGTGGGTGTGGAGGGCAGGGGGCGGGTGGGTATTGCGGGTGGGGGCGTGATGGTAGGCCAGGCTCCGCGGGGTGTCTGCAGGTGTGGGTGAATCTCACACGAAGGCGTCGTGAGGAATGTGATTCAGCACGCAGAACTGCGTTGAGTGGAGTCTACGAGTTCAGATTCTGAAGTGACTGAATCAGTGGTCGCCGATTCGTTATTCTGCAGGACTTGATGGGAGTCTGCGATTGAAATTCAGAAGGGATTGAATGAGTGGGTCACGGGTTCGTTATTCTGCAGAACGTGATGGAGTCTACGGGTTCAGATTTTGAAGAAAATGAACCAGTGGTCACAGGTTCATTGTTCTGCAGAAATTTGTTGAGAAGGTTCAGATTCTGAAGAAACCGAATAACGGTCACAGGTTTGTCATTCTGCAGGACGTGATTGAGTCTGCAATTCAGACTCGAAGAAACTGAATCAGTGGGTCACAGATTCGTTATTCTGCAAAACGTGATTGAATCTATGGGTTCAGATTTTGAAGAAACTGAATCAGTGGTCACAGGTTCGTTAATGGTTATTCTGCAGAACTTAGCTGAGTCTGCGATTTTTAGGTGCAGAAGAGACTGAATCGGTGAACACATGTTCTTTCGTAGGTCTAGATGTACGTTTATATTTATCCGTCCTTCCTTCCTTTCTTCCTTCCTTTTATCATTCTTCACCACTGCCAGCATCTCCACCCCGGCCCCCCGCCCCTACTCTTTCATAATCGCATTCGCACGTCCTAATTGCCTTGATTTTTTTTTTTTTTACAAATTTAACCTTTTTCAGCGTACCGCGCCGGTTTGAAATTAAGCAAAAAAAGTAAACAAAAGCATTGGCTCAGAACCCAAACGTTGCTCTCTCTCCTCTCTCTCTCTCTCTCTCTCTCTCTCTCTCTCTCTCTCTCTCTCTCTCTCTCGTTCTTGGCCCCCTCCCCCTCTCTCTTTCATTTTTTTCTGTTTCTTATTTATACTTTTTTTTTTTTAGGAGAGCAAATTTGGAGTTTCTTTTAATTTATTAATAATCTTTGGCACGACGGGGGGTAGGGGGCAGCAAACATCAAGTTCCAGCCACTACCGGAGTCCTTAATTCCAAAAAGGAAGGAGGTGGGGGGGGGGGGGGGGAAGGGGTTAGCACAGAAAGCAAATATCAGATTTTCCCAAAGGAGCACCCCTTCTACCCCCTGATTTCAGGTTAGCCCAGGTGTGTCGGCAAATTGGCAGCTTCGTTAGAGGGTGGCCGGAGGAGGAAGGGTGGTGAGGGGAATCGAGTTCGGGTACACGGTTCCACCCGTAATGAACCACGCGCTACCTGGCATCGGAAACGCTGGGATGGGTCGCTGAGTTCAGCAGAGGTCAGCGATATTCGCCCCGATGCGTGTGTGTGTGTGTGTGTGGTGTTGATATAATAGGGAACGTACGTTGTGGGTTAGCGAAGCTGGGCACGATGATGGATTTGAAATTTAGGCGACTGATGCTCTCGTACTGGGACCTCTGACACCTTGTTTGTCAAGTGTCCGTGTATTGGGTATTGGTGACGGGGAGTGGGGGTCGGCGGGTGGGGGGGAGAGAAAAGACATGGTTTATCTGCGGACAGCCCTACGGATTTTCCTCTAGGAAAAAATAAATAAAAATAGCGCCAAACTAAACCCACCTTAGCGGAACAAAAACAAACTTTGACATCCAAAGTCCCGAGTGTGTGCAGAAATTACGTTCCCCGCCCGGCACACGAAGTACACACACACGCACGCACGCACGCACGCACAAAATATAAACACACAACACACACACACACACACAACACACACCACCACACACACACACACACACACACCACACACACACACACACACACACACACACACACACACCACACGCACGCACCAACCACAATATAAACACACACACAAACACAACACAACACACACACACACACACACACACACACACACACACACACACACACACACACACCAAAAAACCACTGTGCTTGCTCTGTCCACTTCCTGCCCTCCCCTAGCTTCCTCTGCACGACAATCGTCGGTATTGACACGCGTTCAGGAAAGCGTTTCATTTGTTCGCTTCTCCCTGCGCCGGGGAGAGGAAGTGGGCCGAGCGGTTAGCTACTTTGTGTCCACCTGTGGCCATTTCAGGGGGGCGGGCAACGTTTCTTTCAAGGGTGAACTTCTTTCACGGTCCCACCCGTTTTTCCTGGGTCCGGTGGACTGAATGGGACATAGTGTCATGCTGGTTGGTGTTCATACTTGTTCGCGTACCGACGTCAAACAAGCTTTCGTGTGCGTTTTGCGTGGTTTGTGTATTCTTGGTAGCAGGCTATTAGATCTGATACGAAGTGTGCAGACACACTCGTTCTGTATCTTTATTAGACCTTTAGGCTGAATCACAATATCGTTTAAAAGAAGGTGTAAAATTATTATCTTGAAAAAGATAAACGGACAGCAGTAGTGAACTCAGTATAATTTGATATTGGTAGACCTCTAAGGTGAAACAGAGTTGCGCTTTAAAAATATATACATATATAAAAATTTAACATAAATGTTAAACGCATGCACGCCTGCACGCGCTCGCTTTTACAGTAAACAGTGTAAATTTCATATAGGATGCAGCAAAGCATCAGCGGGATTGATTTAAATTTGACACTTATTCTTCATTCTTGGTCTTCCGGTTCTGTTTTGAGCGTTGTCATTCTAGTAGGAAGAAAGGAAGCCTAAACAAAAAGAAACAAAAGGGAAATAATGAAAGCGAGTATAAAACAAATAGTCAATGATTGAATTCGGCGAATAAGTGAATGAATTATCGTACGAACGAGCAAACGAAGGATGGAATGACCGGATCATTGAATGAACTTCAGGGGGAAAATTGTACAAACGAGCAAACGAAGGAAGGACTGAACGAATCAGTGAATGAACTTTAGGGGGGAAATCGTACGTACGTCAAAACACCACATTCAGACTTCCTGCAAATTTGCTAAACATTACTACCCTCCTGCAAGGGGATCCAAACATATCAAACAATATGAACTCATTAATATTTAAAGCTGTCCAAGACTTCATTACCCAGTCCGGCCGTTTTTCCATGGAATGACAAACTCAATTAAATAGTTACTGGCAGCGCATAGAGCATTCTCTCTCTCTCTCTCTCTCTCTCTCTCTCCTCTCTCTCTCTCTCTCTCTCTCCTCTCTCTCTCTTGATTTTTGTCGTTGTTTTCATGTTGTTTAATATAAACATACATACCCGTTGTTGCAAAATGAATTAATTAGTAAATTATGTTTGTGAGCATTTACTATAAGCCTAGCTTGTTTAATGCTCATACAATGATTTTGATTGTCCATATTTTCATGAATGTAAATAAACTTTGTTTAAACCAAGGATGGAATGAACGAATCAGTGAATGAACTTCAAGGGAAAAATCCTACGAATGAGCAAACGAAGGAAGGAAGGAATCAGTGAATGAACTGGAAGGAAGGAGGGGGGGGGGGTCACACAATTTTCGGTGTGCCAAAAAAGAATATGGTACGGCTGAATAACGCGAAAAAGACAAACGGCTTACTGGAGAAGAAAGTTGGCCGCTCACTGAAGTCTGTCGGGCGAACCCCGAGTTCCACAGAAGAGTCGCCCTCGGCTGCCCCCTTTAGATGGCAAATATTCCAGAAGCGTCTGTGATGGATGGTGCCCTCAGCGTGTTTGCCCCCGCACTCCGGAGAACGAACGTGCTCTTGTGCGCCGTGACGAAGCTGTTGGCTTCTCGTCCTCGAGCAGCGTGCGGTGGTACGTAGCGGAGTCTGCCCTTCCTGCTGGGAAGGAGGAAGATGGAGAGCAGTCTGCCTCCCAGGTCCCGAACCTTCTGTCAGCCCCGGCAGTCAGTCGCAGTGACCCTGGACGAAGGTACTGCAACGAGACATCGTATGCTGTTACTGCTGGCTTTGGGTGCTTTTGCGTGCGCGCGCGCGCACACACGCATGCACGCACGCGCGCGCGCACACACACACACACATACACACACACACACTCACACACACACACACACATATATATATATATATAAAGCCATTAGTAACAGCATGCAATGTCTCGTTGCAGTACCTTCGTCCAGGTAGAGATATATATATGGGCTACAGATTCTCGTGACTCTGTTTTCCATATAGTACGGTTGCCAAGCAAAGCAGTGCCTTGCCTGTCTTGCACTTGCTCACTGCATGCATGCAGCATTAGGGCGTCTTTATACTTAACTAATAGGCATCGGCTATCGTGATTGTTCAACCCAACTCCGTCCTCCCCAAAGCTCCTAGCTGTTCCATCGTTGCTTTGCCTCCGTATAAGAAGCCCTGTGCAATTCCCTTTGTCGGTGGGTATTTAGTGAGGGTACCATGCCCTCATAGAAAGAAAGAAAAAAAGGCTTCCTACGCCACGTTTGGTTTCAAGCCTTGTATGTGGCGATCTCTGATGGGATCAGCGGGCGACGTTTCGCAGTGCACGTCACGGAGAGTGCTGCTGGGTGTTCACCATGGGATCATCTGGGTCTGGCCGTAGTCACAGCAGAACCAAACGTGTTGGCGTATCGGTGACAGTAGATTTTAGAACCAAACGTCAGTGTGTATTTGACAGCAGAGCAACGTCAGTGCTTACGTATTAAGAGCAGGGCAGCGCGTGCATCTGTGCACGGTGACGTTTGCGCGCGCGCGCGCACACACACACACACACACACACACACACACACACACACACACACACACATACACACATACACACACAGCATACATATATAATCATATGCAGAACAGACCGTCTGTGCATAGCTGCAGCAGAACAAATCTTGTCCCGGGATGCAACGCAAGCATCATTGTTCGATAAATAATTCGGTAAAAGCAAGGGGATGGCGTTATCGACACAAAGATGGCGTGAAGATACTCGCACCTGTAGATTTCGAACGCGAAGAACACGTGGGCTACACGTCTGCAAGACAAATGGCGTAAATGAGAAACACTGCATTGAAACTAAACCTGCCTGAATTCTGTCAGCACTGTCAACACGAAGCTGAAATGTACCCGTGAGAGTGAGCAACCGGTACAAGGAAGGGCTAGGATGTGAAGAGGGTCTCGAGTGGAAAGAGAAGAACTGGAATCTGTTTGCCGACTTGTTCCGTCGGACAGCCCGTCCAACTGCTCGCCAACTCCACAGCTGGAGGGTGGATGGGCAGGTTGGGTAGCTTGCGAGTGATGGGTTGGGGGGGGGGGTAGAGTATGTTGTGGTTTCATTTCATTTTACTTTTTGTTGTTGTTGTACTGGCTGTTTTATTCTGTGACTTTCTTCGCGAAATATTTCAAACGTATTTTGCGTACAGAATAGTGAGTTGTTTCCCTTAACTCTTTTACCCCCCCCTTTTTTTCTTCTTTTCTTTCTTTTTTCTTTTCTTTTTCTTTTCTTTTTTTCTTTTTCTTTCTGCTTCTTCTTCTGGAATCTTTCCCGTAGCTCTTTTAAGACTACTTTTTTTTCTTCTCTTTCTGGAGCCTTTCCTGTATCTCTTTTACCTTTATGTGGAACCTTTCCCTTAACTCTTTTAAACTACTTTTTTTTTCTTTTTCTTTTTTCTGGAACCTTTTTCTTTTAAAACCTTTTTTTCTGGAACCGTTACCTTAAAACTACTTTTTTTCTGGAACCTTTCCCTTAAAACTACTCTTTTTTTCTGGAACATTTCCCTTAAAACTACTGGGTTTTTTTATGGTTTTGTTCTGGAACTTTTCCCTTTGATTGTTTTCCTGCAAATGAATCCCTTGCCCAGCACCACCCGCCCTTCTGGTAAGACCACTTTTGCCCGCTGCTTAGGGTGGTCTCAAATGATGGCATTCAGCTGTACTCTCCACATTCACCCGGTGTCGCAAGAGTTTGGTGGGCGTGGAAAGCCCCGTGCTGCGGCCTCAACAGATGACACTGGGGTATCAGTCTACCCGGGCAGCGCTCCAACGAGCTGTGGAGAGGCGGCTGCTAAATCCATTTCTCCGACGAGTGGCCATTGCCAACCGTGTCATCCCTTCTGTCCACACACGCGGACCCCACAAGTGCGGCTGGGGGTTGGGGGGTTAGGGAGGGGGGGTCGATGGCGAAGACGGAACAGATGTTATGGCAGAAAGATTGAGCACGTCTTTTTAAGCTTCGGCCCGCTTTAGTGGGCAGATGCGTGAGTGAGTTCGATTTGGCCTAGCGGTAAGGCGCTAGGCTGGTGAGCGGGGACGACGTCGGTTCAATTCCCTGCTTCGGCTGTCCTTTTGTCTTCAAAAGTTCATGGTTTATGGGCACTGTGAATATGTGACTTTGTTCCCCAATAATTAATCAAGTATTAAAGTGACTCACACTGCTGCCCATCTTAAATTACTTAATGCAGGACGAAATGTGAGACAGTGAGACAAGTTAACTGTGGTGTCGACATTAATTTTTCGACTGGCCTCCCTGCCAGTCGCAACAGGAACTGGTGGTGTTTTGTCGGTCACCATGTGTAACGGTTTGTAGATGACACATGAGATCCACTGAACTGTGCCTGCAGTGTAACGGATGGATAGCGAGCTGTGTGTATGAATACATGTACTACGCACTAGCTTTGTTCCTATGTAGTGTCTTAAAGAACCAAAAGCAGAGAGATTAAAAGTATAAAAACAAGATTATCGGTTTAAAAAAATTATTTTTTTGTTTTGTTTGTTTGTTTTGCTTTCGTTTTGTTTTATTGTTTCGACGGTGAATGTCATAAAAGTGTTTTTATCCTAAACTGTCAAGAGTAATGACTGTAAAATACAAATCAGAGTTGAATCTCTGTCTGTCTGTCTGTCTGTCTGTCTGTCTGTGTCTCTCTGTCTGTCTGTCTCTGTCTGTCTGTCTGTCTGTCTCTCTCTCTCTCTCTCTCTCTCTCTCTCTCTCTCTCTCTCTCTCTCTCTCTCTCTCTCTCTCTCTCTCTCTCTCTCTCTCTCCCCCCCCCCCCCTTAAACCCCCTCCTTCCCACAAACCCCGCCGGCAGATAAATGTACACATAAACAAATGTATCCTTTTTTTTTTTAATGAACCAAATTCAAAGGGTATACGCATTCAGGTTTATATTCACGCTGTAAAACACACAAGCTGCGACCTCTCTCCCACGTTTTAGGAGTACAGTAGTGTGTGTGTGTGTGTGTGTGTGTGTGTGTGTGTGTGTGTGTGTGTGTGTGTGGTGTGTGTGTGTGTGTGTGTGTGTGTGTGTGTGTGTGTGTGTGTGTGTGCGTGTGCCTGCCTGCCTGCCTGCCTGCCTGATGCTCCACCCGAATTCCCCGTGAGACATTTGAAACAAACTACTATAGAAACCCCAACAGTGAATCATGTTAAAACCGTTTCTTCTGTCCCCGCGCAGCAACAACAACGTCAGCAACTACCAGCCCCGCCAGAGCATCTACCGCCCCATCCCCGGCGCCACCTCCAGCTACGACAGCTACCAGTCCAACAGGGGCTACGCCGGCGCCCAGGGCTACGGCTACGGCGAAGGGGACCCCGACAGGCAACACGGGGGCGGAAGAGGGGGGAGGCCCCCGCTGTCGGGGGGTTACGGGGATGGCCGGTACCAAGGGCGGCACGACAACTACCAGAGGGTGAGTGACTATCAGAGGGTGACTGACAGAGGGTAAGTGACTGTCAGAGGGCAAGTGACTACCAGAGGGTAAGAGACTACCAGTGAGAAAGGGACTACCAGAGTGTAAGGGACTACCAGACTGGTGTCTACCAGTGGATAAGTGAGTACCAGAGGGTGAGTGACTACCAGATGGTAAGTGACCACCAGATGGTAACTACCAGAGGGTGATTGAGTACCAGAGGGTGATTGACTACCAGAGGGTAAGTGACTACCAGAGGGTAAGTGACTACCAGAGGACTACCAGAGGGTAAGTGGTACAGCGTTTGTGCTTTGGGCGGCTTAGGGCAGAAAGGTACGTGTCTTAAGAGTCAGGAGTACAGCAATGTGTGTGTGTGTGTGTGTGTGTGTGTGTGTGTGTGTGTGCGTGTGTGCGTGCGTGAAGCTCCACCCGAATTCCCCGTGAGACATTTCAAACAAAGTACTATACAAACCACAACAGTGAATCATGTTAAACCCCCCTTTTTTCCCCCTTTTTCTTCTTCTTATTATCGCCTAAACTCGGGTAAATGTGTGTGTGTGTTGGGTGTGTGTGTGGGTGTGTGCCTGCGTGAAGCTTCACCCGAATTCCCAGTTTGACATTTGAAACAAACTACTATACAAACCACAACAGTAAATCATGTTAAACCCCTTCTTTTTATTCTCTTTTTTTCTTCTTCTGTTTTTTATATTATCGCCTAAACTCGGGTAAGTGTGTGTGTGTGTGTGTGTGTTGGGTGGGTGTGTCTGTGTCTGTGAGAGAAAGAGAGATTCTCTGACCAAGTGTTGGACACTGTCTGTTGCAGTTTGATGATCGTCGTCAGCCTCAGCAGTCCAAGAGGGGAGGTGAGGAGCGCTATCGCCCCTACTAGTTGTCTGCCCCTGCGAACTGTCACCGTCGCCGTTTCTATTCACAGCATTTTGATCCTGTTTAAGAGGAAGAGGACGGGGATTCCGTGTCTACTGTCAACGTACATGCTCAGAATTCTGCGTGACGTTTGTTCACCTCTACTTTTGAAATTGAAAGGCAGCAGTTTTAATCGTAGATCGGACACACAAAGACTTTTGAGGCACACCGATCATATCGGTGTTTATTTCGCCTGTTGCGTACTGCTAGTTAAAGAAATGCTATTTGTGCACGGCAGATTCCTTGGAAGTCATTAACATAACACTCCGAGGAGTTGATCTTCTTTTCTCCTTCTTCTTTTTTTTTTTTGGGGGGGGGGGGGATGTTTCTGAGTATACGCAGGCTGACTTAGAAATTAAGTTAATACTTTTTTTTCTTTCTTTCTGCAGCAGATATTCGTGTCAGCATGTATGAATTGTAAGTTAATACTTGGGGGGGGGGATTTGCAGCAAATATTCGTGTCAGCATGTATGAACTGTTTTACCAGATGGACTCTCGTCGAAGGAATTTAATGCGTGTGTTGGGGTTATTTCCTGACATCATTTTAGATGTTTTGTTTCACTGTCACTGGATTTTTCTTTTTCTTTTGGTATGTGTTTTGTTTACTTAGGGTATTAACGCGAGTACATTCTCATGACGTGTACTTGCTATGCTGTTCGTGTACTGTTGTCGACCCCCCCCCCCCCCCCCCCCCCCCCCCCCACCTCCCCAACCACCAGCACTACACTCAGCGTTAGAGCTGAAAGGCACATCCACAGCCGAGCAAAATCTTTTGGGGATTTTTTTTTTCTTTCTTTTTTTTCTTTCTTTTTTCTGCCTCACAGACACAAGTATGTCGACTGCTTTGAAGAACCTTCACCATTTCGTGGTGTTTGACTGGAACTACAGTTTATAACTACAGTCATCGTTGTGATTACTCCACTGCGTTTGTGCAGTGCAAGTATCTGTGTATCACATTCACGGGCCACTAGGCCTTCTCTTGGGGAAAGGCGGACGGGGATCTTTAACGTACCCAACGATTAGTCACGTTAATCATTTCTCTCACCCCTGCCCGCCGCACACGGCGGATTTTCAGAGATTAGAGGATGGTGCTTTAAGTTTGATGAAATCTCTGTTTCGTAGGGTTTAGCCCGTAGTTAACCACTTTTTCTTTTTTTTTGTTTGTTTTTTCACGTACATTGCAAGAATAAGTTTCCGTGCTCACGTACGTGTAAGTGTGTGTGTGGTGCGTGCATTTTATGCATGTGTGTGTGTGTGTGTGTGTGCGCGCGCGCTCGTGTTTGCGTGTGTGCATGCGTGCTTGAGGGGGGGGGGGAGGAAGAGAAAAAATCGGAGAAGAGGGGAGAGAGAACACACACACACACACACACACACACACACACACCACACACACACACACACACACACACACACACACACACACACACGATATGCCTTGCATCTGATGTAATTTCCCCACCCCAACTTAGCTAGGGTTGTCTTTGCTCCAGAATCAGCTGTGTCATATGGTACAACGTACTGAGTCTGTGATCGATCAAATGAGCTGCTGACAGTGTTTTTTGCGCATGCGTAAGGATGAAAACCGGTAGTGAAAATGGCTCTGCAGTGACTACTGTTTCCATTACCATTTTTCACTTACGCATATGACGCGTTTTAAGAGCAGTGTGTAAGTAAGCTTCGTCTTCGGATGTCGGCTTTGTCCACACAAGATGGTACATTTGACGTCTGGTCTCTGTTGTTGGTTTTTGTTGTTGTTGATTTTTTTTGATTTTTTTTTTTTTGGGGGGAAGCCTTCTCTGTTCATACGTATACAAAATCGATACATTTTTTGTTTTTGTTTTTTGGCAAGGGTACTCGCCCCAATGCCATTGCTGTTCAAAATATCATGTATTCTTCGGGGTATTTTTTGTTTGTTTGCTTTCTGTGTGTTTTTGTTTGTTGTTGTTTTGGGGTTTTTGGGTTGGTTTTTTTGTGTTTTTTTTTTTTTTTGGGGGGGGGGGGGGGGGGGTGTGTGGTGTGTGGTTTCTTGTGGGCGCTTTTTCTTCTTTCTTTTTTTCTTTTTTGTTTCTTTCTTTCTGTTCATACGTATACAAAATCGATACATTTTTTGTTTTTGTTTTTTGGCAAGGGTACTCGCCCCAATGCCATTGCTGTTCAGAATATCATGTATTCTTCGGGGTATTTTTTTGTTTGCTTTCTGTGTGTTTTTGTTTGTTGTTGTTTTGGGGTTTTTGGGTTGGTTTTTTTGTGTGGTTTTTTTTTGGGGGGGTGTGTGTGGTTTCCCTTTTGGGGGGGGGCTGGGGGCGCTTTTTTCTTCTTTCTTTTTTTCTTTTTGTTTCTTTCTTGGGGCATTGAATATACCACACTTTATTATGGATGTTTCTCTTCTTTGGTCGTTTCACTGTTTGTATGCTTTTTGAGTTTCGCTTTGTACGTTGTCGTCATGTTTAGCAATATCTTGTTGTATACGGATATAGAAATGTGTGTGTTGTAGGTATCTCTTAGAGGTACGGGTATATTGCGAATGTTTAAGCTGAAACGAAACTATACGATCAGTGCATTAAAAGACGAAGTGACTGCCGGGTTGTTCTTGTTGTGGATCTGGCATGGCCATGGGAGACAGAGAAAGTGTGTGTGTGTGTATGTGTATGTGTGAAATATATATATACATCGAGAGGAAGAGAGAGAGAGTGTGTGTGTGTGAAAGATATATACACATCAAGAAGAGAGAGAGAGAGAGTGTGTGTGTGTGTGTGTGTGTGTGATATATATACATCGAGAGAAAGAGAGAAAAAGAAAGTGTGTATGTGTGTGTGAGCGAAAGAAGTATATATCGAGAGGGAATGTGTGTGTTTGTGTGCAGAATTCTGGCTCAACTAACATCACTCCTCCTACCCATACGCCGACTGACGCGCTGACCACGGTGCTATGGGGATCCCCGCCGCCTCCAGCGGTTTTTGCACTGTGTAGAGATTATAGCCAGCTCGACAGACGCTGCTGTCACCTTGTCATTGCACGTGAAGCTCGCTAATAGCATTAGGTCTGTGACAACCCTGCTTTGTGCGCGGCACCTTTCACGCCACTACTAAGTCTAATGGAGACTTGTCTTCTGCAGACTCATTTCAAACAAATTTGCTGGGAAATTAAGTACTTGGCTTGCATGTATCCTATAATTTTTTTCAATTTGGGCAAGTATGGGGGGCCCCCACCCCGACCTTCTCTCTCTCTCTCTCTCTCTCTCTCTCTCTCTCTCTCTCTCTCTCTCTCTCTCTCTCTCTCTCTCTCTGTGAAAACAAACGCACAGAATAGAACGGCACACAAACCAAAAATGATAATTAAAATACGAAAAGTGTAAATATTGAAGAGAGCCGCAAGGAAACAAAATCAATAGCCTCATTTGAGCACATTCGCTAAACGAAATTGCTGATTTCGGCCATACCATAATTATTAACTCTTCGCAACGTATCCCAGTGCCGGAACGACCCAACAACGTGTCCTCGACCCCTTAACCTCTGTGTTCCATATCGGCAAGTGAACTGTACACACACTCACATATATATATATATATATATATATATATATATATTAGTTCCGTGGTTCTGATATTATTTTAGTTCTTTTGAGACCTCCTTGCAGTCTGTACCTAACACGTCATACCCCAGAATTTGAGGGTGACAAATGAAGCGGAAAGTCCGTTCGCTTTCCCATTTCGAGCAGCGTACCGCAGAAAACGACACCAGCAGCAGAGCCATTGGCCAAATTGGATCGGGGCGGTCGACCCGGCAAATCTGACGGAAGTCAGCAGATTCCCACAAGTCGGACAATTTGGCAACACAGAAGAGAGAGACAGAGACAGACGGACAGAGAAAGAAACAGCAGTTTCGTTTTTGTCTTCTCTCAGTACAGGCATTCCTGCTGTGGGATACCATGGATGCAGAAATTACGGCATCCACCTGCTGAGAATCCAAAGCTGTTCTTGTAGATTCTCTCTGTCAAACCTGGAGTAGGTCGGAATGTAGTTTTCAATGCGTCGCCTACTTCCGTGAATTTATTTTTATTTTATCATCACTTTATTTTATTTTATCACAGCACTCTTCCAACATACTCTGATGTGTGTCGTGAACAGCCAATCAGACCTTTACTGCAGACTAAAACACTAAACGTGTTGCACCACTGACTTTCTTCTTCTTCTTCTTCTTCTTCTTCTTCTTCTTCTTCTTCTTCTTCTTCTTCTTCTTCTTCTTCTCCTTCCTTCTTTCTTTCTTTCTTTCTTTCTTTCTTTCTTTCTTTCTTTTTTCCCGAAACATTTTTCAAACATTAAAGTGTTGCTTGTCTTGAACTGATTGTGAACCAATACTTTTACCTTGGCGACTTGTGTTCCTTCCTAATAAGACTCAGTGTGGTTGACTGGACGTTAAATATCAAGTTACTGACCGGCCACACTCCCCATCCCACCCCCACCTCTACTCCCACCCTGCCTCCAACCTCCTGAGGTCTCGGTCCCCGCCAGCAACTCTCCGGGGATAGCTTGGCAGCAGCAGCACTATCACTGCATCAACTTCATCATCAGACACCTTCGCCAGCAGCTCTCCCTGGACAGCTTGGCGTTAATACAGCAGCAGCAGCAGCATCAATGCATCAACTTCATCATCAGACACCTTCGCCACCACCGTGACACGGTGGACAGCCAACGGACAGTCGAGGTGGCCAGACGTGGCTTGAGCAGCCCACCCAGAACGACGTCAGCGAGACAATGGAGTTTACGTCTGAACGGGGAAACGAAGCGGTCCGTCAAATCAGCTTGGAGTATTTGTAGGACAATGTAGTTCGTCAAATCAGCTTGGAGTATTTGTAGGACAATGCAGTTCGTCAAATCAGCGTGGAGTATTTGTGGGAGTTAATCTACGGGAGTCGTCTGGGGTGCCAGTCCATCATTGGATTAGCATTCACGGCATATGGCAGTAATTTGGTTGGCTCTCGGCGTGTCATGGCCCGCTTGCAAAGACGTGTTTGTCGAGTGACGGACGATTGCATTAGCAAGCAATCGGAGCGCGGGAAACGCTGGACTCCAGAGCATATTTGCATTTTCTATCGAAACTGAATGGTTTGGACAAGGGGCTGGGTGGAGAGCCGGGGCAAGACTGACAGACAGAGTGATTGGGGGTGAGGAGGGGTGGGTAGGATGGTGGAGGGGGGGAGGGGCGATTAAGGGAGGGGAAGAGGAGGGTGGTGGGAAGAGGGAGGGCTGGTGTGATGTTGGTCGGTACACGGCCTGAAGCGAATAGAGAACGGGAGACCAGCAGTGCCGGAGGGGGCCAGGGGACAGTCGGGAGACTGCTTAAACCTCAGCTGCCGATTTCTTCGGAAGCCTCAGTCACTCACTGGTGGATGATGGGTGTTGTGCGCTGCCCGTCTGGTGATGACGTGAGGCTGGATCATGTCTGCCAGACTCCCAGGCTGTCTGTCCTGAAAGCGGGGACATGGCTCCGTGGTAATCTTGGGTTAGGCGGATTATGACATTTGCAGGCAGTTGGCGAGCTGTGAGTTTTGCAAGAGCGCATTGAGAGGAGAGGGCTGGAACAACAACAAAACCTGCAAAAACAAAACAAAAACAAAAACAGAAGGTTCTTTTTTTTATCGTCGTTACCATTTTGTTTTGTTTCTTCTTCTTCTTCTTCTTCTTCTTCTTCTTCTTCTTTCTTCTTCTTCTTCTACTTGTCGTGGTTTCGCGACTCTGAAATAAATCAATCTGAGACAGAACAAGGCCCAGAGCGGCGCTCGTGGCGCAGAACCAACGCACAAGGGAGTTAATTAGCGCTCGAAATACGTAACACAAGTACAACAACAAAGACCTGAGTTGCCTACGGTAACTCTCCCCTGGCATGCAAGTACAAGGTACATAAACTCCACCAGAGGTACATCTTCTCGTGGAGTTTATGTACCTTGTATTTACATGTATGCCAGGTGAGAGTTACTATTCTATCTTTTTGCTTAATGTCCTCAGATGCTACTGTGAGAGCTACATCCTCTCGTGGAGTTTACGTACCTTGTATTTATTACACGCATGCCAGGTGAAAGTTACCGTAGGCAACTCAGGTCCCTATTGTTGTACTTGTGTCACGTATTTCGAACTCTAATTAATTCCCTTGTGTCTTGTTCTAAAGGATTTTTTTTTTTAAATCAAGTTAATCACAATAAAAAAAATTAAAAAATCTTATTTCTGATGAATTTCAAGCTTCAGGATATATTTAAAATTAAGGGTGAATTTGTTTTATAATAATACCTATTACATTTGTGGGATTAAAACATGACTAGACTGGTGAATGGATGACCAAGAATTCTGTATTTATTCTACCGAACTTAATACAGTTTTGTTTGTTTTTTGTTTGTTTGTTTTTAAATTGCTATCGGCCGAAGCTGTACAGATTGGGGTACATACTGGGATAAGAAAACAACTTAGGCACTTCAATCAATCAATCAAAATGGTAGTTGTATGGTTCAAATCATAATATACGTACGTGCTAAGCGCCTCACATAATACAGTACTATAATAATAATAATAATAATAATAATACAATTTATTTATTTTTTGTTTGTTTGTTTAAAGCAAACACAGAAACACATTCATACATTCCCTTAAAGTACTGTATTATATATTATAGCAATACTAGTAAGCCTACAACACACACACACACAACACACACACACACACACACACACACAACACACACACACACACACACACACACACACACACACACACACACACACACACACACACACACACACACACACACACACACACACACACACACACACACACACACACACACACACACACACACACCACACCACACACACCACGCACGCAACACAACACACACACACACACACACACACACACACACACACACACACACACACACACACACACACACACACACACACGCACGCACGCGCATGCACGCAAGCATGCACGCAAGCATGCACGCACGTATACACACATGCAGCAATAGCTACAGGAAGATTATTCTAAGAAAAATGTTGGCTTTTGTTAATCAGTGAAGCGGACGGTGAAATTGTAGGAGTTAAATGTCGTTTTGAAATTATCTAGGGGGTTTGCATATAATAATTATATCTGATGTCTGAAGGGAGAGAGTTCCGTGATTTAGCAGCCAAGTGGCAGACTGAGCGGTCTCCTTTAGTTTTGCAGCTGAATTTTGGAAGTCAGTGTGCGGGTATTTTTAGAACAGCGGAGAGATCTAGATGGATAATGTAAGATCCGAGAGGTAGGATGGAGTATCAAAGTTGATAGCAGGAAGTAACTTGGTGTTTTACGCCCAGTCAACCGTTGCGGTTACACCAGGGCGAAAGCTGATAGCAGAGAAAGCGAGACAATTGTGTTTGTAAAGAATGCGATCAGGTATCGGAACCCGATGAAGTTGCTTGAGCAGTGTGCTTGTGTGTTCAAATCTGAGTGCTCTCAGGATTAATTTTGCTGCGCAGTTTTGGACGTGATGGAATCTTTTGATCATATGCTCCTCTGAAGGTCGGCTAAGAGGGAATTGCAGTAGTCTAGGCGAGAAAGAACAAGAGAAATGACAAGTTTCTTTGTTGCGGCATGTGAAGAAGATTGGCAAATAGAATTGATGCGTCGGAGCTTTGGGAAGGTAACTTTGCAGACGTATTGATTTAATCAGACGTTTTGATTTCATTATCGAGGTAGACCCGGCCCGAGAAATTAAAGATAAAGAACTGGACGAAGGAGCGAATCATGCGCAATTAACTATTTACAGGTAAGTAAACAACTTAAAAAAATCTATAAAATATTTGTTCTTAAATCCATTTGGGGAAACGTCCTTTATTCTTTGTTGTTGCTTTTGTTGTTGTTGTTGTTGTTGTTGTTTGTTTGTCTTTTTGTTTTTTGTTTGTTTCTTTCTTTCTTTTGTTGTTTATTTGTTGTTTTGTGAAGCATCTTCGAGGCAATTCAGTTTAAAGTGTGTGCGTGCGTGCGTGCGTGCGTGCGTGCGTGCGTGCGTGCGTGCGTGCGTGCGTGCGTGCGTGCGTGCGTGCGTGCGTGCGTGCGTGCGTGCGTGCGTGCGTGCGTGCGTGTGTGTGTGTGTGTGTGTGTGTGTGTTTAAGAGAGTGTGTATTGCGGGGGTGATATTATGAATATCGAGAGACTCATAGTGGCCGGAATGAGCCTACAAGCAGCTCACTAACGACTAATAATAAAATCAAACTTAACCACTGCGGTCAGTATGGACCGGTAACGGCGAGTTCAAACATGAAATTAATAAATAAAAAGGGGAAAATCACTCAAGAAAACTGAGACGTCCGATGCCGTTGAAAACTTGGGAAAACGAAGAAGAATAGAGTCCAAAATGTAGGCCTTCACTGACAGAACCTCGCCCTGATATAACCGCACTGCTTGACTGGGCGTAAAACGTCAACTTACTTACTTACTCACTCACTCACTCACTCACACTCACTCACTCACTCACTCACTCACTCACTCACTCACTCACTCACTCACTCACTTACTTACTTACTTACTTACTTACTTACTTACTTAAAATAAAGGGGAAATTATTTTCATTCGCATGACACTAGCTAGAACTACAGTAAAGTGTATTGCATTCCGTTCCTCAAGGCAACAGAATTACTTACAGCAGTAGCGATCTATGTGATGTGGCAAGATCAAGCCCGTGACATCGGCGAGCATCAAAGAGTCAGTAGCTACCCTCTAATTATTCATCTATTACACAAATGTCCTCCAGCTTTTTACACATACCCCGAAGAATATTTTCCGATATATACAAGAGCGTACGACACTGTATAGTTTGAAAGAGAAATAGAACTTTAGAAGAAGGGGAAAAAATAACAAAACTGCCGAAAGCAGCACCAGAACCAATAGCCCACGAAAGCCTTCTTACGAAATCTTCAGACTCCACTAGAATTCTACAAGCTGGTTTAGAAATGTTAAAATGACAGGAGGGAAGTGGAATTGACTCCAAAATGAAGGCCCTTTGGCGTACTTCTTTATTTCCGTGCCTCAGTGGAGCACAAAAAAGTGAAGATGAGTAAAAACTCTCTGAGTCCCCTGGACACGTCTTTCAGGGGGGGAACTCAATTACCCCTTTCTCTTTGTGCCGCACGTCCAAATGTTTCAACACGGCGAAAATCTTCCACGGCGAAATGAGAAAGGAGTTTCGAAAACCGATAATCGAATGTCGTCAAACCGGCAAGAGCGTCTGCCTGTGATAACGTTTGGTGACGATGATGGAAAGTGGTAGTGTGAGAGAGAGAAAAGATGTGCGTGTGTGTGTGTGTGTGTGTGTGTGTGTGTGTGTGTGTGTGTGTGTGTGTGTGTGTGTGTGTGTGTGTGTGTGTGTGTGTGTGTGTGTGTGTGTGGGGGGAGGGGTGTAGAAGGGGTAGGGGGGGTTGGTAATAGTGAGCGGGATGGCCAACCGAAAGATCGAAAACGGGGAAAATGAATGTTTCTCAAGATGGGGTGAAGTGATGGAGTAGAATTGTTGCACGAGTTCAACGAGATGGAGGTATTCCAGAAAGACTCTTTCTGCTTGTGTTTTTGTTGCGTGTGTGTGGGTGGGTGTCTGTGTGTATGGTCTGGTTCTAGTCAAAAGTTCGCCATTTTGATTCACAGCCACATCAGTTTTAGACAGGCCTCGAAAATTCATCTCTTCCTACAGAGCTTTTAGCCCTTTGACGTATTTTTTCCTTAATGAATATTATTTTATGCGCTCGTGTGCGTGCGTGCTTGTGTGTGTGTGTGTGTGTGGATGAGAGAGAGAGAGAGAGAGAGAGAGAGAGAGAGAGAGAGAGAGAGAGAGAGAGAGAGAGAGTTGTTTTATATACATTTTTCTACCCATCTGTCTGTTTCTCTGTCGATGCTGTCCATTATCTATTATATCCATTTCTGGAACTGTCAGTGCATTCATTCATTTACACTTTATGTCGCCAATGATTTTATTTATTTATTCGTTATACCCAGTTTGCCTTTGGTTCATTTCACTAGGTGCGGAGAGAGGGTGGAGCCGCCGTCAGACTGTCTGTTTGATGTGTGACACTCGTTGTTGTTGTCGTCGTCATCGTCGTCGAGGTCGTTTATTTGTTGTTTTGTTTTTTTTTTTTTTTTTTTTTTTTTTTCCCCTTGGAATGGGTGTGGGTGGGTAAGAAACACGGGGAAAAAGATGGAGAAGAGAGAAGTGAGCATCATTTTGGCAGAGTGCAAGCACGAAGAAATGAAAGATAGACTAGACACTTAACTAGGTTTTAACACCCAGTTAACCGTGATGGTTACATCAGGGTGATCCAGAAATCAGACTTTCAGAACGACAGGAATCCATTCAAGCACGAACTCACAGTTTAAATAGTGCACACAGAAATAACAACAGCAATAACAGTAATAGTATTTCACATGTCAGAAGAATTTGGAAAATTGGACAGGACCCACAACGACGAAACCCGCCTTCGATCCTCTCCAAAAAACAAACAAACCGCTGGAGCATAATTATTATCGACAACATTCTGATTCTGTTTGACCATCCCCACCCATCACAGTTTTCAGCCAAGGAACTCAGATGGGAGGAACTCTCTGACGCCTTGCCAGCGTCCTCCTGCGGCGGCCTTTGCTTTGCATGCATATGGTGAAGGACATCAGAAGACACTGATTTCTCCTCTCTCTCTCTCTCTCTCTCTCTCTCTCTCTCTCTCTCTCTCTCTCTCTCTCTCTCTCTCTCTCTCCTCTCTCTCTCTCTCTCTCTCTCTCTCTCTCTCCACACACACACACACACACACACACACACACACTCTCTCTCTCTCTCTCTCTCTCTCTCTCTCTCTCTCTCTCTCTCTCTCTCTCTCTCTCTCAGATTTTTTTTTTATCTCAGGGTTCCATCATTTCCTCGCTTTCCTTTCCACAAGAATGGTGCCGTTCGATCGGTTCCTCGGCTGCCGCCTGCCCGCCCCTCTCGAGTGCCGGAGACTCCGATGGCGGAGCCAGCACGGGGAAAGGGTCAAGGAGCCGTTGCCATGGCGACCGAAAATTTCAAGATCTTGGTCTATTCAGCTGAAATTCTTCAAATAAACTGCCAGACAGTTGCTGCTGCAAAAACAATGGCCTGCCGTCCCGTGTATTTTCTCGCTCAGAAGCACACAAGTCGACGGAGCGGGTCAGACTGGTTGCGGAGGAAATTGCCTCCACCCCAGTATATAAGAAGTTTGCTCAAAACTGGGAAGAAGGAGAATAAAGAGGAGGAAGAGAAAAAGAAGCCGAAAAAGGACGGAGAACTTGCAGAGGCAGAATAGTTGATGGAAATAGTCAGTGAAAACGTGGAAGTCGGAGCGACTGAGCCCGGGAAGGGTGACAAAATATTACCAGTAAAAACAGTGTAGCTTTGATGTGCAGGGAGATGGGTGTGGGGACCGGAAGTTTAGAGAAGGGAGGCAATTCTTTGTCAAGGAACTTTACTTCCGGAATGACATCACCTACTTCAGACCTTCAGCGACGTCTTTGGTTATTGCTTTAATATTTTGAATACATAAATTCGCACAATGTGTCCCTGATGCCTTTATTCTTCTACTCTGATTTTTTTTTTCTCCTTTCTTTTCTTTTTAATTGGTATCAGCATGAGGGACCCGTTTACGCATCAGAGCGTACCTTGGCGTGACAGCCCTAAAAGCTAGTGAAAAAGCTCTTGCAAGGTTCAAAACTGACACATCTCTCTCTCTCTCTCTCTCTCTCTCTCTCTCTCTCTCTCTCTCTCTCTCTCCTCTCTCTCTCTCTCTCTCTCTCTCTCTCTCTCTCTCTCTCTCTCTCTCTCTCTCTCTCTCTCTCTCTCTCTCTCTCTCTCTCTCTCTCTGTGAACCCTGTACGTTTTGCAGTGTTGTGTATCTGTGACTATATAATTTCATACGTTTGAACAGCCCTTTCAAATCATGACATGCCTTGATCCGCCTTCTTAAATTTCGCTCGTTAGTACCTATAGAAATCTAAATTTGTAGTTATTCGACGTTCTCAATTATCTCTTCCTCTTCCTCCTCCTCCTCCTCCTCCTCCTCCTCCTCCTCCCTTCTTCTTCTTCTTCTTCTTCTTCTCTCTCTCTCCTCTCTCTCTCTCTCTCTCTCTCTCTCTCTCTCTCTCTCTCTCTCTCTCTCTCTCTCTCTCTCTCTCTCTCTCTCTCTCTCTCTCTCATGTGGCAGACTGAAGGATTCAAACCTCACTCCTGATATTACTCAAGCATTACTCCTTCATCCCCTTAAATCTTTCCTGCTTTCCCCCTCCCCTTAACCCCTCCCCCCCCCCCCCCCACCGACCCCCCGACCCTCTCACCCCGCCATCCCATCCCCGAAGAACCAAAATCCACGCACGTAGACTGACATGCATTCCCCACCCCATACTAACATCTTAATACCCCAGAGTGTTTGACCAGCATCTCGGGCAGAAATTATACGGGTAGGATTTTCACGGCTCTTACCAACCCTCGGACTAATTGTCAAGCGACGAAGGTGACACCCCGTTTTCTTTGCTATTTTGCCGAGGGCAGAAAGGCCGGGAATATTTGCGCTAGGCTTTTACCAGGTTTCGCTAAGCGTTTGAAAGGCGAGGAAGAAAAGTGAGATCCTAAGAGCCAACAGATACTAAGTTGGCATTCTGTCAACCCATATTTCACCTGAAATTCCGTTAGAGTGATGTGGACAAAATGGCACAATATGGTAAATGTCGTATGTACAAGCAACAAGTCATTCATATGGCACTCGGACTGTTTTTGTTGTTGTTCTTTTTTCAATGATAGGTGACAGGTTTAAGTGTGTGAAATCTTCCATTTCCTCAAGGCATAGTAAAAATGTATTTAAAAAAGTCTGGAACAAGGTTCTTGTGTTTTTTTCCAGTTTTTTCTTCTTCTTTTTTCTTTTTCTTTTTCTTTCTTTCTTTCTTTCTTTCTTTCTTTCTTTCTTTCTTTCTTTCTTCATCTTCTTTGTTTCTGCATTGACCCATATTTTTTTTTAAAACTGTTTGCGAGTTTGAAAAAAGGTTTTGTTTCTAAAGCAGGCCTATGGTGTAGAGTTACATCAATTTTTTCTTATT
>JABMCL010001056.1:1897500-1907500 GCA_018857735.1 Alviniconcha marisindica
GATGACAAACACAGCAACACTCAATACATCAAACAAGAATTCCAGAGACAGACAGACAGACAGACAGACAGACAGACAGACAGGCAGGCAGGCAGGCAGGCAGGCAGGCAGACAGACAGACAGAGACAGAGAGGCAGAGACAGAGACAGACACACAGACAGACACACAGACAGACGGACAGAGACAGAGAGACTGAGAGACAGAGACAGAGAGAGACTACCCAAGTAGAAAACAAATACATGTATGCTGAATATCAACAATCCAATAGATCAACATAAAAATCCATCAATACTCGGCCACAAGTGCTTTAGCCTACTGTAACAGCGCGTAGCTCTGGACATCGAATGCCTGCTAACATATCTCAAAGCTCCAACGCAGTGTTTAAATAAATCCCTGTGTCTGAAACTGGCAGGGACGGTCAGCGTCAGCTGGAGAATGTGATAGAGATATTAGCATCAGGACCAGCACGGGCAGCCCTATACCCATCATTAAGGCGGTTTTGCCTGTCGCACACACAGTCAAAACCCCACAGTCCCCGTAGACACAGACAGGGACAGAGACGTCACTCACTGTTGATGGCATGGCATGGCATCCCTAGATGGCATGGTATCCCCTTTAAAAGCCTCATTTTGTGACGACATATTAAGATCTTTGGCAAGGTGATTCCCTGCCCCACCTCAACCCCCCCCCTCGCTCCCCCCTTCCCCCCTTCCCCCCCCCCTCCCCCCACTCCCCTCCCCCCACCCCCCGCTCCCGGTTCCGTAGAATTTCCACTGCGACAGGAACGAAACTAATTACATGTGGTACATAGGCTGGGTAGCATGACTCTAAGGCAGCTGGCTTTCCCTAGGGAAGACGACCCAGAATTTCCCCGGAGAAGATGGCTGTAATTCGGATGAAAGCTGCATGGACAAAAGGACAAACGAACGTGCATCATCATGCATGACTGAGGCACGAAACTGGCAGATGCTTGTTAGCTCACACAATCACACTCACGCGCGCGCGCACGCACGCACACACACACACACACACACACACACACACACACACACACACACACACACACACACACACACACACACACACACACCACACGCAAGCACGCAAGCACGCACGCACGCACACACACACACACACACACACACACACACACCACACACACACACACACACACACACACACACACACACACACACACACAAAATGAACCCACATGCATCGGCGATTATCTGAGCGATCGATTCTCATAAGTTCTTCCGTTAGCCTGGCCACTTCAAACCCCTAGACCACCGCCGCCCCGTAGCCGGGCCAGCCCTACCCCCCCCCACCCCCCACCCCCTACCCGCCCACCCCCTCCCCCCTACCCCCTTACCCCGGGGCAACACTGGCAGTTAAGACCAGGGTTTAAAAGACTCGACTCGCTGCTGTGGTTTACGTCTCATTACTTGCTGACACTACCTCCCTTTGGCGTAGCGAAGGAGGACGCAGTAGACAAGCAGTTTCAAGTGGCCGTTAGCCGGGCCGGAGCTCGTTGAGAGAGAAAAAGTCGCAACTTTGGCGAGGAGTTGCCCAAAGCGTGCTTCCCTTCATGATTGAAAACGGGCTTCCTTTCGGGGGGGTGGGGGGGGGGGGGGGGGGGGGGGGGGGGGGGAGAGATGCGGAGGGAGAACTGCGCAGGTGCGATGGCCATGCATGCGTTGTTCATCAGTTGCAGAGGGTTGAGGCAACGGGCGGTTTGTAGGCTAGCCAGAGGGGGTAGGGGCTGAGGGAGGGGGGAGGGGGAGAAGAGGGGAAGGGTTTGCGTGTTTGTGTGTGTGTGGGGGGGGGGGGGGGGGGGGTTAGAGGTGGAGCCGGGCCGTGTGACGAGACCTACAGTGTCGAGCTTAAACGAGAAGGAAATTCGAGTCGAATGCTGGAGAGGTTTTTCGGAGGGGAAAGAATGCGAGGCGAGAATGGGGTGGCGGTCTGTGGAAAACTGTCTTGGCCTCTTGTGTAGCTCTTCCCTCCCGCTGAGCTTGGCCCCGGACATCGCATTCTGCGAGGAGAAGGCCTCCGCGGCGTCAATTAGCCCATAACTGTCTTCCTACGCCAATCACGCTCGGCACCGCCATTGTGCGCACGTGCTGCGAGGAACTCCATTAGTCAGCGACGACTGTCGCTCCCGCCACCACACAAATTGATTCGCGCCCGACCCTCAAAGCCGCTTCACGCCTTCTACAAGCCGTGTGTCAATCCGCGCACAAAAGAGAGCTCGACAAGACGTTGCAGGCGCCCTGACACAGCATAATTACCTGCTAATCATCCTGTTAGGTTCTCTAGGTAACCTTTGACAAGCGATTCCTCCTGTTTTTGTAGTTTGGGTTCCTGCGCCGTCTGGGGGTGGTCCGTCGGCGTCTTTTTTTAATTTATTTTTATTTTTATTTTTATGTGTGCCGTCTTTTCCTCTCCTCTTCCTCTTTTTACTTTTCTTCAAGATCTTCGTCAGAGCGGCGAGGCTGCATTCAATGAATGACCTACGTCAGGACTTCTTTGAGCCGATAATAATCTCACGCCATAATAATTATGGTGTGATAAGGAGAATTTCTTAATCTCCAGCCCCCCCCCCCCCCCCCCCCCCCCCCCCCAGCCCCATCCGGCCACCCTCACCCTCACCACTATTCCCCACTCCCCGCTTCCCACCCCTTCTGCATGCCGAGCACAAGTGTCTCAATGCCGTTATGGCTGAAGACACTGATATACATATGATTATTTCTGTCGTTCCTTGTGTCACAGTCAGCAGTGCTGAACTGTCTTTCTTTGATTGTTCCACGCAAGTGCTCCAGGCCTTGGTCTGTTTCAGATCTCCCCAGCAAGATCTCGCCCGACTGTGGCACTTTCCGCCGTCTGTCTGTCTGTCTATCTCTGTCTGTATCTGTCTGTCTGTCTCTTTGACTCTCTGTCTCCCCCCCCCCCCCCCCCTCTCTCTCTCTCTCCCTCTGACTCACTCATTCATGCCTATATGTATATAAATAATGCCTGTAATTTGATATCTACTCATCAGTAGCTTAGCAAGGACTAGTTGCTAGACAGGTTTTTGACTGAACCTAAACTACAATCCTTGTAAAATAAAGTTTTCGAGTTCGAGTTCTCTCTCTCTCCCTCTCCCCCCCCCCCCCCCTCTCTCTCTCTCTCTCTCTCTCTCTCTCTGGTAAACACATGGGGTGGCCTGCTTTCATACAGAAAATGAACTCTAACAGATGAACCTAAATCTTTTTTGAGGAGGCTTCGTCATTCTTTTTTTTCTTTTTCTTTTTTTAGTGGGGGGGGGGGGGGGGGGGGTTGCACAATGAAACAAACGATGCTAAAGTTAAAGTCAGAGGTCGCAGACCAGCCTGTCATCAGATTGGGTAGCGCACGTGCACGGCGTCATCATCACGTCATCGCCACGTGCCACGTCACTCGGAGCATCTCCATTGACGTCACTTCAACCCGTCTTGAGGAGTTTTGGAAATCTGTAGGGGGGAACCACTCTTCGGCAGCGTCCTTCGCCTGAGAACGCTTGGCCGTAAATCGGGTGTCACATGGAACAATGCCGACTCCCTGCAAGTGGGGCCCCTTCCTCTGCATAATTAAAGAGCATAGATTTTTTAGGAAAGAAGACTGGTTCTTATGTTACAAGATAGCGCGACAATCACAAACCGTGTGTGTGTGTGTGTGTGTGTGTGTGTGTGTGTGTGTGTGTGTGTGTGTGTGTGTGTGTGTGTGTGTGTGTGTGTGTGTGTGTCTCTCTCTCTCTCTCTCTCTCTCTCTCTCTCTCTCTCTCTCTCTCTCTCTCTCTCTCTCTCTCTCTCTCTCTTTGTCTGTCTGTCTGTCTGTCTATCTGTCTGTTCTGTCTGTCTGTCTTCTGTCTGTCTCTCTCTCTCTCTCTCTCTCTCTCTTCTCTCTCTCTCTCTCTCTCTCTCTCTCTCTCTCCTCTCTCTCTCTCTCTCTCTCTCTCTCTCTCTCTCTCTCTCTCTCTCCTCTCCTCTCTATCTTTATCCTTGTGTAATAGGTTTGAGTTCCGAGTCTCTCTCTCTCTCTCTCTCTCCCCCCCCCCCCTCTCTCTCTCTCTCTCCCCTCATCCCCCCCCCCCCCCCCCCCCCCCCCCCCCCCCCTCTCTCTCTCTCTCCTCTCTCTCTCTCTCTCTCTCTCTCCTCTCTCTCTCTCCTCTCTCCCCTCCCTCTCCCCCCCCCTCTCTCCCCCTTCTCCTCTCTCTCTCTCTCTCTCTCTCTCTCCTCTCTCTCTCTCTCTCCTCTCTCTCTCTCTCTCTCTCTCTCTCTCTCTCTCTCTCTCTCTCTCTCCCTCTCTCTCTCTCTCTCTCTCTCTCTCTCTCTCTCTCTCTCTCTCTCTCTCTCCCCTCTAATGTGTGTATATATCATATCAGACATCATTATGATATAATAAGGGAGTTGAAATGAGTGGTTTATTTCTAAAAGTAAATACTAACGGCTTTCGGAGGAAGAGGTAGTATTTGGGGGGCAAACGGTGGAGAGAGGGGTTGCCGTTTGTGCTGTTCTTGCTGTTTCTTTCTTCTTCTCCTTTTTCTTTGTTGCTGTAGCAGTTGGTTTAAACAAAGTTTATTTACATTCATGAAAATATGGACAATCAAAATCATTGTATGAGCATTAAACAAGCTAGGCTTATAGTAAATGCTCACAAACATAATTTACTAATTAATTCATTTTGCAACAACGGGTATGTATGTTTATATTAAACAACATGAAAACAACGACAAAAATCAATCAAAAATCAAGAGAGAGAGAGAGGAGAGAGAGAGAGAGAATGCTCTTATGCGCTGCAGTAACTATTTAACTGAGTTTGTCATTCCATGGAAAAACGGCCGGACTGGGTAATGAAGTCTTGGACAGCTTTAAATATTAATGAGTTCATATTGTTTGATATGTTTGGATCCCTTGCAGGAGGGTAGTAATGTTTAGCAAATTTGCAGGGAGTCTGAATATGGTGTTTTGACGTACGTGTGTAAAACGTGGGCAGTGTAGAATGTAGTGTTCAGATGTTTCTTTTCTTTCTCCACAATCACAAGAGCTATTTGTTGTTAAGTGTCTGTTTAATAGGTCGTAATTTAGGTCGCTTATTCCAAGACGGAGTTTGCAATGTGTTATCTGTGCTTTTCGACTACCGTTGTTCCTGCTGCTGTTGTTGCTGTTGTGTGATTTTCAGGGGCGGACGGAGAGGGAGATTACTACAATAGCATATCTCAAATAAACGAAACGAAAATCGCCACATTGGCTCAAAACATTACTACGACCTCTTCCGCAGTCAAAGCGACCTTCGTGTTTCTCATCGGTCCTTTTCCATGTCACCCACGCAGCGGCTAGCTAGCAGCAGCCGCCTAATTAACTCATTATTATTATAACTATACGAGTAAACCATCTGCACGACCGACCCGGGTAGCTTGCCTTTCTGTCGGAAAAAATGATGCAGAAATATGCCGCCGTTCGTGATTAGCATCATTACTAGAACACGGGCAGAACGGACCTCCCTGGCGCTGTCGACCGCTGCCTGCGAGATGCAGCGGCCTCATGGCTCAGTCCCAGCTTCCTCTTGGTGCTGCTGCACTATTATAATTGGCGGTCGGTCCCTCCCTCCCACAAACATCCACAGTGACACAAACACAACGAAGAGAGGTACGAGAGAAAGCTGGAGAAACCACACACACACACGCACACAAAGCACACACACAAACACTACGTAGAGAGGTACGAGAGAAAGCTGGAGAAACCACACACACACACACACACACACACACACACACACACACACACACACACACACACACACACACACACACACACACACACACACACAAAGCACAACACACACACACAAAGCACACACACAAACACAACGAAGAGAGGTACGAGAGAAAGCTGGAGAAACCACACACACACGCACACAAAGCACACACACAAACACTACGTAGAGAGGTACGAGAGAAAGCTGGAGAAACCACACACACACACACAAAGCACACACACAAACACAACGTAGAGAGGTACGAGAGAAAGCTGAAGAAACCACACACCACACACACACACACACACACACACACACACACACACACACACACACACACACACACACACACACACAAAGCACACACACACAAAGCACACACACACACACAAACACACACAAACACAACGTAGACAGTACAAGAAAGCTGGAGAAACCACACACACACACACACACACCACACACACACACACACACACACACACACACACACACACACACACACACACACACACACACACACACAACACAACACACACGCCACACAAAGCACACACACAAACACAACGTAGAGAGGTACGAGAGAAAGCTGAGAAACCACACACACACACACACACACACACACACACACACACACACACAACACACAAAGCACACACACACACACAAAGCACACACACAAATACAACGTAGAGAGGTACGAGAGAAAGCTGGAGAAACCACACACACACACACACACACAAAGCACACACAAAGCACACACAAAGCACATACACAAATACAACGTAGAGAGGTACGAGAGAAAGCTGGAGAAACCACACACACACACACACAAAGCACACACACAAATACAACGTAGAGAGGTACGAGAGAAAGCTGGAGAAATCACCTCTCTGTGTAAGTATTAATTTTATTTGACGATGCCCACTCGTGAACAACCTGCAGAGAAAATATCCACACACAAACGTATCTAAGAGAAGCGAGCGAGAGAAAGGAGAAAAATCCTGCATATTGAGGAGCACGTAAAGAACTTGAAGTTAGAAAAGAAAAATGACAACAAGATGTACACGGTCACCACTACAATTGGAGAGCTGCGGAAGCTGCAAGTATTTGTCGCTGCAATGTACACTTCTGTAGCTTCGACATTTCTTTGTGACGTCAAAGGGCTCAAGTTTGTTCTGTTGCAGTTGCAAACATTTGTCGTTGTAATGGCGGGAAGCAGATTTGTCGCTGCAATATTTTTGTTCAGCACAGTGAAGTGCCTCTGTTGTTATTGTTGGTGGTGGTGGTGGTGGTTTTTTTGTTTGTTTCTTTTGTATTGTTTTGTTTTTGTTTGTTTGTTTTTGGTTGTTCTGTTGTTGTTTTGTTTGTTTGTTTGTTTTTGTTTTTTGTTGTTTGTGGGCGCGCGCGCGTGTGTGTGTGTGTGTGTATTGTTGTTGTTTTTTTGTTCGTGGGGTTGTGCGGGAGGAGGGGGGGGGGCGAGGAGAGTTGGGGGGTGGGGGGTGCTTACAGCCGCGAAAGTAGTTGTCGCTGCAAAATGCATCTTCGCAGCTGCAAACGTGTACTTTCCAGCAGCAAATATGTGCAGCTAACTGCAACTCTCGAAATGTCAAAGCGACCACCAATGATAGTGCACGCACTGTAACTCATGCCCTTGCTTTGATGATGTTGCTGTTGCGCTTGTCTTCTTTCTTTCTTAGTTTCTTTCTTTCTTTCTGTTTCCTTCTTTCCTTTTTTCTTCTTTTACTTTCTGTTTCTTCCCCCCGCCCCCCTCCCCCTTCTTCTTAATTCCTTCGTATTAATAGTAATATCATCTTCTTCATTCTCTCCCATTCTTTATTCATCCTCATCCTGTTCATCATCTGGCCACGGACAGTTGGAGTGTAAGCTACAAACAATACACCTTTCTCTCACTTCTGCTTACGCTCACTCAACGCGTGAGTTTGAAGCCAAGGTACAAAATTAACTTCAAACCTCAAAAAAGAGGGGAAAAGTGATAGCTCACGCCACATCTTAAAATACAAAAACTAGCATAAGTGTAGGCTACAATATGTACACCTTTCTTTCACTGCTGCTTACGTTCACTCAACGCGTGAGTTTGAAGCCAAGTTCAGTAGTAAATTAACTTCAAACCTCAAAGAAGAGGGGGAAATAATAGTTCACTCCACATCTTAAAAAAGTGATAGTTCACTCCACATCTTAAAAAAGTGATAGTTCACTCCACATCTTAAAATACAAAACTAGCATGAGTGTAGGCTACAATGTGTACACCTTTCTTTTACTGCTGCTTACGTTCACTCAACGCGTGAGTTTGAAGCCAAGTTCAGTAGTAAATTAATTTCAAACTTCAAAGAAGAGAGGAAAATAATAGTTCACTCCACATCTTAAAAAAGTGATAGTTCACTCCACATCTTAAAATACAAAACTAGCATGAGTGTAGGCTAAAATATGTACACCTTTCTTTCACTAAAACGTACCTTCACCAACGCGTGAGTTTGAAACCAAGTTCGAAAATTAATTTCAAACCTCAGAGAAGAGGGGGAAAGTAATAGTTCACTCACATCTTAAAATACAGAAACTAGCACGAGTGTAGGCTACAAAATGTACACCTTTCTTTCACTAAAACTTACCCTCACTCAACGCGTGAGTTTGAAGCCAAGTTACAATAATAGAAAAATAGTTTCAAACCACAGAGAAGAGAGGGGGAAAATGTGATAGCTCACTCCACATCTTAAAATACAAAAACTAGAATAAGTGTAGGCTACGCTATGTACGCCTTTCTGTCACTACTTCATACCCTCACTGAACGCGTGAGTTTGAAGCCAAATTAAAATCACTGAAAATGTATTTTAAACATCAAAGAACAGAAGAAAAAAAGTGGTAGCTCACTCCACATCTTAAAATAAAATATGTTTAAAAAAAAAATCAGATAAAAACTATCGTGAACCGCGCGGATTTAAAACTTTCACAGTATCCTCCTAAGTATTAAAGTAAGTAAACATGGTGCTTAACGTCCACAGAAACCATGAGGCTTATCAGGGACGGGTCCTAAGTGTTATTTATAAACGAACCTAAATGCAGATGATACAGATGCAGATCCCTTAACGCGCCCGGCTGCGCGCCTCAGTCCATGATAAATAACACGGTTCTAACCACACTAGTCCAGAAGCTGACCCGCCAACGCCCCGACCACAAATTAATGCACGCCGCCAACACCTTGCGCGTGACTCTTGAATGCAAAAGCTCGGGTAGCCTCCAGCCAAGCCCGGAGAGGCGGGCTAAATCGACCAGAAAGCGCGTGAGTTTCGTGCAGTCTCGCGCAGGGTGACGACCGTTTGGGCGAGAGAGACTCGATGGTAGTCAACGAGCAGCCGGAGGGTAGGAAAAAATTGTCCGGCCTCGGGTCCAGAAACCGGTCCCGTAATTCCGGCGTCGCTGCCTGCGCGTGAGGTTTGAGGGGTTCTGGGGCTTGGCAGCCTTGAGGAATGTGTGAGGAATCAGTTGATGAGTTTTTTTTCTTTCTTTTTTTCCTGTTGTTTTTTTTCTTGTTTTTTTTCTTCTTCTCCCCCCCCCCCCCCCCCCCCCTTTTTTCTTCTTTAGGGTTAGAAAGGATAGGGGTGGGAGGGTGGGTGTTGGTTGGTGGGACTGGGGTGAAAATGAAGAATAAGATTTTTTTAAATAAAATCCGTTATGCGTTTGACCTCATTTTGTCTATTTAACACCTTATTGAATACATGTGTTTTGCTTTGTTTTCGTTTCTTCTTTTTTTCGTTTCTTTTTTTTCTTCAGGGTCAGAAGGCGGAAAGGGAGGGGGGGGGGGGGGGGGGGGGGGGGCTGGTGAAAATGAAGAAAGAGTTCGAGAAAACTCGTTAAAGCTGTTTGACCTCATTTTGCCTAGTTAACACCTTATTTAATATATTCCCAGCATAATGAATGAATGAATGAATGAATATATATATATGGGGTATAAAAACTCCCACACAAAATCTAGCGTTTTCACAGCGGCAAATACACAGTGTATACATGTAAGCTCCCACAAGCTAAAACTACCAACAAACAAGGGAGACTATCATCGCTCTACAGACGTCATACGAACATGACAACAAAAACCTGAGTCGCCTACTGTAACTCTCACCTGGCAAACGAGTTAACACAAGGTACATAAACCCAACACAAAATACATCCTCGCAACATGTCTTGAAAGCTAGCCCGTGTACTTTACTGG
>JABMCL010001056.1:1920000-1925000 GCA_018857735.1 Alviniconcha marisindica
CAAATTACTTGTTTGTTTTGATATTTTTATAGCTGAATATAAAAATAAAATACTGCATATTGAGCGCACAGTCAGTGGCCAAGATCACTTCAGGGCGAAAGAAAACTCACTAACGAAGAACCGTTGTCCGTTGGACTTGTTTAACATCGAGTTGTAGGGAGGTGGGTGTGTGTGTGTGTGTGGGGGGGGGGGGGGGGGGGGTATTTCGAGACCGAGTTCTCAGGAGGCGAATGAGGGAGGGTGGACTGTATCTAACGTTACACCGTCACCACTAGAATGCGTATGCATTAAGACGGGCAGCGGTGAGAGCCATTTGAATGTTTCTTTAACTGTGAGGGGCAACGTCACAACACATTATTCAAAAACACGCTCTCCATCTCATTTTTCATCATCGTTTTTCACCGTTTAATTGTGTCGTTTTGTAGCTTGATAAAGGGGATTACCCCGAAAATTCGCGTGTTGTGTTTTGTCCTGATAAACAACGTTATTTTGACCCTTTTGTGTGTTTGGATTTTGTTTCAGAACGCTAGCAGTCATTCTTCTTTCAGATTTTTGCCACAAGACAGTGTCTGTGAACGACAACTTGTGAAGAGAAAGGACAGCCGAAGCTGGGAATCGAACTGACGTTGTCCGCTTGCCGCCAGCCTTAAAGCCTTACCGCTGGGCTAAACGACTCATGAGGAAAGAAGCAAAACCTTGGTTCACTGTCCACTGAAAGAGGATTGGGAAAAGGAACCTAACGAACCTGGAAGGAACGCATTGAGAAGACAGAATTTCATTGAGGCAGTAGGCAAAACAAGTGAAGCTGCACTGACCGACCGGCTCCAAGCTTTAAATTAATGAGGGAACCTTCGGCAGCTCCAGGTTGTGAGACGGTTTGGCCCAGCGGTAAGGCGTTCGGCTCGTAAGCGGACGACGTCGGTTCAAGTCCGCTTCGGCTCTCCTCTCTCCTAAAAAAAAATATAAAGAGAGAGAGAGAGAAAGAGAGAGAGAGAGAGAGAGAGAGAGAGAGAGAGAGAGAGGAGAGAGAGAGAGAGAGAGAGAGAAGAAAAGAAAGTGCTCTATAGACACTGTCTTGTGACTTCTCCCCTCAGAATTAATGAAACACTAAAATGGCCCTCATCGCTGCACATCTTAATGCAGTAATAATTCTGCTGATCAGTGTGGGGTTAGGTATAGTTCCCTACCCCCGTCAGTACCTTTCCGGAGACGAGTCGACGTTAAAGAAGACGAACGAACGCACAAGGTAGGTAGTGTTGCTTAATGTCCTCAGATGTCAGTTGACATATTAGGGACAAGCTGAGACCAATGCATGGTTCATATAGCTTTACGTCCACGGAAACCAGAAGGCTCGTTAGGACGGACAGCCCAGGACGGCCACCTCGACTCTCACACAGCTCCTGAACTATGATGAACGCACAAGCTCTGGGTGCTCACCAAAGATAACTTTTAACTTCTGCGTCCGCAGTGGCCCCCATCACGAAGACAATATGGCTGGCTTCTGTAGAAACGCGTTTATTGATGTCCAAATTATTACGTACTTAGTGATTCGTCGATAAATTCATTTTATCTGCAAGTAAAGTAGCCTTCGCAAAATTGCACCACTAACAAATCCTAAATCCATCGAACGCACTTGAAACATCGAGCGTTTTCTTCCCCTCCATTTTCAGACGTGTCCAGACTTCAAAAGCCAGGCGAGAAAATAACCGTAATTGGCCCCAAAATTAGGCCAACGGAAGAGGATAATTGTCCATTCATTTGAACCCTCACCACGCCCAGTTTATAAATCGTCTTCAGGACATCGGCAATAAAAACTATCAGCCCCGCAAGACGCTCAACAGCAAGTGGTTGTTGGGTAATAAAAACACATCTCGGTCGTCCCCTGTCCCTGCGGACTTCAACTATTATCGATTCGTGCAGGGAGTGGGAAGCGACTAATTTACAATGCTGTACGGCTCACGATCATCTCGAGAAATTTATGTGGTGCTGCGAATGCTGGGACTAAATGGGCGTAACTCCGCAGTGAATTCATTGAGAGTTAGCTCCCTTCTCGTTCGGTTTTTGAAAAGCGTTCATCTGTCGAAGTATGTAATATTCTTGATCAGACAAATAATCTGTCTGACTGCTGAGGTTAAAAGCTCACAACATAAAACAGGTTTCGTTGTGAGCCGGTTTGGCCTAGCGGTAAGGCGTTAGGCTGGTAAGCGGAAGGACCTCGGTTCGATATCGCTTCGGCTCTCCTTTCTCTTCAAAAATTGTGGTTTGTGGACACTGTCTTGTGACTTTGTCCCTCACAATTAATGAAACATTAAAATGGCTCTCATCGCTGCCCATCTTAATGCAGGTCATTCTGGTGATGACAGTGTAGCGATAGGTATATACTCTCCCTCTTCCCCCACCTCCATACCCCCTTCCCCCCATTCTCCCCGTCCCTAATAAGCCTTATGGTTTCTGTGGACGTTAAGCACCATGTTTACTTACTTACAGGTTTTGTTGAATGATAACAGCAGTTCTATACTTAAGAAAGTAAATACAAGCTGTGTTGTTTGAGCAAGACAACAGCACGTGCACACGTTCAAAAAAAAAAAAAAGGAATGAATTTAAAAAAAATAAAGGAGAAAAAGAGAGAAAAGAAAACAGAAGAAAGAAAAAAAAAAGAAAAAAAAAGGAGAAGAAGAAAACAATCAATTCAATATCACAAACAACATCACGACCCCTCCCCCCCCTCCCCCCCCCCTCCCCCCTCCCCCCCCTCCCCCCCCCCCCCTCCCACCCCCCCCCTCCCCCCATCCCCATGTTAACACGAAACAGTCCATTTTACGGCAGCTGTGACGACGAAGACGACGACTGTGACGTGGAGAGGGTGCCGTCATAATTCTGCCACGTTGGAATTGTCTCCACGGCCGGACCGCTAGCGGACCGTGCTCAGTGTAAACCTGTCGCTGCGGACCGTCACAATTTACAAGTTGTACTTCACCTCATTTTACGACTTGATCTTGGGCCCATGTCTTGGTACAGCTCTAGCCCTGCTGCTCCTGATTATAGTGTGTGTGTGTGTGTGTGTGTATGTGTGTGTGTGTGTGTGTGTGTGTGTGTGTGTGTGTGTGTGTGTGTGTGTGTTGTGTGTGTGTGTGTGTGTACTTGCGCGCGTGTTTGCGTGCATGTGTGTGGGTGTGTTAAGCAAAATGTCTGGCAGCAGGCGAAGCATGCAAGGCCCAGTACTCCAGGCTAAAAAACAACAAACTTTTAACAGCTCTAGACCTGTATAAAGAATAACGTTTTTTTTTATGGCATTACATAGTTTATCACTAAAACAGAATTTCACTGACATTACACAATTTATCAACGAAACAAAATAAAGTTTCAGCGGCATAATACATTTTAATCACTGAAACAAAATAGAGTTTTAGTGGTATAATACAGTTTATCATTGAAACAGGATACAGTTTTGGTGACATTACACAATCTATGATTGTCCCTGTTTGCAAATATATGGTGTACTTGGGATTTTTTGGGAGGGGCCTGTTCGTTTAATAAAGTTTATTTTCAGTCCAAGTACTACGCCAAGAGGGTCTGAACCAAGCTGCTTTTAAATGTTTGCGAATGTTTGTTTTAACTAATAATTATATTTTATTATGGAGCGTCCGTGTGCATGCAGCCTCTTTCATAATTTTGGAAAAGTCGTGTGTAAAATGGTTGTGACGTCATTTATTTCAACCGCCGTCAACGTTGATGTTGCACTGACATGTTCCCCAAGTTACCGATCGCATGGCGATTGATTATTTCATTTTGCTGTTAGTGTTTTTATCAATTATTGTTATCCCTACATTCAGTTCGCCCTGGTAAAACTGTATTGGTTGACTGGGCGTAAAAACAACAACAAATTACTTACCCTGCATTTAGGGCCAGGAGTAGCAATAATAACAACAACAACAACAATAATAATAATAAGAAGAAGAAGAACAAGAAGAATATTAATAATAATAATGTATTAGTGGTAGTATTAATAATAATGATAGCGGTCATTTCAAAAGCGGCATATCTCACCGACAAGGGTGAGCGCTCTGCGCTTTACAAGATCACCAATAATGTACCCATTAAAACCCAAAATAATAATTATTATATAGTCATAATATTGTATTCTTCGCACACTGCACATACGCCCGGGCGCGCGCAAGCGCACGCACGCACGCGCGTGCACCACACACACACACACACACACACACACACACACACACACACACACACACACACACACACAGGCACAGAGAGAGAAAGAGAGAGTCGTATATCTTGGTCACATTCAGCAGTTCCTTGCGCAGTGAGCCAGTTTGGCCTAGCGGTAAGGCGTTAGGCTGGTAAGCGGAAGGACCTCGGTTCGATACCGCTTCGGCTCTCCTTTCTCTTCAAAGAGGTTGTGGTTTGTGGACACTGTCTTGTGACATTGTCCATCACTTCCTGCTGAAACATTAAAATGGCTCTCGTCGCTGCCCATCTTAATGCAGGAATCATTCTGGTGGTGACAGTGTGGCGATAGGTATATAATCTCCCTCTTCCCCCTACCTCCCCCCCCCCCCCCCCCCCCCCCCCCCCCTCCTTCTCCCCGTCCCTAATAAGCCGTATGGTTTCTGCGGGCGTTAAGCACCATGTTGACTAGTTCCTTGCGGAGTGCTTGCAATCAATGCACATGTGGGTCCGTTTTCGTTTCCAGGACTGAACCGAGCCTCGCTCCTCAGCCTCACGTTGCCAAACGTCTGCAGATGGGTCCGGCGGCAGACCGCAAGGCGTCCCAATTAACAAGACATATAGTTACACTTTACAGCCAGCAACCACTGGCCACGGCCTTCACAGCGTTAGCGCATAATCGCCGTTTCCTGCAGTGCCTTATGTATCTTGTCTGTGAAGAATAAATAAGCACGAGACCCGGAGGGCCGCGTGCGCCACGTGATTTATCTGCGCCTTTGCCCCCCGTTCTAGTAGTGTCCGAGCGGTCAGCTTTG
>JABMCL010001056.1:1927500-1932500 GCA_018857735.1 Alviniconcha marisindica
ACCAAGAAAACATGCGGCTTGCTGGCCATAGAAATGAAGTCATCACGGATTGTCCATTCAGGTGAGAAACCCCTCCTCCCATCTCTCCACGCACCGCAACCGCGTTTGTTTTCACGGAAGGATGGACCGCTGAGTAAACCACTCGAAATCGATTAGGGAAGGTCCGTTCATCTCCGTCTTCTAGTTCCTCCTTTTTTTCTTCTTTTTTTCCTTTTTCTTTTTTCTTTTTCCTTTTTTTTTTTGGAGGGGGTTGGGATGGGGTTGGAGCGATGCGGCCACATGAGTCGAACCTTGCAGCGATCCTTAACCAGTTTATTTGAAAAGATCCGTGAAACAATGGCGGCTCTTCGGCTGCACTTGCAGCAAAATGTCTTATTGATTGACGCCCAGAGTAGGCTGGAGAACTCTTTGATGTATTATTTGGCCGCTGAGGTTTTCCAGTTGCAGTAAAAAGGCGAGACACAATGCAGAGAAAGGGCGTAGAGAAAGAAGGTACTAGAGACTAAATTGCCCTTAAGTTCAGCAAATGATGCTAAAGTGCAAAACGATTGGATAATCGTCGTAATGAACAGTGAAGAAGTTTTATAACGACGACGTTTTGTTTGACCCGTGAAATGAAATCGTCTGATTGGAGGGTGCATTGCATGGACATTAATGTTCAATTTTCACATTAGCCATTTTTAAAAAACGTTGAAGGATTGGACACATCTTTTTTCTTTTCTTTCCTCCCCCATTTGTTTTCCAAATGCGTGTTTGAGTTTGGATGTTGGAATCACATTTCTGGATACATTTTCAATAGATCCATATGCTTAAGGTATTTATTTTCGTCAGGAAAGGGAAGAATGTTTCCTTTAATATACTTACTATAGTCTGTATTTCAGAAGAAAAGACACTATACGCAAACAAACTTGGGCTTGATCAACATACTAATCAATAAAAATCTGAAGGGGGAAAAATGACTGCTAGCGTTCTAAAACAAGATCCAAACACATAAAAGATTCAAAAGAACGCTTATTTATTATGACACAGACACACAATCTGCAAATCTTTGGGGTAATCCCCTTTGTCAAGCTACAAAACGTCACTTAAACAACAATTAAACAGTTAAAAACGATGAAAAATGAGATGAGAAGCGAAATAAAATATTACTATTTTTGTTTTGTTTTTGTTTTGAGCTGTTGTTTTCTTGTCCACTGCTTTGAAGAATGTTGGCATGACAATGACGTGTAATAGGTGTGATGTAATGAATATTATGTGACGTAAAACTCAAATGGCAATACTAAATAATGCTTTACCTTCACTCTGAAGACGGGGTACAGAAACAGTGGCTTTAGAGATTAATTGCCGATCGTGGTTTCTATGTGAGAGACAATTTGGTCAGTGTTTGATGGAGTTTTATTATTAATTTTAACTAAACCTTTTCCTTGACCACATAACCAGAAAATACGCGTGAAAATACTAAACTGAAGTAATCCGGCAGGTAGTCCGCTATTACTGGCTTGATGAAGACAAAGAAGGGAAGCAATGTACAGAGCAAATTTTCAGTGACCAGATCTATTGTTTCGAAGAAGTAGTCTTGCAACAGCTTTTCGCTTTTGTGTAACGAGTTAGGAAAAAAACAGATATGGTGTCCAAGATTTCAGAGGCATGCATGATCACCCAATAGGCTCTTTACAAAGGGAATAGAACTCTCTCTCTCTCTCTCTCTCTCTCTCTCTCTCTCTCTCTCTCTCTCTCTCTCTCTCTCTCTCTCTCTCTCTATTTACTCTGATTAAGGTCTTGTAGATCTAAATATAATGCCTCAACAATACTTGCTTGCTGCTGTTTTGTTGTTATTGTTGTTGCGTGGGTTTTGTTGTTGTTGTTGTTGTTGTTTGTTGTTTTTGTTTCGTTTTCGACACTTTGCTACATATAAAAATAGCAAATGCGTTAAAAGACCCTGTGTTTTTGTGCGCGTGTAATTGCTCATGTTGGTCATAATGGAGAGCTCGATGAACACATGGGATAAAAACACGACGATTTGTTTGACCCATTATGGGGCTGCTTCTGCATCTGAGCCCACATAACTGAGATGCAAATCTGGAGTTAAAAGCCAGAAAGTCCAAGCTGAGTGCACTGATGGATTCCTTTCATCCTCCCTTTCCACAAACGTGTTTCCCTTGGTAGAAATCGAAAATGTTCCGTGGCGATTCCTCCCTCCGTCAAGATTTAAAACATTTCCTCCTTGGCCAAAGTCTACAGACTTCGTCTTCTCGCCTTCTTAATTGCCTCTCTCTTGGTTCTATAGGTTCGGGGAATGGACTTGGGGTCAGCGTAGAAGCCGAGGGCCCTTCAAGACCTGTGAAGAACATTTAGCTACACACTCGAGAAATATTAGTTTCTTTTGATACACTGGGATAACAAGACTTTGTCATCTACGGCGAGTTCTCTCCCCATGTCGATGCTTTGAAAGCACTTGTCAGTCGATGAGGGGAGAACACTCTCGATTCGAATTTCACTCCTCTGTGTCCTTGTTTCTGCAAAACAGTCAATGTGCCTTCCTCCGCGGGGTTTCGACTTGAAGTGTTGATGTCTTTTCAAACCAAGGCGACGTTTTTGGAGTGGTCTTTTTTGCCTCGGCCGTAAGAAAAAAGCTAAGACGGGGTGCAGAAACAATGGCTTTAAATTAGAGATTAATTGCCGATCGTGGTTTCTACGCACTTCATAAGGAACTCGTTCAAAGCGAGACTGCAGCGTGAGTTGCACGTGCAGTGACACAGAAAGTGCACCAACTTGCTCGGGCATTTCTTCAATACAAAAAAGCAAAGAGATCGGAAAAATATAGCTTGAATATAAAAGAGAAATCTCTTCCGGAAAAAAATAAAAATAAAATTTAAATGCCTTTTTGTAGTGCAAAATTGCTTTCTTCTGCTTTTATCAGACAGGCGCCGTCGAACATGGTGGGAATTTTGATTTTAATCTCTATTTTTCTATAGCATGGCAAAGTAATCATCGAATGATTTGCCCACGGCTTCCGATTATGGGTGGGATAAATGGGTTGGTTACTTAGCGCTGAAGAAGTTTGTTCCCATAAAATGTTCCATGTCACCATTCTGCCCCCAAAGGATATTCCACGTGCCGCTCTCCTTTAGTTTCAATTTTCCGAAGTTTGTTTTCACCAGTGACATGTGCGCTGGCAATAAAACGTTGATTCCGTCCTCCTTCGTTTTAAAACCTCATTGTCAACGAGGAACAATTGACTCTGCATGAAGGCCACTTCCGTGTTTTGTTACTGAGCAGTACCGTGCAGAAACCGAATTGATTTCTGTCAGGTGTTGCACCACAAAGAGTTCAAGCTCCGCCTACAAAATTATAGACATGAGTATTGCTTTTCCGGACTTGATAGCGTAACTCGTGAAGCTTTCAAACGCACGCATATCTGCAGCTTGCCGATCGACTGTATCAGATTAAAATGACAATTTAATTAAATGCCTGCGTGTGGGAACTGCACTCGCAATGTAAACCTGCCGTCGTTTATTGGGGTGAACACTGGCTGTTAGTGCTACTGTAATTTTGTTATGAACTTTCTCGTTTACGTTTTCGCGGCGGGTAACTGCGGATGAAAAAATGAATGCCGTTTTTGAAGAGAGCCGTTAAATTGTGAGTTATCCTGGTCCTGAAGTAGGTCAAGATACAGAATTCAGGTTGTTCTTTAAATTGTTTCAGTTGGCTGATGTCGTGTGTGTGTGTGTGTGTGTGTGTGTGTGTGTGTGTGTGCGCGTGCGTGCGTGCGTGCGTGCGTGCGTGCGTGCGTGCGTGCGTGCTGTGTGTGTGTGTGTGTGTGTGTGGTGTGTGTTGGTGTGTGTGTGTGTGTGTGTGTGTGTGTGTTTCTGTGTGAGTGTGTGTGTGCGTGTGTGTGTGCGCCGCATGTGTGTGTGTTTGTGGTGTGTGTGTGTGTGTGTGTGTGTGTGTGTGTGTGTGTGTGTGTGTGTGTGTGTGTGTGTGTGTGTGTGTGTGTGTGTGTGTGTTGTGTGTGTGTGTGTGTGTGTGTGTGTGTGTGTGTGTGTGTGTGTGTGTGTGTGTGTGTGTGTGTGTGTGTGTGTGTGTGTGTGTGTGTGTGTGTGTGTGTGTGTGTGTGTGTGTGAGTGAGTGTGTGTGTCAGTGCGTGCGTGTGTGTGTGTGTGTGTAATGGTGATGTGCACCTTATCGTTCTCAGGTGACTCCAAGCAAACCGTGATTCAAACATCCAATTTATAAATTTGATATGAAATAACAGGGCATTTATTATTGTCATTATTACTAGTACTACTAATTATTATAATTACAACTACTGCTTGTTGTTGATGTTCTTGTTGTTGTTGTTGGTAGTAGTAGTAGTAGCAGCAGCAGCAGCAGCAGCAGCAGCAGCAGCAGCAGCAGTAGTAGTAGTAGTAGTAGTAGTAGTAGTAGTAGTAGTAGTAGTAGTAGTAGTAGTAGTAGTAGTGGCAGTTGTTGTTGTTGTTGTTGTTATCATTAATTTGATCATTATTTCATTTTTTTTAAAATCCTCAGCCTCAGTATCTTACTTCTGTCGAGATTTTCTAACCGTTGCACACAACAAGTTTAAAAATAAATAAATACAAAATACAAAAAAGGACTAGCTCTTTGAAACTGTCCCTGTAAGGCTACACCGCCCACTAACCTCAAGCGACCTCCCGGGAGAGTGTCGCACGAAGACCCTTTAGATGATGATGATGATGATGATGATGATGATGATGATGATGATGAAGTGATGCTTTATGTCCTCAGATGTCAGTTGACATATTAGGGACAAGTTGTGACCAATGCCGAAGCACGGTGCAATAAATCTTTACGTCCACGGAAACCAGAAGGCTCGTTAAGACGGACAGCTCAGGACGGCCACCTCGACTCTCACACAGCTCCTGAACCATGTCCCTGGGAGAGTGTCGCACGAAGACCCTTTAGGGGCGTGGAAAGGATCGTTACTATCGGCAGACGACAAAAAGACAAGGCGGGCAGTA
>JABMCL010001056.1:1945000-1960000 GCA_018857735.1 Alviniconcha marisindica
ACAGAACCACTAATAGCTGTGGATAAGGCAGAACCACTAATATCTGTGGATAAGGCAGAACCACTAATAGCTGTGGATAGAACCAATAAAAGCTCTGGATAAGACAGAACCACTAATAGCTGTGGATAAGGCAGAACCACTAATAGTTGTGGATAAGGCAGAACCACTAATAGCTGTGGATAAGACAGAACAACTAATATCTGTGGATAAGGCAGAACCACTAGCAGCTGTGGATAGAACCAATAAAAGCTTTGGATAAGACAGAACCACTAATAGCTCTGGGTTCTTCGCAGAAGGGACCTTACCTTCTGTGTGTCTGCAGGGTCAGCGGAGAGAGTGAGTGAGGGAGTGCACAGGAATCAGAAAATGGGTTTTAACGCCCAGTCAACCATGACGGTTACATCAGGGCGATAAGTGCACAAGAAATAGTAAACAAATGAAGCACATGATGTACAGTACAATAGGAACACGTGAAACCTCTCTCTCTCTCTCTCTCTCTCTCTCTCTCTCTCTCTCTCTCTCTCTCTCTCTCTCTCTCTCTCTCTCTCTCTCTCAGAGAGAGAGAGAGAGAACTCGAACAGTTTAATTTACAAAGACAGTAGTTTAGGTTCAGCCAAACCGGTCTAGCAACTAGTCCTTGTTAGACTAGACTGATGAGTAAAATATTTTTGACAAGGCATCTTTTATTTTCATATACGAAACAGGAATGAATGAGAGACAGACAGACAAACAGAGACAGAGATAGATAGAGGGAGAAAGAGCGGGGGGGGGGGGGGGGGGTGTTAGCGGGATGGCATATTGGTTATCCAGTATTATTATCCAGCATGGAGAACGTGCTACTTTAGTTGCAGTGAATTCTCGTGGATGTAGCCTGGGATAGCATGAAAACTGTTCAACAGCGGCTGTCTAGTAGTTTGGACGTGAACTAATTTATTCATCCATACACATCCTCCGCCTGTATTCCACTCCATATATTCCACTTCATACTACTTGCCTCTAGGGCCAGGGACACGCACGTAAATACCTTCAAACAGACTAACTCTTCGAAAAGACAGTAATAATAAACCAGGAGCCGTGTATAAAAGAGAACAACAAAACAAAATAATATTCCCTTCTTTACGTCTTCCAGAATCCCCGTCGTGTAAACGAGGTAAGTTTGTTGTTGCTATCAGACACTTTTTGCTGGACAAAAATGGTAATGGCGGCCCAAGTAGCTGCTGATTCGTCTTCATGGCACTCAACCTTCCCAGCGTCCCCTTCGCCTGACACGCTAACTACCTCTTCTGCCTGAAGAGCAAGTCAAGGGGGATAACCGGCCTAGGTTGCTGAACTGTAGAGACATACGTTGAGGTTCAGGTCGAGTGCGATCTGATATTCTGACTTGCTTGTAGTGCTCGAAGGTTTCACTCTGTTTCTTTTCAAAACAGTTTCGTTGTTCAGTGAACTAAAAAATATTAAGACTTATTATTCCTAGAAGATTATTATTGGTTTGCCCTAATTTCATATTCTTCTTATTAAAAACAAACAAACAAACAAAAAACTTTTTTTTCATTTCGAAAGAAGGATATTCCAACTAAAACAAACAATCCACCGAACGGACAACAACAGGGCATAATACATTGTCGTGGGGGGTCGAGGGGAGTGCGGATAAAGTGCACAGGAAAATAATATAATTTACTTTCGCCAGAGTGCTTGTGTCCGTCTGTGTGTGTGTGTGTGTGTGTGTGTGTGTGTGTGTGTGTGTGTGTGTGTGTGTGTGTGTGTGTGTGTGTGTGTGTGTGTGTGTGTGTGTGTGTGTGTGTGTGTGTGTGTGTGTGTGTGTGGTGTGTGTGTTTGTGTGTGTCTGTGTGTGTGTGTGTGTGCGTGGTGCGTGCGTGGGGTGCGTGGGGCGTGTGTGTGTGTGTGTGTGTGTGTGTGTGTGTGTGTGTGTGTGTGTGTGTGGTGTGTGGGCTGTGTGTGTGTGTCTGTGTGTGTGTGTGTGTGTGTGTGTGTTTTGTGCCTGTGTGTGTGTGTGTCGCTGCTGTGTGTGGTGTGTGTGTGTGTGTGTGTGTGTGTGTGTGTGTTGTGTGTGTGTGTGTGTCCCTTCTTTTTCGTTGTGTGTTTCCCTTTCTCTTTCTTCTCTCTCTCTCTCTCTCTCTCTCTCTCTCTCTCTCTCCTTTTCTGTTCGTGTGTGTTTCTGTGTTTCTGTGTCTGTGTCTGTGTGTATATTGTACTTCGCTATGGTGGGATTTGATGTCTTTTTAAACTATTTATTCATTTATTTATATATTTCTTAATGTCGATTTTTTTCTTTTCTTTCTAGCATGTTTTGCGTTCTAACAAAACGTGTTTCTCCCTGATATAACCATCAAGATTGACTGGGTGTATCAATCTATTTATCTATATATCTATGTATGCATCTGTTTGTCTGTGTCTATCTATCTATCTACCTATCTACCTATCTATCTATCTATCTACCTGTCTGTCTGTTTGTCTGTCTATCTATCTCTGAGGCTTGTATTCTAAAGCAGTTCAAAACATAGCTAGTCTTTTAATAGTGAACGCGGGAAGTCTCGAAATTTCCATTCTCATCACACTTTTTAGACGCGGACACCTTTTAATTTGACCCCACGGTAACTTATTGGACGCAGCAGCGTCTTTGGTCAAAGATATAGGCTAATAAATCAAGCATTCTCGTGCGCATTCTACGACTCCACCGTTTTTGGTCAAGAAAAGTGCAGCTGATGTTAGCATAGGAACACCCTGACGTAACCTTTTTGCATACATATTGCGGGGCGGGTGAGATAGCTAACCTTCTCAAAATGTGTGAGCTTCTGCCTAATCGCCGAAGGGTGGGTACAGTACTCGTATCGCCATCAGATTGTGGTTTCCGAATCCGTTTCAAGTAGTTTCCTTTCGGTAATGTGGCTTTAATGCGTGGATGCATTCTACTTTTCTAACAACCACAAGCGGGGAGGAGGGTGGAGGGAAGGGGGTGCATGGGGGTGGGGGGGGGGGGGGGGGGGGGGGATTGCTAGGCTCCTCTGTGAAGATCGGGGCAGTAGTGTAACTTTTCCTGGAGGACGTAGTTTAACTCACGTACGTGTATGAGTGTCGTTGCGGGCACTCAAGTTTTCGTTTCCATGGTGTCCCCATGGAAAAACTCCCTGGTGCTTAACGAGGATACGGGATTAAACGTTTTAAAAACGTCATCGCTACTGCATGAATGTTGGGAAATGTTCATAAATATTTTTAACAGTTCCAGACTTTACTGTACGTATGTACAAGTACCATGTTAGACAAACAAGAATGACCGTTTCTCAGGTAGGGGAGAGAGAGAGAGAGAGAGAGAGAGAGAGAGAGAGAGAGAGAGAGAGAGAGAGAGAGAGAGAGAGAGAGAGAGAGAGAGAGAGAGAGAGAGACCCTCACAATAAAAGCATGGCAGATGATTGCTAAGTTTGATGCACTGAAGTACCGATCAAGCTGCCGACCAACCTTAGGAAGGACCACCAGCGGACGAACGTTGAAAACACCTGAGTACATTTTCCACGTAACCTATGGCAAAATCCAAAACGTAAAACTGCATCGTGCGACCGCTTGGTTTTCCGTAGCGTTCGCTAAGGACACGCAATGAATACGTTGCACGCCGGTGGACAACGGCGGAGGTGGAAAGCTGTGACCAAGCGGGCTGAAAAGAGAAGCCTCAGCCTATTCCGTTGCTATTCTTAGCAACGCTATCATCTCCTTCCCTCCACAACGCCCACGGCAGAGCCCTTCTTACCTGCGTGAAGGACGACGAAGAAGGCTAAGAAGGTAAATGACCACTTGAGCCATCCTTTCACACACGCCGCACACGCCAGCAGTCGGCAGATGGAATTATTATGGTGCTCAGCATGGACTTCTTCGCTGGATTCCTCGCGAGGTTAATGCAGGCGGAATTTCCAGGTTTATGACTTCTCCTGATGCTCGTGCACACAGATCGGTGACCTATGACCAACAGGCTAGTAAATTCTGCGACCAGATAGGGACAAGTCTTGAACGAAATTTGTTTCAGATGTTTTAAAAAGTAGCATCTGAAGCTGAACTTTCTTCCGCGTCAATGATGCAACCGCAACCAAAGTACCGAGATGCAGAAGCTGATGCTGCAGTTTGCTATCCGCTGATGGTGCTGCGGCTGCCGCTGTTGATACCGCTGTTGCTTCGGCTGCTGCACCAACAGATGAGACGGAGTTTAAGACATTGGAGAACCAAGGAAAAGACTGTTGGTGATCTTCTTTCCACAACAGGTCGGATCGCTGGCAAATTATGACATGGTCCATCTCTCGTGACGACAAATCTGGGAATGACGTCACAGGCACACCGAGCGTTGCAATGGGGATGGGGGTGGGAGGAGAAGGGGGGTCGGAGGGGAGTGGGAGAGGGGAGGGGGGACGACAGGTTTCAAGTCGTTGGTACGCAAGGCAGGTGAGAAGTGAGGAGATTTTTCCCCTCCCGAGACTTTTCATCAAGGAGCGGTTATCCTCCGGGACGTCAGACCTCCGCTGATGTCCACTTCTGACCACTTCGCCTTCCTTCCTCCGGGCTTTCTCTGACTGTCTCGGTCCACTCAGGTAAGATTTGCCATCATCCATCCACCTCCATGGCTCGGAGCTCCAATCCTGGCTACTTTTGTCTCCTCACTTGTCCGTCGTTCGCTCGGCCGGCCGAGCAAGCCCTCGGGAGGAGCTCTTCTGTGTGAGGAGTTTTGCAGGTGGAGTTTGGATAATCTCCCCTTGCCTGGCGTCACGTGACCCGTGTGATGTCACAGAGGATGGCGAGAGAACGAGGCTGGGGGTATGAAGCTGTCACGGAAGCCTCCCCGAGAGGAGCTAGAGAGCTATTCCGGGAGGGCAGGTTGGTCGCATACTGGCTGGATTTGAAGCATCATCGATTAGGCATTTGAATAAGTGGTAAGCCTATTGTGAGAGTAGTCCAATCAGAGACTGCACACGAATAGAGTCGAACAGCAGTAACAGCACAACAGCACAGCAGCAGCAGCAGCAGGACAACAGCCCCAGCATGCACGGTCATTGATTCATCGGGAGATAAGTGAGAAAGACAGATTCCTTTGCAGACGATCTTCATGTCAAACCATTTGATCGGATTGTCGAAGAAATGTATTGACTAACACTGCCGAAAGTCAGCGACCGAAGCCCACTCTACTTATTCAAGTGACAATTGCGGTCCCCTTTCCAAACAAACAAAAAACGAAGAAGAAGAAGAAGACTAAACGAAAAAAGATACTGAAACTTTTCTCCGTCTTTTCTTTTCTTTGTTGTTTTTATGGGGCGGGGGGGGGTATACTCAGCGCACTCGCATCATAATCTGATCACTGACGCGCAACGAAAGCTACCGTATATCCGACAACCACTAACATGTTTTATCCTTGTGTGCCATCCAGCGACATAAAAAAAGCAGTAGAGGAAGAAGAAAAGAAGAGTGCATAGAAAGGTCTGAAGTTAGAATGTCTAAACCGCTGTTTCTTCAGCATTGTCAGAATACAGGGTTTCACCAGAGCATCGGGACCCCATATCTAAATACCAAATTTTTTAATAAATACAAACTGCAAATCACATTAATCACATAACCATAGAGCAAACGATTTTTATACTTGAATAAACTGGTCTATGCTGAAATCAGTGTGATTAAAGAACAATTATGCTCTTGGACCGAAAATATACCCTAATTTTCCGGCCCACGCTACGTGGTTGACTGAGCTCCAAGCACCAACTAACTAACTAACTAAAACAATTCCGACTCAGTCCACCCTGACATAACCGTCATGGTTGAGAGGGCGTTAAAAATTCAATTATTTGTCTCTTTCCGACTCAGTGTGAGAGACAGTCGGGTTCGTGTATCATGTCCCCTCTAATTCTGAAGTAGGACAAAGTACCTGTAAAAACAGATCACTCGCCACATGGCCGCGAAAGGATCAGAAACCCCTAAGTGCCGTAAAAGAGGGAAGCAAAACTAACACAACTGTACAAAGAGCACTCCGAAGCCCTCTAGCAACGAAAAGGGAAACAAAGAGAAGCAAGCGCCATTGCAGTCTAAGCGTGTTCTATAAAGGAACGACGAGAACAACGTAAAGAACCATCAGAATTTTCAAAGTGTTGTGTGAACAAGGACAAGCAGCGATCACGGCGATCCGAGTGCTGCACTAGAACTAAGCAGTGAAGCGAGCGAACGTGGAGAGAGAGAGAGAGAGAGAGAGAGAGAGAGAGAGAGAGAGAGAGAGAGAGAGAGAGAGAGAGAGAGAGAGAGAGAGAGAGAGAGAGAACCCGTCACCGGAGCTCCAAGTGCTCTCTGGACTGTGGGAGCAGACGCAACACAAAGCAGGATGAAGAGAGTAGACAGGAGGAGTAAAGAGTCATGAGCGTTGATTGGCTTGCCAGGGCGAGAGTGTCGCACGCCGACTGGTCGCGAGGTGTGCTTCACGTGCTCTCCATGAGCAGGCAAGCATAGCACGAGTGTGGACAATGGAGGAGGACCTTGACTTGAGCGTGAAGAGCTGAAGAAGAGAACTTCACCTTGCCGAAGAGCTTCCAGACACAAGCACCTTGGGTGCATGGGAACTCCACGGCACAAGGGTTTCTGGTGTGGAACAACTCCACGCACAAGAGATTCTCAGAGCGGGCGATGCTCCGTGGAGGAGCGGACCAGAAGAGGTCTTCATTCCTGGAATGCTCTTGGAGACCCAGGGAAGAATGCAAGGGTTGTTGGCACTGGTGATGGTTCTCGTAAAACCAGAGCAGGGTCTGGAAGGATCGTCAGGGGGCTCTGGAAGAGTCTTGGAGCACCAGAAAAGGGTACGAGGGTCGTTGGTTTCATCGAGGGCACTTTGCAAAGCCTGGAACAGGGTGGAGAAGCACTGTTTGGTGATGGAATGGCTCTTAAAATGTTCAGGACGATGCTCTGGTGCTACGGATGCCTGAAAGGGAACCTAACTCACAAATGTGATTACAGTGAAATATCATACACTGACTTTGAGAGCTGCAACGAGTGTGTGTACAAGCTCGTCAAGAACTGTTGGGATGAGGTTGAGCGGAGAGAGGGAGATCGAGAGATGCCACAAAGAGCTCTCCATTCTTTGGAAGGCGTGGCTGCAAAGGCTATTGAAAGGTTAGAGATGACGTTACATCCTCTACAGGTGAAAGAGAGGGAGCTCATCACCAGTTACGATGACAGCTGATCAACTGTTTTGAAGTGTTTGCTCCCTATCTGGCCTTTTAAAACGTATCGTCTCTTGGGGAGTTTAGTGTAATAAGAGCCTCCCTTATAGTGTGTATGATTTCTGTGATACGTAAGTAAGTAAACATGGTGCTTAATGTCCACATAAACCGCAAGGCTTATTAGGGACGGGGAACCATTACTGTGACCTTGACCTTCTACACTACAATAACACATTTTCGAAGTATGCTTTGGCATATAATGCTATACCAACAAACTAAGTTCCGTTGCAAAACAAATCATCAAAAAATCATCAGTTCAGAAGATATAATTGAAACAGTCATATTGTGATTATATCAGTCTTTATTGTGACCTTGACCTTGAAGATAGCATCCTAATTCTTTTGCATAACACACCGACTCAGGATGATGCACCACCACACCAGGTTTGGATACAAAAGGTAGAGCTGTTCAGAAGATATCTTCTGGACAAAGCCCGGCAGGCAGATACACGAAGAGACGGACACAAGGACACGGCGATTCCAGTATATCCCCCACCTCCCCTCCCAGCTTTTTCACGTGGTGTGTAACAAAACCTGAAAGAGGTCTAAAACAAAGCTTCACCTATTTCGAAAATGCTATGAAACGATAAAAAAAGGCATAGCAAGTGTTGTGAAAGTCTAGTGGATAGCATTTTTTACAGTATTTTGTCGGCCATATTGAATATCTTAGGATACCAGACAAAGTAAGCATTTTTGACTTTGGCAGACACCAGAAATGTATTCAGCGTACCCAATTCCTTTAGAATACGTTCTCTGACAGCTTCTACCTAAAAATGCCTCAGGGTGTTCGATTTTCTGAAATTTGGCCTAGTGCATTGTTGCTCTAATGGTTGTGGTTGCTGCTGCTGCTGCTGATGATGATGATACTGCTGCTGCTGCTGCTGCTGCTGCTGCTACTGCTGCTGACGTCGTTTTTTGTTTTTGTTTTTTGTTTTTTTGTTTTTTGGTGGTTTGTTTGTTATTGGGTTGTTGTTGTTTTTGTGTGTGTGTGGTTATTTTGTGTTTTGTTTTGTTATTCTTGTTGCTTGCTTTCTTCTTCTTCTTCTTCTTCTTCTTCTTCTTCTTCTTCTTCTTCTTCTTCTTCTTCTTCTTCTTCTTGTGTGCGTTTTGGTTTGTTGTTGTTGTTGTTGTTGCTGCTGCTGCTGCTGTTGTTGCTGTTGTTGTTGCAGCTGCTGTTGCTTTCGATTTCTGCTGAACAAACAAACAATCATATCCAGAAGACATGAATGTAGGACCTATCAGCGGGTGTTCATCCCAAGCTAGGTTGTGGCAGAGTTGATTTACAATCCAAGTCGTTCGAATTATTTTCGATTTTATGTCGTTGGATCCCAAGGGCTGTTATCTGGCCATCGAGTTTTTGTCACCGTCATAACTCAGGGAAAGATAATAAATGTTTCACACTGCCATCGCTTTATTGCTGCTGCAGCCGACGAGAAATTGCAGCGCAGTTCTGGTTCGTGATATCCCGGAGCAGAGAAATTTACAAGGGAGGGGTTGGGGGCCGTGTCGTACGTGTAAATCTATCAGTGGCGGGAAGGCTTAACGAGTCTGGCGGTATGTACGTGAACAGGTCCTGGGCGACGTTCTTCTGCTTTTGCTTCTTCTGGACTACGATGATGACGAAAAGGAGGAGAATATTAGCTAATCTTGCAACGTGATTAAGAAGAGTTTTGATTTTAACCTCTGGTGAGTTTTATTTCGAAAGAGTGTGCGTGCGTGCGTGTGTGTATGTGTGTGTGTGTGTGTGTGTGTGTGTGTGTGTGTGTGTGTGTGTGTGTGTGTGTGTGTGTGTGTGTGTGTGTGTGTGTGTGTGTGTGTGTGTGTGTGTGTGTGTGTGTGTGTGTGTTGTTGTGTGTGTGTGTTTTGTTGTTGTTGTTGTTGTTGTTTTACTCTCTCTCTCTCTCTCTCTCTCTCTCTCTCTCTCTCTCTCTCTCTCTCTCTCTCTCTCTCTCTCTCTCTCTCTCTCTCTCTCTCTCTCTCTCTCTTAACTAAACACCGGCCGTCAGACTGGGTCTTACTAAGCTTCATCTTACAGCACCACAAAAAAAACAGCAGTAATAATAATTACCACAAAAAACACATAGTACACTATACTACCTTTATCAAACTTCGGGACCCAAAAGATGGCCATCACCTGTACAGTCAGCAACACCTGAGTGAGTGGGTGGCCCACAGTCACCCGTTGTTTCGTGTCTGAACTCGTGACGCCGACTGAAGCACCATCAAGCGGTATCGGAAACCGTGAATGGCTTTACAACCGGGGTCTGCCCAGTTCCCAGCCCTCTGCCGTGTTGACAGTGGCCTTTTATAGGAAGACATTAGGGGCAAGACCCCGTGTAGGTTAATCAACCCTGAAAACAATCAGACTGAACCGGTTGAGGGGTAAAAAGAAATATGAAACAAGAATGACTGCTAGCGTTCTAAAACAACATCCAAACACATAAAAGATTCAAAAGGACGCTTATTTATTATGACATAAACAACACGATGCACATTTTCAGGGAAATCCCCGTCTCCAGTTCAGGGGTCATTGATTGACTTCGGAACTGAAAAATGTAGTTCTGTTTTCTCAATATCGATACTGACCACTGATATGCACGCTAAGAGTTTTGCACTTTCATTTTGCTCCAGTTTCGTTTGTTTGTCTTCCGGTTTATTTGTTTTGCTTGGTTTCTTTAGTCGGTTGTTTGGGGATTTTTATTTTATTTTCTGCTTCTGTGTGTGTGTGTGTGTGTGTGTGTGTGTGTGTGTGTGTGTGTGTGTGTGTGTGTGTGTGTGTGTGTGTGTGTGTGTCTCTCTCTCTCTCTCTCTCTCTCTCTCTCTCTCTCTCTCTCTCTCTCTCTCTCTCTCTCTCTCTCTCTCTCTCTCTCTCTCTCTCTCTCTCTCTCTGTATTTTAATTTTATATGAACACTTGCTGAGCGCCCCATCTTAAGCTGTGCCCTAAGCGTTTCACAATGGAAATTATAGCGATATTGTCTCTACGTCTACGCTCTAGTCGTATGCGACTCTGAATGGTTGACTGTAACCTGCCACCTACACTTTTGGCAGAATGACCGGGACCTGTTACGCGCTACTGCGGTAACACGGGAGTGGAACGGATACCAAAATAAGAGTCAAACCAAAACGCTGACCCTGGAGAAGAAAATTCTCCCGCCGCTCCTGCTGGGACTCGAACCCGAGACCTTTCGATCACGTCCGTCGCTCTAACCACTGAGCCACCCAAATGTGTGTGGGTGGGTGGGATGGTGGGGGGGTAGTTTTCTTACTTTGTTTGTTTTGTTTTTGTAGTACATTTGCTTCTTGTTCTTCTCTTTTCTTTACTTTCAATGTTTACATGCTCACAATCATCAGATTAATTTCCTTTAGTTTCAACTGTATGCAATCTAATCTATTTTTCGCACTTTGATTAGTGTTTCTGACGTTATCTTCAGCAGCCTCAGTTTGGACTCAACGTTAGGAAAGAAGACTGTGCACTTCTTCTTCTTTTTTCTTCATTGTTTTTAAATGCGGTTAGTGGGGGTGGGGGGTGGGTGCTAGGGCGGTGGTGGAGGGAGTTGGGGGGGTGCAACACGTACCATCATCGGAAAAGAATTGTATTTCAAACTAGTCAGCTGGTGGAGACATTCACAAATTGTACTAGATTTCTTGTAGGCTCAGTTAACCTATAAATCGATAAAACTCTTATCACGAAGACGTGTAGGTGAAGGTAAATACTATTGAAGTATTGACTTCTACAGCTTCTGACATACAAATTTATACACTCACCTCTCAACGTGTTCAACGCTTACCTACTAGGGAGTCATTTAAGTTAGCAATGACTTGGATGTATTGTGTCTGTCTTGTTATTTCTTTGGTAAGTTTATGTGCCCATAACGTAGATAGTTGTTTCATTGCATCACGTCATATTTAGTTGTTTCATTGCATCACGCCATATGTAGCTGTTTCATTGCATCACGCCATATGTAGTTGTTTCATTGCATCACACCATATATCCTACTGCGTCCTCATTTTTGTACATTTGCCAGGCAAAGTTTGTGGCAGAGTGAAGACAAACCTTTCTCTTTTTCCCCCTTTGTTGTCGTTACTTTGTTGTTGTTGTTGTTGTTTTTGTTGTTGTTTGTTGTTGTTGTTGTTGTTTTTGTTGTTGTTTTTGTTGTTGTTGTTGTTTGTTGTTGTTGTTGTTTAGGGGAGGGTGGTGGCATTAATTAGGCCTACAAGTAAATATTATTTATGGATGGATGGTAAAAAGGTTCACTTGCAGACAAAACTGCAGCAATTTCTGGATAGGTTCGTTTCACACGTGTGTTGATCACATTTTTCACCTTCTACGTCTTTGTTACGGAATACTTGTGAGACTGTGCTCCAAAAAAATAAGCTACCACTGTGTTGGGATCGTCAGTCACAAGCTGTGTTCGTATATTTGAAATTATCTGCGTTCGAGTCGTTAGAAAATGTCTGAGAGAGAGAGAGAGAGATGAGGAGGGGGAGGGGGGGGGGGGGGGTAGACAGACAGAGAGAAGGAGAACTCAAACTCGAAAAAATTCTTTTCCAAATATTGTACTTTAGAATCAATAAACAAGGAGTTAATTAGCGTAACGCAGGTACAGTAACAAAGACCTGAGTGGCTTCCGGTAACTCTCACCTGGCATGCGTGTAATACAGGTACATAAACTCCACCAGTGGATGTACTTCTGGTGGAGTTTATGTACTTTGTATTTTCACGCATGCCAGGTGAGGTTAACCGTAGGCGACTCGGGTCTCTGTTGTTGTACCTGCGTTACGTATTTCGAGCGCTAATTAACTCCTTTGTTTGTTGATTCTGCACGAGCGCTCTGGAACTCGTTCTGTTTCACAGTTGTAGTTTAGGTTCTTTATTTTAGACCTGCCTTACAACTGGAGAGAAGAGAGAGGAGAGAGAGAGAGAGAGAGAGAGAGAGAGAGAGAGAGAGAGAGAGAGAGAGAGAGAGAGAGAGAGAGAGAGAGAGAGAGAGAGAGACTGTGCTTGGAATTCTAATATCCAGTCAACCGCATAGGGTCATCTCAGGACGAAGAGGGGGGTGGTGGGCGGAGGGGGTGGGGGTGGGGGGTGGGGGCGGGGTGGAGGGCGGATTAAATATAGAAATTAGATATGCCTCAATGATAACCGCATGGGCACGTAGGCGTCGAATGAACAAAGACATGGAACCTATCGTTCATTTCTATCCTTTTAGCTTGTTTAATGCTCATTTATTATTATGTTTGTCCATATTTACATGAACGCGAATAAACTTGGCTCGTGTGTGTGTGTGTGTGTGTGTGTGTGTGTGTGTGTGTGTGTGTGTGTGTGTGTGTGTGTGTGGTGTGTGTGTGTGTGTGTGTGTGTGTGGTGTGTTGTGGTGTGTGGTGTGTGGTGTGGTGGTGTGTGGGTGTGTGGTGGTGTGTGTGGTGTGTGCGTGTGTGTGTGGTGTGTGTGTGTGTGTGTGTGCTGTGGTGTGTGGTGTGTGTGTGTGTGTGTGTGTGTGTGGTGTGTGTGTGTGTGTGTGTGTGTGTGTGTGTGTGTGCGTGCTGGTGGTGTGTGTGTGTGTGTGTGTGTGTGTGTGTGTGTGTGTGTCGTGCGTGCATGCGTGTGTGTGTGTGTGTGTGTGTGTGTGTGTGTGTTGTGTTGCGTGTGTGGGTGTGTGTGTGATTCGCGTTCCTTTCCAGCAGTCCTGACACTCCTTCATACGCCCATCCACACGACACCATATCTAACCCTGATTCAAACCCACTAGAGTTCCCCCCACCCCCCACCCCCCATAAATCCGTAGCCAGGAACACACCGCTGACACGCCGCCATCTCGGGTTGCGCCAAGAGAGCAGTGAAGATGTGTGCACGGGATACTCGTCTCGCCCTCACTGGGACAGCCCGTGACCTTGAAGGGTCGTTCAGCGGGTCTTCAGTGTCCTCGTTGACTCATAGAGGACGTGAGTGTCTTCGTGATGTTTGTGTCACTTTTTTCTCTCTTTTTTGCCTTCTTTTCTCTTTACCGATGTAGAAATCAATGTCAGATTTCAATTGGGCGCAAAAGCAAACAGACAGAAGTTAGGATTTGTAGTTGAAGGCTTGGCGGGTGGGGGTAGGGGTAGGGGTGGGGATGGGGGGTGCGTAGGTGGGGGGTAGGGGAGGGAGAAGGAGAGGGTAGCATGTGCTCAGACCGTGGGTTGTTTGCAGTCGTTGTGTTCAAAATGTTACAATGTGTCCGGATAATTTAGTTTCAATTATTCCCATTCATTGATTTGTACTTTTTTCAAAATTCGATGCAGTATTATTTGGTATTTGTTTTGTATTTGTATTTGCTGCTGCTGTTGTCGCGATGACACGGTGTGTGTGTGGGTGTGTGTGTGTGTGTGGGGGGGGGTTGCAGAAGGGAGGGGAGGGGGGATGCTGGGGGTTTCTTCAGCTGACGTTTTGGCGATCATTCCTCCACTGACCTAGATAACGAAACGAGTGGAAGCAGTGAGACTGTGCTGTGGACATGAGCCAAAGAAAATCAGGACAGGGAGGGAGAGAGGGTGAGGGGTGGTGGAGGCGGGGGGGCGGGGGGGGGGAGGTCCGCTGAAAAGAGATCTTTCTAGTCAACGTGTTCACAAGCTGAGGACTAGACTTTCCTGGTGTGTTCAATGGCACTGGTCGTATATCCAATCAGACGACGTCAATTTGAAAGTGACTCTGACGGGAGGAAAGGGGGAGGAGTTAGCGTATGATGTCGGCCGGAGGAGATCGGTAAAATTATAAGGAGGGTGGGGTGGGGGTGGGAGGAGGGAGAATGGATCTTTTTTTTGAGTGTCTATATGCATCAAGATATGAAACTCTTGGCGATACATATGTATGTTACTGTTTGTGTGTTGTTGGATTCATATATCTGTATAATTAGTCTGTGTGCCATTGTTTAGTATATACATATTATCTGTGTGTGTGTGTGTGTGTGTGTGTGTGTGTGTGTGTGTGTGTAGGTGTGTGTGTGTGTGTGTGTGTGTGTGTGTGTGTGTGTGTGTGTGTGTGTGTGTGTGTGTGCGTGTGTGTGGGGGTGCGTGGTCGTGTGTTGGTGTGGTGGAGGTGTGTGTGTGTGTGTGTGTGTGTGTGTGTGTGTGTGTGTGTGTGTGTGTGTGCGTGTGTGTGTGTGTGTGTGTGTAAAACATATACATCTGCAGCCTTAAAGTAACACAAACGTGACATAACTGGCTATCGGAGATGGTGGTATGAACAGAAAAACAGCAACATATTATAGACACAAAAACAGTAAAGTAAAACAAAACAAAAAAGCAAGAGAGAAAGAAAAATATTACTGGCACATACAGAGAAGAGAAGGACAGTTGTAGTGTGGGGAGGAGATTCAGACGAGGCCGTGGGCGGGAGATCTTTGTTGGTCCTTGCATTGACCAACGGCCACGAAGACCGTGCACTCTTTAGTCACACTCAAGGCGCTGATTTTCCACCAACGTATTACTTTTTTTTATACTGACCAACTGACCATAAACAGCTTCAGCTGAGGTACAAAGTCGAAGAGTATAATGCCAAGATCCTCTCTAGAGACAATTTGTTTTTAATTTATAAAAGCTGGTGTAATTATGAAGACTTATTTTTAGAATAGAATCTGGAATTTTGCACTACTATATATATTTAAAGGACGTATGATGATATTACTAATGTACCTACAGTGCCATGTCTCCTATGATACCTGCCTCCTTTTGTTTTTGTTTTTTGTTCCTCACATGTTTATGTTGCTGTTGT
>JABMCL010001056.1:1965000-1970000 GCA_018857735.1 Alviniconcha marisindica
CGGGTCTCAGAAGGGCCCCCCATAGACGTACAAGCACATATCTCATTCGAACGACGTCCATCTAGAATAGATCTCTTTTTTTAATACATTCACTGCATCTGTAGATCGCATTTTGTCGTCAGCAGGCCTTTGTCACGCAGCGCCTTTTTAAATTCTAACCGTACGCTGGCCACATACAACCCGAGTACACTAATCTGGCCGCAGGACGGTCATAATTTTTTAAGGAAGGAGATGACAACACGGGTCTCAGAAGGGTCCCTCAGAGATCGTGTCCACTTCCGTAAGGGTCCTTGGGGAGACACACTGCCCCTCTCACGCCTGTCCCAGCTGTCCACCGACCCCACCTAGCACACACCTCCCAGACCACTTACGTCCTGCACCTCCTCACTGTGCGAGTGCGGGAGGACGACAGCAACTTCAAGGAGCAGACGGAGTGTCCTCGTTGGGTTCTGTGGGTATAGGGTGTCTAACAAATGTATGGGGATGCGATCGTCCTGACTGCGTGTTGCGTGGGTACAGAGCGAATGTTTTATGGAATTAAATTACCGGTAACTTGTGTGTGTGTGTGTGTGTGTGTGTGTGTGTGTGTGTGTGTTGTGTGTGTGTGTGTGTGTGTGTGTGTGTGTGTGTGTGTGTGTGTGTGTGTGTGTGTTGTGTTGTGTTGTTGCTCTCTCTCTCCCTCTCTCCCTCTCCCCTCTCTCTCTCTCTCTCTCTCTCTCTCTCTCTCTCTCTCTCTCTCTCTCTCTCTCTCTCTCTCTCTCTCTCTCTCTCTCTCTCTCTCTCTCTCTTTTATGTGTTTGTAGTATATATAGCAAGGACTGGCTATTAGATAGGTGCAAATGGAACTTATGCTACTGTCCTTGAGTATTAAAGTTTTCGAGTTCGAGTTCTCTTTCTTTTTTATTACCAAAGCTAACCTTCTGGCTCAGTCAAAAAACAACTGTCAAATCATCCTGTTCTATTCTGTTATTTATTTATGTAATTATTTATTGATGAATTTGTTGTTTATTTTGTTACTTTGTGTGTGTTTGTTGTTTTGGGGTGTTTTTTGTTGTTGTTGTTGTTGGGGGTTTTCGGGGGGTGGGGGCGGGGGTTTGTTTTGTTTTTGTTATCTAAGCTGCATCACTTTGTTCTTCAATGCGCTGCAGTGTGTGTCCTCTGTCACAAATGTTTTATGATTGGAGTGAATGTGTGATGAGTGTACTTGGCACCACAAAACATTTCTCGTGCAATCAGTGTATTGACCACTTGGCGATAAAGTTATATTGTTATTGTTATCATAACTTTAAAGGGAACGCGGATGCCTTTTCCTTCAGCGACACGTCTTTATCCTTTGTGCAGTTGCTTGATTAGTTAGTAATTGGATTTTAGCGTCCTGTCTACAGCAGAGTGACCTTGCATAGACAGTGCCTGGTCCTGCCTCCATTTCGTGAGGTGAGCCCCTATCGGTGCTTGAACCAAATTTGCCACTTTCCAAGTCCACTTTTCGCGGGTTAATCGTTTAGACGTACAAGCACATGTCTCATTCGAACGACGTCCTTCTAGAATAGATATCTTTTTTTAATACATTCACTGCATCTTGTAGAGCGCATTTTGTCGTCAATACGCCTTTGTCACGAGAGTGCCTACAGACCCTTAAAACGACGTTCACTGATGTCCAATTTTGCGGTGGTGAGTTTGTACCCCAAAGGAAAGCAGCTGTTCGAGAGGATGCAAGTGTCACGCATCTAGACATCGGTATCGAAATACTTGTTTACCTTCTGATTATCCACCAAACTCAGCAACGACTGCTCAAACAGACTTTTCTGCCGCGCACGTGCACCGCGGAACAAGGCGCGTGCCAGCGCTGACCAACTGCCGAACACAGCAGATCAGAGCTGGGGATGGCCTGGCTACTCTCTGATAAGCGATCTCTGACATTCTCCTGCCACGCTTGCAACCACAACAAACCCAGCGCGGACGTGGTGCCAGGAGACAACAATCCATTTGCTGTCAGAGCTGGAAGACCTGGGGAGCGATTGTTCTTGGTCTGTGTGGTCCTCTCAGTCAAGCAGCGATGTGGTTGAATTGTTCTGCGTTGAGCTGACGACTTTGAAATGATAGCTTGCGATAGCGCTCCGTCGTTTCTGGGTTTGAATCTTGGGTAGTGTGCGAGCCGGGACAATAAAAAAAAAAAAAAAAAAAAGGATTTGCAGAACGTCTTTAATGCAAAGGATTTGCAGGAAATCTAAACAGCCCATCCCTAATAAGGCTTCTGTGGACGTCAAGCACCGTGTTTACCTACTTACATCTCTAATGATGGGTCTTGTTTGGCATAACTAGATCTCTGTTTAAAATCCTTTCATAGATGAGACCTCTTCGCTTATTTTTCGGTGATTTTCCTCCCTCCCCTCCGTGGTCAGTGTTGTTGTTGTTGTTGATTCTGACTATGGTAGTACAGTCTGAGAGGTTGCTGCTGCTGTGCTTCAGATGCTTACAACAGCGTTTAGTTTTGAAACTTGAAACTTCAAAACTTCGAAATTACAAATGGCTCAGTCAGAACTTGGCCTACAAGTTTATATACCAAACAAAAAAAGGACGATCAGATAAAATCAAATAAATCACTTAAAACACATCGTCGGCATTAACGATACAACAAACTTTCCAGTCAAAGAATAGAATCCTGTCGGTTTTCCGCTTCTTTTTTCTTGCTTTTTTTAAATTTATTTTTTAAGACTGTGGATTGAATGAGTTTGTTCAAAGTTTGCTTTCCTTGTGTTGGACTCAGAGCAGGAACCAGCTGAAGACGGCTTCCTTGGGGGCCCTATGAGACACGTGCAACAGTTTTGTGTGTCTGTGCGCGGCTCTACCCTGCACGTGCATCGCGCCTGCTGCCCAGAGGCCACGGCACGGTTTCTCACCAGGCAGACTACTCCCTTTGACGCAGGGTGGCTTTTTCTTTATCTCCCTTTGCCTTTTGATAGTGTGACAACCGGGAACATGAACCGTTCATGACAAACCCATTTCCAGAAAGCCGGGACACGGGATTTATCGTTTGGGCGTGGTCTCGGCCAACCCTCCCCGGAAACTAATTCGGGCATATGGCTTCGCGTGGGTAGAGCGCGTGTGCGTGTTTGAGTACGGCGCACGTGCGTTCTTCTTCCGGGTGTCGCGTTCTTGTTGCTATTGGTTACTTTAGGCGACCAGTGACGCCCCAATCTGTTGTGTGCTTGGTGGCCTATTCTTCGCCGTTACCTCCTAGAAATATAATGCTAATTAAAGTCTGTGTTTGTTTTAAAGCCTGGCTTTTCAGTAACTAATGCATGTATAGGACGGGCAGCTTTTATGAAAAGTCGGCAGTCTAACGTGTAGAAAGCGCGGATGTTACATTCAGTTACTGATCATGTTGGTCGAAATTAAAATTTTCAGTGTTGAGCCAAGACCTGAGATTTGCTCTTATAATCCTTTGCTGAAGGGGTAATTATTCTAACCGTAGGCCTATTGCCTATGCGTTTGGGAACTTGATCGCCGTTTTCAAAGTCAAAATGTTGTCTTGTTTTATTTTATTTGAAAATGAGTATTCGTGCGTTGCATGTCTTTCTTTAAGTTGTAAAGCGCTTTGAGTCTCCAAAAGTGCTATATACATTCCCTGTTGTTGTTGTTGTTGTTGTTGTTGTTGTTGTTGCTTCTTCTTCTTCTTCTTCTTCTTCTTCTTCTTCTTCTTCTTCTTCTTCTTCTTCTTCTTCTTCTTCTTCTTCTTCTTCTTCTTCTTCTTTATTTATTTATTTCACAAACCTATACTCTTCCTTTGTGAGTGTTAGACTTAGAAGACTTTTTTTTTATCAGAGGAAACATCTGAATGACTGTGCGAGTTATTCTGATACATGAAATAGAAGTAAACTGGCAGTAAAATCAAACAGTAAAAAACAAAACAAAACAAAAAAACAAAGACTAAGAGGCTTCATTCGCAGATTCACACAGAAGGGAGTCAGAAAAACAGAGTGAAGTCAACTAAAGTACCGAAAAGACGGTCAAGTGGACACACATGACTATGACTGTATTATAACAATAATTATAATATGTATCAAGTCTTATCTGAATAGAATCGCCCTCGCGACTCTAGATCCCTGACATGTCTGGCCTCCAAGATTCTTATCTTCCTTGCCGTCTCAATCGCTGTGGAGGGTTGAGGTCAGTCTCAATGGCTCGCTAGTCCATTTCAACCGTAGCAACGGATAGCATTTATGGACGGTGATTTCAAGCGATCCTTCTCCTCGCCCCCCCCCCCCCCCCTCTCTCTCTCTCTCTCTCTCTGCCTCCCTCCCTCCATACATGCATACACACACATACGCACACACGCATACACACGCTCGCACGCACACACACACACACACAACACACACACACACACACACACACACACACACGCACACACGCACACACGCACACACGCACACACGCACACACGCACACACGCACGACACGCACGCACGCACGCACGCACTCACTCACGCACACACAACATGCAACATAGTCACAGTTCATAACACATGTCGCTATATGACAGCAGAGAATTGTTACCCGTCAAAAATGATGTTGAATCAACCGGGTAGGCAAAAAAAAATAGACAGTAACGTAGAATCATTGACAGTAAGTGAAGCATCTAAAACTCTATTCTGACCTACACCAGGCGTAGAGGTGCGAGCCTTTTGGTAAATTTAGCCTGTTCCCATCAGAGAGGACCTAAATATCTGCGTCCGCAGTACCCACTACGGCAACAACTAGGTGGACTGGCAGACAGAAAGACAGGAAGGGAGACTACTCAGACACTTTCCGGCAACAATCACTACACCAACGAGGCCATTTAGGCCCAGCGACAACACGCCACTGAACAGATGGGGCACGAAAGGTGCGGACACTTCTCTGGCATCCGTTGCCACGGAAACACAGGGGTTTTAACGGAACCGATCCTCAAGTGCCGAGGTTTCAGTCGGATCATGTCAAAGCGCGGAAGGCCGGAT
>JABMCL010001181.1:0-67500 GCA_018857735.1 Alviniconcha marisindica
ACTAATGTTTTCACAGTCGAACGCTTTCAACTTTTGTCAACAACTGGTTGCCGAGTGTTTCGAATCGCGTTTCAAACTGATCAGAAAACAAAGTCTCAAACCTTTTCTCTTGCTGGTCAAACATCCTTTGCATTTCCTCATTCGGGCCCGGGTGCGTTTCAGTGTCATTGGCGCACAGCAGAACTCGCATCAAAACAACTGTCAGAAAGACGCACAGCACTTGAGCTCTTCTCGTTCGTGTATTGTGGCCGAACATGGTGGCTGCTAACTTTGCACGCTTTCCCATGAAGAAGACGAATATTGTTGCAAAACGTCCACAAATGGATCGGAAAGAAACATTTTCCAGTGGCATTGTCTTCAGTTAGCAGGTGCACATCTAAATCCAGCTTTCAATGGACATAATCAGTGATTAATCAACGAAAATAATCCAAATTAGCAGAGCGTCGTTGAAAAGCGTCTTTTCCGGTCTCTGACATGTGCTCACCTCTTAGAGAGAGAGAGAAAAAGAAGAGAGAGAGAGAGAGAGAGAGAGAGAGAGAGAGAGAGAGAGAGAGAGAGAGAGAGAGAGAGAAATTTTGAAATTTGAAATTTTAATTGCATATCGGCCACAGGCCCCAATACAAGTTAAAATAAAATTTAAAATCAGTACATATACACATTAATCTTAAAATAAAATACAAAAACATGAACAAGTAAAAGACACCGTAAAACCAGTCTGTTGTGTACAATCTATATCGTAAAATTAGTTTGACCCCGTAAACTCTTTTCTTCTCCTAATCGCACTGAAAACAAACTTGGCCAATCGAAACATATTTGTTTTGCTTTTCCAGGAAAGAACATTTTCCAGAGAAGCCGTGACTGCGTTTTGAGACGTATCGTTCAGAAGTTTCTCCCGAATGTCATTATAGAGGGGACAAGCGAACAACAAGTGCCCTTCGTTCTCTATCGCATTTACACAAAATACACAATTTCTCTGGATCGCACAAACACTGTAGCGATGAAGATTATTGTTAATTGGTAGCACACCAAGTCGCAGTTGGCAAAAACCAACTCTGAAGCAATATATTTCAAGGGCTGAAAGGTATTGCTCTGGTTCAAATATTAACTTAACATTGCGGTATGAAAAATATCTGTATTTATCTCGAATAGTTGCATTTCATTCTTGAATAAAATTATCTGTAAGTCTCTGTTTCAATTCACATAAAAATTTCTTTTCGTTTTTGCTTAATATATTTTTCACCTGAGTGACTCAACATTTCTTCTCGCTTTCATCCATTAAAATCATCATTTTATACGCTTGCTTAGGGATCCTGATGTCGTCCATCTTTAAAACACGGAACCAATATTTCAAACACCGTAGTGTACTATTCACAAAAAGTGGGTATCGACCGAGTTCACCGTACACCATCTTGTTCGGTGTTCTCAGAGGAACTCCTAAAAAACGCTACAAGCCATCATGTGCACCTTTTCTATGCCATCCAGTCTCACAGTTCCCCAGATCTCAGATGCATACATCAATATAGGCTGAATCTTAATATCAAAAATCTTTAAAAAACGTCTGTCTTGTCATATCTTTTCCCAAGGCTTTACATAAGTGGAAAACTGCCTTCTTGCCTTTTGCTACAAAAGCGGAAGTTCCTTCTCTATAACTTGACTTTGTTGTAAAAGTAAAACCCAAATATGTGTAACTGTTGACCACATTCATAGATTTACCAGCATAATACCACTTCTCGTGTTTGCCAAGATGTCCACCCTTTTTGAAAACCATAACCTTTGTTTTGCCTTCATTTACTTCCATCCCCATCTTAACACAGCAGTCTCGCAGACAATTTAGCTGATTTTGCAGTCCACTTGGTGTTGTTGCCAGGAGGGTTACATCATCCGCAAACAACAAAATGAATAATTCTATGAGACCTGATAACATCTGAACTCCATGTTTGCCAGTGCTTTGAATATGTTCTGCCAGTTGATTAATAAACAGACAAAACAATGTAGGACTTAGCACACACCCTTGCCTTACCCCATTTGGACATTCGAAAAAGTCTGTATACTCATTTTTCACTCTAACACAGGATAACAAAGAGTTGTACATAGCCTTTATGGCCCCTGCAAACTTGCCGGATACACCTTCCTTTTGCAATGTTTCTAGCAGTTTACAGTGTCTTACCGAGTCGAATGCTTTGCGGAAGTCCACAAAAGCAACGTACATTTTTGCTCCACGCTTTTCAAGGTGCTTTTGAACAATGGCATTCAAAACAAAAATATGGTCTACTGTAGAATAATTTTTACGAAACCCTGTTTGCTCCTCGGCGATTTTGTTGTCGTCCTCCAACCAGGCATACAGTCGTTTGTTCAGAATGGATGTGTAGCATTTGCTAATTATGCTTAACAGAGACACACCTCTATAATTATCTGGCAAATCTGCATTTCCTTTCTTGTGGATTGGGACAATGATGGCTTTGGCCCAATCCCGGGGATAAATACCTTTGTCAAACAAGTTATTAAAATATGTCACTAAAAACATACTTATTTTGCTTCCTCCAAGTTTTAACATTTCTGCCAGAATGTTGTCAAGACCACTTGCCTTTCCTGTTTTTAGCTTGCTTACAGCAACTCTAACCTCGGCTTCAGAGATTGGCTGGTTTAAGACATCACTATCCAAATCAAGTACCTCACTGACCTCATCATCCAGCTCACTACACTCCCTGCTGATTCCACCATCTGATTGGGAAAACAGTTGTTGGAAGTGATCAAACCATCCTTGTCTTTCAATTTTTTCACTTAACTCTGGTTTCCTTTCACCACAGCAGGCCCTAACTTCTTTCCAGAAATCAGATGAATTTTTTATACTTGCAGCTAGTGATGCTGCTTTGCCTTTGTAATACTGATTCTTCTTCTGCGTAATGAGGTTCCTGTACACCTTGTTAGCACTTGTATAAGATTGTCTACTCTCCTCTGATCTTTTTTTCTTGTACTGTTTTAGCAGTCGTTTTACATCATTTTTATGATCGTTACACTCTTCATCGAACCATTCGGCTTTTTTTATTTAGATCTGATACCAACAGAATTTTTTTTCAACATGCACTCACTAGCAGCTTTCAAGCAGCCAACAAACGAGTCTAACGCCTTGTCCGCATCAAGGATAATTTCATCTGTGGCTTTGCGAAGAAGATCCTGAATTTCATCTGACCCAGTGCAGCATTGAAATGACTGCTCTTTTGTTTTATCCCAAACAATTTTGTTTATAACTTTTGGGTTATTTCTTAACACCTTCATGTTGACATTTGCAACCCCAGAAATTTTCATTTTTAATGTAACAGGCATGTGATCCGACTCTATCAAACTACCTACATCAAGAGAGTCTACGCACACGCTGTAAAACAAATCACATGACATAATAAAGTAGTCAATGACACTTGAACCTGTCTTTGATATGTATGTACAACTATCATCAAATCCCACTCAGTCAATCCATTCAAAATCATGCACTCATACATATCACACAGGTCGATGAGCTGATTTCCAAACGTGTTCACATGGGTGTCGTTTGATCGTCTGGGAAAGGGCTCCTTGTCACAGTCCCTATTACAAAACACGTCATCAAGGTCTTCAGCATCCCGTGTTCCATTTCGGGTTCCCGTTCGTGCATTGAAGTCCCCGCACATAAGAAGCAAAAACTCCCCGGTACTGTCACATATATCTAAAACACATTTTTCTATGATTTCAACACCATAACCATTTTGAGTATGATCATAATATGGCGACTGAGTTGGAGGAAGGTAGGCGAAGACCATTACTACCGGTTTGGCTGTCCCAAATAGTTCTTTATCTATTCTAAAAACAATTGCATTGTCAATTTCTGTATCTAAACGTTTTATGTAGGACGCCAGTGACTTATGGATCAGCGCAATGACTCCTCCCGAGAATCTGCCTTGGTGTGAGAGTTTTTTTGCAGGGGAGGTAAACATGCAAAATTCTGTAAACAAGTCCGAACGCAATTCATTACTCACATACGTTTCTGTAAGACACACGAGATGAAAAGATTTTATGTATTCAACAAAGTCCGCGATTTGTAGTTTCGGTAACAGGCCGCCTACATTATAGTTCAAAAATCTGATGCATCGATTATTTCCGTGTTCATTTTCTGCACGCACTGACCTTTCTGCATCGTAAACTACACTGTCCGAATGGAGCGCCTCGTTGTTGCAATGAGTGTGGTCATCAGGAAGTATGCTGCCTGCTTTCTGTCGGAGATGGCTGCCATTGGTGGTGTCCCCTGTCGCCGTCTCTGCGACAGACACGGGTGTTCCTGTCCTCACCGTGCATGTCGGCGCCTTAGAAAAGGGAGCGGTGCATCGGGTGGTGGGTACCCTGTTCCGTGTTGCTGCTGCTTCGTCTGGATGAGGGGCCCGACCAAGCTGTCAGGCCGTGCTGTTTGCAGTGGCTGCTTCGTCATTTGGCTGTTGGTTCTGTCCGTTACTCTTCGGTTGGCTTTCTTCCCTTTCTTTCTCCAGTCGCCAAGTGTCAGGGATCTGGGTTTGGCCATCACTGTGTGCCGCAGTCAATAAAGCTGAGCGAGAGCGTGAACGGGTGTTAACACTGTGAGCAGTGTCTTCCTTGTTTGCCTCACCACTGTTTTCACGTGCTGCTACGTCGTTGCCACAGTCATGTGCTGGGGTCTCCGCTGGGGTTTCCCCGCTGTCACTGTACTGTGGCGTGGGGCTAAAATTAACTTCGGCCTCCAGTGAAGCTGGGTCCCGACTGGACGCGCTGTTGTTTTCCACTGCTGTCTCCACGTTGTCCCAGATGTTTGTGCCTGGGCTGGTTCCACTGTCTTTCAACACTTCTGCATAAGTTCTGTCTCTGGGGCTTCTGCTACGGCCCCGCGGGTGTCTCGGCGGGGGGGGGGGGGGGGGGCCTAGGGGAGAACTGACTTCTGTCGTGGGTACAGCGGCCGTTCTTGCTGGAAGGGGCGTGGTCCGTGGAGTTTGTATAGTGCGCTCTGGGAGGGATGGGAGATATCTCGCCCCATGGTCGTCCATCTCGTCCCTCCCTCCTGTTATTCCAGGTATGAAGAGAGTGCCCGACGTTCACGGTGGCTCTGGACTGGTGCTGGTACTCTCCGTGGTTCCAGTCTCTCCTGTCCCGATCGTTGCGGTCATTATGCGAGGAGTAGTATCCGTCGTGTCTCTGTTGCTGGCAGTAGCGACTGACGTTCTGTAGTGGATGGGGGAAATCTCTGTCGGGGAAAGTGGAGTGCCTGTCGTCTCTGCGGGGAGGAGAGTAGTCCCTGTAGTGCACATGCTTGGGAGAGTGGATTCGCCCAAACTCACGCGCAGGGTAGTGACTGTTGTAGACCGTCCTGTCGTCTCCGCCGTGGCGGGGGCCGTTGTGCCGGTCGTGTCTGCCTTGGTGTGGTTCGTTCTTCTCGTCCCCTCTGGCATCAAGTGAACTGCTTCTTAAGCTTCCTCCGCGAAGGTTGTTGTCTGTGTGTTCATGTTGGTGTACGGTCATCAGCCAGCAGTGAACGACGATATTTCTTCAAAAGCCTTCGGACATTTCTTCTTCCCACTTTACACTCCCAGTCTAACCATTCGTCTACCTTCCTCCCATTTTTTTTTATCGTTATCTGCTTCTTCATGCATTCAGCCTTTTCTTTGATGCAGTTATTAAATATATCCAAGGCTTCGTCTATGTCAAGATCAATCAAGCTAGTAGCTTCGTCAAGTATCGCACAAGTTTCATCTGTACACATTAGACTAGTAAACGTTTGTGCACTGAGGTTATCCCAGACAAACTTTTCAATTATTTGCTCATGCTGAGAAACTTCATCACTGCACACATTTTCCTTTGGAAATATATCACGGAATGTAAGTGGCATGTAATCCGATTCAATACGTCCAGTGACACAAAGTTCACACGTGGAATGGATAAGTGCATACAAATCATTTGACAAAATAAAATAATCATTAACGCTACTACCAGTCTCTGAGATGTACGTATAGCAACCTTGAAGGTCACCTTTACATACACCATTCAGAATACAAAGGTCAAAAGTGGTACACAGATTTAACAAAAGCTTTCCGTAGTTGTTTACAACATTGTCCTGAGACTTTCTGTTCAGATTTACTGGCTGGCTCTCCTGCAACGATTCAAATATATTATCGTTCATTGAATTAATCTGAGAATTGCTGGCTGTTCTACTGTTCAAATCGCCAGCCATAATTACATAAACGTCATTCAAAGTAAGCATACAGTCAGTCAAGCACTCCTCTAGTTTTCCAATACCATTGTCTACATCAAAATACGGGTAAAATGGAGAGCCCTCAGGTGGGACATACGCACAAACATACAAAATATCTTTCATAACACCAAACAGCTCCTTATCGATTAGAAACATTCCACTGCAAGAACGAGAAGGGTTTATTTACACTTGCACCCGGCTGCTTACTTTCAACCAGCAAAGCACGACTAGTTTCTGACTCTTCATGACAGTCCGTGTTTACATAGGCCTCAGCGTCACGCACGCTTGCATCGTCATCGCTGACGTCAGTCCGAGCTTCACACTCTTTACTACGAATGTCCCGTGCAAAACAAACAACCGGTGTCCCTGTTCTTTTCTTCCCCCCAACATCACCACAAACAAAATCAACACGGCTCAAAGGAGACATTGACCCCCCACGATCAGAACGGCCAGAGTCCTATCTCATTTCTTTCAGGTTATCCCCGTCATCAAGACTAACCTTCTTCCCGTCTATGATGAGATGATCGAACACCATCATGCATTTCTTGTTCTCACTACGTGCTTTCTTTAGATGAGGAACTAACCTGCGCCTCACATCGCGAACAGAGAAGAAAAGTCCTCCCCGATGAAGACTTTAGTCCCCTGCAGTTTCCGTTTGGCCTTAAGTATCTTAACTTTGTCCTTGAAAAAAGTACAGCGGCCACCACGGGAGAGTTGGGCTTGGCATTGAGGCGTGCACTCTGTCAAACTGAAAATCATCAGCCAGTTCCAGCTGTCCGTGATCAGATCCTCAGATTCCTTCCAGTCCTCTCCGTCTCCTTCTCTGCTCTCACCAGACCGTGGATTATGAAGCTGTTTCGTTTAGATCGGCCTTCAAGGTCATCAATTTTCCTGTCCATTCGTTTCGTTTTCTCTAGTCTCTCGTTCTTTGCCTTCAAGTCCTTGTTCTCCTGTCGTATGAACGCACGTCTTCCTTCAGTTCTTTCACCTCATCCTGCAGTCTGGCAAAACCTTCACTCAGAATCTTCACATCGCCTTTCATATCATCAAACTTTAAGTTCATTGAAGAAAGCACAGCCATGACGTCAGCCAGGGTCGGTTCTTTACCTTCAGTCTGGGGGTTGTCCGTGCTGCGTGCTGGCGTGGTCCCGCTTCCCGGCCTGGTCTGTCTCACCGTGTCTGCTTTTGGAGGTCCCGGGTTGAGTTCAACATCCCCACACTGTAGCAGTAGGTTACTGCCCCAGAACAATATGGACAGGAGAAACCACAGGTAACACCGTCTAGCATGGACTTCAGTTTCAAAACATTGTCCCCGTTACGCTTTGCCGCCATGGTTACCCTTTGCCGCCATGGCCCGCTTCGACATGAAAACCATAAATACTGAACAAAAGGGCCAAACCGTACGAAAGTCAAGATTTCCTGAAGGCCTGATACATCAGCCGACACCTTCACAAGTCCTGAATCATAAAATGTCCTCTGGCACTGGTACTTTATGAATCTTTGCAGAGCCCGCTAAGTCTGCAGCGCGCGGTTCTCGTCGTTTCTCGCGCCCCCCTCCTCCCCCTGGGTGCTTTTTGTTTGTGTTCTCACTGAATCCACAGGTGGTTTTTTTTGTTTGTGAGAGAGAGAGTGGAGAAAGGGGGTGAGCAATGAGGGGAGGTAACTGTAAGGAGAAGGATTCAGTAGGTACTGTGGGAAAAGAAATCCGGTGAGGGGGATGAGGAGGCAGGTAGGTGACAAAAGATTCGAAAACAAATAAAATTCAGTCCGCCGAAAACGAACGTCTTCGTTTTTTGAGTGTTTGGCAGCCTGTTCCAAAGGGAAGCCCCGGGCACCTTGGGGGGGGGCCAGAACCCCGGTGTTTTTTTGTGTTTCACTGAATCCACAGGTGTTTTTTTTTTGTGTTCTCACTGAATCCACGGTGTTTTTTTGTTTGTGTTTTCACTGAATCCACATGGGTTTGGTTGTTTTTCACTTTTTCACGGGGTTTGGGATGTAGGGGGACCTTTCCGATTTGGGTGGGAAACCAGGCAGGACGGGATTTCTAGTAGAGGATTTTTCGGCACCCGGGCAGATTCTGGGCGAAAGTCAACGTTAAATCATTCGTTCCCCAAACACTTTTCGCCCGCCCTCTGGGTAGGGATCGTAACAGGGGCCGGGTAAACCCAAAACGCGGTCCGGGGGGTGTTGAAAAGGGGCCAAAAAAAAAACCCCCTTTTGGGGTTTTAAAACGCCGAAAGATCAAATCGGGTTTAGGAAACGTTATGACCATTTTGCATCAACAACAGCACCAGCTGCATCAACAGAATGTTTGAACGTTGTGATAATGTTGCCTTAGAAACACAAATCAACAACGTTGTGACCATGCAGGTTCAGCTAAGCAAAATCGGTGTCAGGCAGGACGACAAGAACAAGTCCGATGGACTGCTCCGCTGTGTGTGGTGAAGACTCAGAAAAAAGAAGTTGTATGAACCGGTTTTGGGGGAAATAAGAAAGATTACTTCTGTCGGTATACAAAGCACGAGAGCGGGGAGAGAGGGTGGGGCAAGAGCGAGAGTAAGGCAGAGACGAGAAAATTAGTCACACACACACACCACACACACACCACACCCCACACACACACACACACACACACACACACAATTGAGTAGCGGTGAATTCATCTTGAGTGGCTGGTAGAGTGCATCAAAGTAATTGTAATAAATATAACAAACTTACAACTGTTGTTGGCCAAACTGCCTGTACATTTATATTTGCACAGAATCACTCACCTATCATTGTGGTCAGTGTCGTCCAGAACTGGGACCGCTCCTCATCAGACTGAGGATACAGCATCAGAATAGAGTGAGGAAGTTTGCTGTCAATCAAGTCAGGACGATACCTCTCTTTCTGTAGGAACAGTGTGTGGGTGTCTGGGTGTCCTGCTGTCTCCACAGCCTCACGTAACAACCTGTTAGTGACTGAGTCATGACGGTATACGATGACAATGACGACACCGTCTCCTTTGGATGATGACGTAGCTACACGACTCTGTGGCGGCACCAGCTGCAGTCCAGTGCGTGTCTCCAGCTCCTTGGTCAGCTCGGTGTGAACAAATGGCTTCTGGCTGTGACGGTAGATGACGTGCACAGCGTTGTGGTCCGCAGACTCGAACACAGCGTGTTGAACTAGGCCAAAGTCATTCAGCATGGCACGACGTGTAAGGTCCATGTCTGGCTCACCTAGAACATTTAAAATGTATAATCTTGCCATTTAATTCCGAGATACAATTAACTTTATGAAAATGTCAGAGATACACAAACGCGCGAGGACACATACCCACACGCGCGCACACACGTACACAAACACGCGCAGAGACATAAGTACACACACTCACGTACATGTGCAAAACACAGAACTGCCCATATATTCAGATCATGGGCATCAAGTCTTACATAGAAGGCAATATCTATATATATTTCTTTTTTTCATTCTGATGTTTGTAATTTGTTGATTATTTACTAGTTTCACTGTCAACAGTAAGAAGTAACGTTATAAACAGGGAAAATATATATGTAGATAAAACCCACAAAAGGGAAAAAAACAAAATAAACACAGAAGACAGACAACAGACAGACACAACCACACACACACACACACACACACACACAACCCCACACACACACACCACACTAGTAAAGGGAATTTTTCTTGAGGGCTGGTAATGCTCAAAGTAAATTTTAAAAAATATTTAAATTTGTTGGAAAATCCCCTTCATTTTATGCAACGGAATCACTCACCTATTATTGTGGTCAGGGGTCCCGAAAGGGACCCTCCCATCAATGGGTAACCCTCAGAGTAGAGTGAGGAAGTTTGCTGTCAACCCAGTCAGGACGAAATCCATTCAGCTGTAGGAACAGTGTGTGGGTGTCTGGGTGTTCTGTCTCCACAGCCTCACGTAACAACCTGTTTTGTGAGTGAGTCATGACCGTCTACGATGACAATGACGACACCGTCTCCTTTGGATGATGACGTAGCTACACGCTCTGTGGCGGCACCAGCTGCAGTCCAGTGCATGTCTCCAGCTCCTTAGTCAGCTCGGTGACTATAAAGTGTCTCTGGGTGTGACTGTAGATGACGTGCACAGTGTTGCGGTCCGATGATTCTAACACAGCGTGTTGAACTGGGCTAGTATCAAGCAGCATGCCACGACGTGTACTGTTCATGTCTGGCTCACCTGAACAAAACATTGTACAGTTCATCATGTGGGTTCCTTCAGAGACGATAGCCAAAATTTTGGTCTGTCTGTCTGTCTTCTGTCTTCCCCGTCTTCCCCCCCCTCTCCTCTCCTCACACACCCACAAACACACACACACACACACCACCACACACACACCACACACACACACCACACACACACACACACACATGAGTAGCGGTTAATTTATCCTGAGGTGCTGGGAGAAGGCATCAAAAAAATAACAACACAATGCACTATAATTGTTCATCCCCCGGGAAATTAAAGTTGTCTTCGACGAACACGAAGAACAATCTCAATATTCAAGTCATGAAACACACGCACTACAAAATCTTAGACTACGCCCCTTTCTCTCAATCCGCATACACTAACAAAAAACCCAAAATTCCTGAATAATGCTTTCTCTGTCAAAAAAACAAAACTCTCAAATTAAATACAAATCATTTGGTTCACCATTCCCAACCCCCCCTTTGGTTATCATCCCCAACAGCGTTTGACCATGCGCACTCAGTTTATGACTGGTATAATTTTCATTAAAAACTGACAGAAACGAGGGTAAAAACGAGGCTCTATAACGGTTTGTATTTGTTCTCGGAATTAAATGGCAAGATTATAAATATAAAAAAATCAGGTGAGCCAGAATAAATAAATAAACGATAAGAAATAAATGAGCTTGGAAACGTTGTTCTTCAAACTACCTGTGCATTTTTATTTCACACTCAATCATTTACCTATCAATGTGGTTAGTATCTTCCAAAACTGGGACTGCTCCACAACAGACTCAGGATACACCATTTGAGCAGAGCGGGGAAATTTGCTGCCAACCCAGTCAGGACGATACTCCCCGTTCTATAGGAACAGTGTGTGGGTTTCTGGGTGTCCTGCAGTCTCCACAGCCTCACGTAACAACCCATCAGTGAGTGAGTCATGACAGTATACCAAACTGTCAGTGAGTGAGTCATAACTGTCTACGACTGCCCACATACTTCACCCGAGAAAATGTTCGTGGAACACGCTGGGTTCGTGGGACATATTGGATTCGTGGGACACACTGGACTCGTAGGACCCGCTGAACTCGTGGGACACGATGGATTCGTGGCACACAATGGATTAGTGGGACACGCTGGATTGGTGGGACACACTGGATTGGTGGGACACACTGGATTTGTGAGACACACTGGACTCGTGGGACACATTGGACTCGTGAGACATGCTAGACTCGTGGGACATGCTAGACTCGTGGGACACTCTGGACTCGTGGGACACGCTGTGGGACATGAGTATTTGAGGACAGCTCGTCGCGGTCACTTCTCGCCACGCTGACCACTGGTGCAGTGGGCACCCACCCGGAAGTGTACGGGTACTTTGGAAACGTCTTGTAGTGTTGCTGTTCACACGTAGGATTGCTTACGGTAGCTGGATAACTCTTTCACATACCGGCGATTAGCAAAATGCAGTGGCTGTGTGCGTCTGTTGGCTAAATCTGCAGTAAATGTAACCATTTCTGATCGTGAACTTCATTTGCTAGTTCCCAGTGTCCGTTTGTAGGTGTGTACGTGTGTGTGTGATTTATCTGAACAAAACATGGCATAATTCATTGTCTCATTTTGTGCCAAGGAACAATGATTGTCGTAAAACTACACCCACCCGCCAATCACACACACACACACACACACACACACACACACACACACACACACACAAAACACACACACATACACACAGACGAAGCACACACACCACACACACACACACAACACACACACACAACACACACACAACGACACACCACACACAGACGCAAGCACACACACACACACACACACACACACACACACACACACACACACACACACACACACACACACGCACGCACACGCACACACACGAACAAAGACGCGCTGGCAACATACACATAATAATTATGCATAGACGGAGAGAGAGAGAGAGAGAGAAAAGATGGAGAGAATGAGAGAAGGAGAGAGATGAGGAGAGAGAGAGAGAGAGAGAGAGAGTGGAGAAAGGGGGTGAGCAATGAGGGGAGGTAACTGTAAGGAGAAGGATGCAGTAGGTACTGTGGGAAAAGAGATCCGGTGAGGGGGATGAGGAGTCTGGTAAATGACAAAAGAGTCGAAAAAATAAACTGCCGCCGAAAACGAAACGTCTTCTGTATTGTGCAGTGTTTGGCAGCCTGTTCCATAGTGTGGACACAGCACTGCGGAACGACCTTGCGCCTGGGTGTTTTTTGTATGTGTTCTCACTGAATCCGCAGGTATTTTTGTGTTTCTGTTCTCACTGAATCCACAGGTGTTTTTTGTTTGTGTTCTCACTGAATCGACAGGTGTTTTTTGTGTGTGTTTTCACTGAATCCACGAGGTGGAGTGTAGCGGGAAACAGGTTCCTGTAGATATCGTAGCGCAGTTTCACGCAGGTATTGGGATGTGAGTGAGAGGGCCTTGTATGCGATCCGTTTGGAGATGGGCAACCAGTGCAGAGACCGCAGGACGGTTACCATGCTCCAGAGGATTCGTTCTGGATAGGTATGGCTGTAACAGGGGGCTCGGGATGGAAACCACAGAACGCAGAGACATAAGTACACACACTCACATACATGTGCAAAACACAGAACTGCCCATATATTCAGATCATGGGCATGAAGTCTTACATTCTTTTTTTCAGCCTGATGTTTGTAATTTGTTGATTATTTACTAGTTTCACTGTCAACAGTAAGAAGTAACGTTATAATACACGAAAGGTATATATGTAGATAAAACCACACAAAAGGTAAAACAACATCAAACACAGACAGACAGACAGTCAGACAGACAGACAGACAGACACACACACAACACACACACACACACACACACACACACACACACACACACACACACACACACACACAACCACACACCGGGGTGAGTGTGAGTGAGAACTGCGCATCGTAAGACGGCAAATTGCACTTATGACGTAACATCACGCGCACACAGCGGTTGTGGTTGAGTCTGAGCTGAGCGAGACTTCACTGTTTGTACAGCTCACGACGTGCACCGGATGTCCCACTGCCCACATACTTCACCCGAGAAAATGCTCGTGGGACACACTGGACTCGTGGGACACGCTGGACTCGTGGGACACGCTGGACTCGTGGGACAGACCGGATTTGTGGGACAAACTGTACTCGTGGGACACACTGGACTCGTGGTACACGCAGGACTCGTGGGACACACTGGACTCGTGGGACATGTGCCAGGGAACAATGATTGTCGTAAAACTACACCCACCATCGACTGACCCACACACACACTCACGACGCACGCACGCACGCACGAACAGACACACACCCACACACACACACACACACACACACACACAAACCCACACGCAATACACACGCACAAGACGCGCGCGACACATACACATATATAATTATGCAGGGGGGGGGGAGAGAGAGGGAGAGAGAAGAGAGAAAGAAGAGAGAAGAGAGAAGAGAGAGAGAGAGAGAAGTGAGGAGTGAGTGAGTGAGTGACGTGAGAGTGAGGAGGAGAGAGAGAGGGAGAGAGAGAGAGAGAGAGAGAGAGAGGGGGGGGTGGCAAGAGGGCAGGTAACTGTAAGGAGAAGGATGCAGTAGGTACTGTGGGAAAAGAGATCCGGTGAGGGGGATGAGGAGGCAGGTAGGTGACAAAAGAGTCGAAAACAAATAAAATTTCAGCTGCCGCCGAAAACTCAACGTCTTCTGTATTGTGCAGTGTTTGGCAGCCTGTTCCACAGGGTGGGCACAGCACTGCGGAACGACATTGAGCCTGGGTGCTTTTTGTTTGTGTTCTCACTGAATCCACAGGTGTTTTTTTGTTTGTGTTCTCACTGAATCCACAGGTGTTTTTTGTTTGTGTTCTCACTGAATCCACAGGTGTTTTTTGTTTGTTTTCACTGAATCCACGAGGTGGAGTGTAGGGGGAAACAGGTTCCCGTAGATATCGTGGCGCAGTTTCACGCAGGTATTGGGATGTGAGTGAGAGGACCTTGTACGGGACTCGTTTGGAGATGGGCAACCAGTGCAGAGACCGCAGGACGGTTACTATGCTCCAGAGGATTCGTTCTGGTCACAACACGCGCAGCAGCATTCTGGGTCTGTTAAAGATCAACGTTAATCATTGCAGTTCACCTGGACTGACGTTTCGCTCCGCCCTGCTCGGGATTGGCATCGCTGTAACGGGGGCTCGGGATGGAAACCACGGAACGCGGATACACGGTGTGTGTAGGCTACTGTAACGCCCAAAGATCAAATCTGGTTCAGGAAACGTTATGACCATGTTGCATCAACAACAGCACCAGCTGCATCAACAGAATGTTTGAACGTTGTGATAATGTTGCCTTAGAAACACAAATGAACAACGTTGTGACCATGCAGGTTCAGCTAAGCAAAATCGGTGTCAGGCAGGACGACAAGAACAAGTCCGATGGACTGCTCACGCTGTGTGTGGTGAAGACTCAGAAAAAAGAAGTTGTATGAACCGGATTTGGGGAAATAAGAAAGATTACTTCTGTCGGTATACAAAGCACGAGAGCGCGCGCGAGAGGAGTGGGGCAGAGAGCGAGAGTAAGGCAGAGACAGGGAAAATTAGTTACACACACACACACACACACACACACACACACAAAACCACACACACACACACACACACACACACATGAGTAGCGGTGAATTCATCTTGAGTGGCTGGTAGAGTGCATCAAAGTAATTGTAATAAATATAACAAACATACAACTGTTGTTGGCCAAACTGCCTGTACATTTATATTTGCACACGGAATCACTCACCTATCATTGTGGTCAGTGTCGTCCAGAACTGGGACCGCTCCACATCAGACTGAGGATACAGCATCAGAGTAGAGCGGGGAAGTTTGATGTCAACCCAGTCAGGACGATACTCCCCCTTCTGTATGAACAGTGTGTGGGTGTCTGGGTGTGCTGCTGTTTCCACGGCCTCACGTAACAACCCGTCAGTTAGTGAGTCATGACGGTATAACCGCCTATCAGGGAATGAGTCATAACTGTATAACAACCTGTCATTGAGTGAGTCATGACTGTCCACGACAACAATGACGACACCGTCTCCTTTGGATGATGACGTAGCTACACGACTCTGTGGCGGCACCAGCTGCAGTCCAGTGCGTGTCTCCAGCTCCTTGGTCAGCTCGGGTGATACAAATGCTCTGGGTGTGACGTAGATGAGTGCACAGCGTTGTGGTCCGCAGACTCGAACACAGCGTGTTGAACTAGGCCAAAGTCATTCAGCATGGCACGACGTGTAGGTCCATGTCTGGCTCACCTGAACCAAAAATTGTATAATCTTGCCATTTAATTCCGAGATACAATTAACTTTATGAAAATGTCAGAGATACACACACGCGCGATGTCACATTACACACGCGCGCACACACGTACACAAACGCACAAACACGCGCAGAGATATAAGTACACACACTCACGTACATGTGCAAACGACTAGAACTGCCCATCATATTTCAGATCATGGGCATCAGGTCTTACATATAAGCCAATATATATATATATATATATTCAGTCTGATGTTTGTAAATTGTTGATTATTTCCTAGTTTCACTGTCAACAATAAGAAGTAACATTATAATACAGGGAATGTATATATGTAGATAAAACCGCACAAAAGGTAAAACAACAACATCAAATACAGACAGACAGACAGAGAGACAGATAGAGACACACACACACACACACACACACACACACACACACACACACACACACACACACACACACACACACACACACACACACGGGGGTGAATGTGAGAGAGAACTGCGCATCGTAAGACGCAAGTTGCACTTATGATCTAACACACACACACATACACATACACATACAAAAAAAGACACACACACACACACACACCACACAGCACACACACACACACACCACCAGCACGCACGCACACCACCAACACACACACCACACACACACACACACGCAACACACACGCGCTAAAACGCGCGCGCGCACACATACACATATACAATTACGCACCGAGGGGGGGAAAGAGAGAGAGAGAGAGAGAGAGAGAGAGAGAGAGAGAGAGAGAGAGAGAGAGAGAGAGAGAGAGAGAGGAGAAAGTGGGTGAGCAATGAGGGCAGGTAACAGTAAGGAGAAGGATTCAGTAGGTACTGTGGGAAAAGAGATCCGGTGAGGGGGAGCAGGTAGGTGACAAAAGAGTCGAAAACAAAGAACATTTCAGCTGCCGCCGAAAACGCAACGTCTTCTGTATTGTGGAGTGTTTGGCAGCCTGTTCCATAGGGTGGGCACAGCACTGCGGAACGACCTTGCGCCTGGGTGCTTTTTGTTTGTGTTCTCACTGAATCCACAGGTGTTTTTGTTTGTGTTCTCACTGAATCCACAGGTGTTTTTGTTTGTGTTCTCACTGAATCCACAGGTGTTTTTGTTTGTGTTCTCACTGAATCCACAGGTGCTTTTTGTTTGTGTTCTCACTGAATCCATAGGTGTTTGGTCTGTACTGGGAAGAGGAACGGAGAGAACGAGGTGGAATGTTTGGGGAAACAGGTTCCGGTAGATATCGTGGCGCAGTGTGACGCAGGTATTGGGATGTGAGTGAGAGGATCTTGTACGCGACCCGTTTGGAGATGGGCAACCAGTGCAGAGACCGCAGGACGGTTACTATGCTCCAGAGGATTCGTTCTGGTCAAACACGCGCAGCAGCATTCTGGGTCTGTTAAAGATCAACGTTAATCATTGCAGTTCACCCGGACTGACGTTTCGCTCCGCCCTGCTCGGGTAGGATGCTGTAACGGGGCTCGGGATGGAAACAAGAAGCGGAACAAAGGAGTGTTTAACCTACGTAAACCAAAATGAAATCAGGTTCAGGAAACGGTTATTAACATGTAGCAGAAGAAAGAAGGAAAAAGAAGGGAAAGGGAAAGTTGCTTAGAAACAAAATTCCGAACAACCCCTTGTGAAAACCCTGCAGGTTCAGCTTAAGAAATCGGTGTCGGGGGACCGGCCAAGAAAAGTGAGGACTGCTCCCGCTGTTTGTTGAAGACTCCCCGAAAAAAAAGTTTGTTTTTTTGAACCGGTTTGAGAATAAGAAAGATTACTCGTGGGGATACAGCAGACACGCCGGGAGTGGGGGAAATGCAAGACCACCAACACACCAAACGAACCCAACAGACAAACCACCACTCTCTTCATCCTGCACGCAGACACTGCTTGCAAACACGCCACACACACACACTCACACACGCACTCTCCCATAGCGCTTTCATCTTGAGGGCTGGTACAGTCCCCCCCCCCCCCCCCCCCCCCCCCCCCCCCCCCCCCCCCCCCCCCCCCCCCCCCCCCCCCCCCCCCCCCCCCCCCCCCCCCCCCCCCCCCCCCCCCCCCCCCCCCCCCCCCCCCCCCCCCCCCCCCCCCCCCCCCCCCCCCCCCCCCCCCCCCCCCCCCCCCCCCCCCCCCCCCCCCCCCCCCCCCCCCCCCCCCCCCCCCCCCCCCCCCCCCCCCCCCCCCCCCCCCCCCCCCCCCCCCCCCCCCCCCCCCCCCCCCCCCCCCCCCCCCCCCCCCCCCCCCCCCCCCCCCCCCCCCCCCCCCCCCCCCCCCCCCCCCCCCCCCCCCCCCCCCCCCCCCCCCCCCCCCCCCCCCCCCCCCCCCCCCCCCCCCCCCCCCCCCCCCCCCCCCCCCCCCCCCCCCCCCCCCCCCCCCCCCCCCCCCCCCCCCCCCCCCCCCCCCCCCCCCCCCCCCCCCCCCCCCCCCCCCCCCCCCCCCCCCCCCCCCCCCCCCCCCCCCCCCCCCCCCCCCCCCCCCCCCCCCCCCCCCCCCCCCCCCCCCCCCCCCCCCCCCCCCCCCCCCCCCTTTTTTTTTTTTTTTTTTTTTTTTTTTTTTTTTTTTTTTTTTTTTTTTTTTTTTTTTTTTTTTTTTTTTTTTTTTTTTTTTTTTTTTTTTTTTTTTTTTTTTTTTTTTTTTTTTTTTTTTTTTTTTTTTTTTTTTTTTTTTTTTTTTTTTTTTTTTTTTTTTTTTTTTTTTTTTTTTTTTTTTTTTTTTTTTTTTTTTTTTTTTTTTTTTTTTTTTTTTTTTTTTTTTTTTTTTTTTTTTTTTTTTTTTTTTTTTTTTTTTTTTTTTTTTTTTTTTTTTTTTTTTTTTTTTTTTTTTTTTTTTTTTTTTTTTTTTTTTTTTTTTTTTTTTTTTTTTTTTTTTTTTTTTTTTTTTTTTTTTTTTTTTTTTTTTTTTTTTTTTTTTTTTTTTTTTTTTTTTTTTTTTTTTTTTTTTTTTTTTTTTTTTTTTTTTTTTTTTTTTTTTTTTTTTTTTTTTTTTTTTTTTTTTTTTTTTTTTTTTTTTTTTTTTTTTTTTTTTTTTTTTTTTTTTTTTGTTTTCACTGAACCACGAGGTGGAGTGGGAAACAGGTTCCGTAGATATCGTGGCGCAGTTTCACGCAGGTATTGGGATGTGAGTGAGAGGACTCTTGTACGCGACCGTTTGGAGATGGGCAACCAGTGCAGAGACCGCAGGACGGTTACTATGCTCCAGAGGATTCGTTCTGGTCACAACACGCGCAGCAGCATTCTGGGTCTGTTAAAGATCAACGTTAATCATTGCAGTTCACCCGGACTGACGTTTCGCTCCGCCCTGCTCGGGATGGGCATCGCTGTAACAGGGGGCTCGGGATGGAAACCACAGAACGCGGATACACGGTGTGTGTAGGCTACTGTAACGCCCAAAGATGAAATCTGGTTCAGGAAACGTATGACCATGTTGAATCAACAACAGCACCAGCTGCATCAACAGAATGTTTGAACGTTGTGATAATGTTGCCTTAGAAACACAAATCAACAACGTTGTGACCATGCAGGTTCAGCTAAGCAAAATCGGTGTCAGGCAGGACGACAAGAACAAGTCCGATGGACTGCTCACGCTGTGTGTTGTGAAGACTCAGAAAAAATAAGTTTGTATGAACCGGATTTGGGGAAATAAGAAAGATTACTTCTGTCGGTATACAAAGCACGAGAGCGTGCGCATGAGAGAGGAGTCAAACAAGGGGCCAGCCCAGCAGCGACAACGAAGCGCCCAAACGACACACACACACACACACACACGCACACACCACACACACACACACACACACACACAAACTGAGTAGCGGTGAATTCATCTTGAGTGGCTGGTAGAGTGCATCAAAGTAATTGTAATAAATATAACAAACATACAACTGTTGTTGGCCAAACTGCCTGTACATTTATATTTGCACACGGAATCACTCACCTATCATTGTGGTCAGTGTCGTCCAGAACTGGGACCGCTCCACATCAGACTGAGGATACAGCATCAGAGTAGAGTGAGGAAGTTTGCTGTTAACCCAGTCAGGACGATACTACCCCTTCTGTAGGAACAGTGTGTGGGAGTCTGGGTGTCCTGCTGTCTCCACAGCCTTGCGTAACAACCTGTAGTGAGTGAGTCATGAGCGTGTACGATGACAATGACGACACCGTCTCCTTTGGATGATGACGTAGCTACACGACTCTGTGGCGGCACCAGCTGCAGTCCAGTGCGTGTCTCCAGCTCCTTGGTCAGCTCGGTGTGAACAAATGGCTGCTGGGTGTGACGGTAGATGACGTGCACAGCGTTGTGGTCCGCAGACTCGAACATAGCGTGTTGAACTAGGCCAAAGTCATTCAGCATGGCACGACGTGTAGGTCCATGTCTGGCTCACCTGAATCAAAAATTGTATAATCTTGCCATTTAATTGCGAGATACAATTAACTTGATGAAAATGTCAGAGATACACACACGCGCGATGTCACATTACACACGCGCGCACACACGTACACAAACGCACTAACACGCGCAGAGACGTAAGTACACACACTCACGTACATGTGCAAAACACAGAACTGCCCATATATTCAGATCATGGGCATCAAGTCTTACATATAAGCCAGTGTATATATATATATTTTCGGTCTGATGTTTGTAAATTGTTGATTATTTCCTAGTTTCACCCTCAACAATAAGAAGTAACGTTATAATACAGGAAATGTATATATGTAGATAAAACCGCACAAAAGGTAAAACAACAACATCAAATACAGACAGACAGACAGACAGACAGACAGACAGACAGACGACAGACACACGCACACACACATACACACACACACACACACACACACACACACACACACACACACACGGGGTGAGTGTGAGTGAGAACTGTGTATCGTAAGACGGCAAATTGCACTTATGACGTAACATCACGCGCACACAGCGGTTGTGGTTGAGTCTGAGCTGAGCGAGACTTCACTGTTTGTACAGCTCACGACGTGCACCGGATGTCCCACTGCCCACATACTTCACCCGAGAAAATGCTCGTGGGACACACTGGACTCGTGGGACAGGCTGGATTCGTGGGACACGTTGAACTCGTGGGAAACACCGGATTTGTGGGACACACAGGACTCGTGGGACACACTGTACTCGTGGTACACGCAGGACTCGTGGGACACACTGGACTCGTGGGACATGCTAGACTCGTGGGACATGCTAGACTCGTGGGACACTCTGGACTCGTGGGACACGCTGTGGGACATGAGTAATGAAGACAGCTCGTCGCGGTGCACTTCTGCCACGCTGATCCACTGGTGCAGTTGGGCACTCCACCCGAAGTGAAATAAAAGGAAAGAAGAAAACCGGGAACAAATGGAAGTAGTTAATTAAACCTAACCAGCTAAACTCAATAATGCAACATGACACGGAAGAAAAAAACGAACTTTCTAGAAAGAAACACAAGGGATATAGTCTAACATAAGATAAGAGAGAGAGAGAGAGAGAGAGAGAGAGAGAGAGAGAGAGAGAGAGAGAGAGAGAGAGAGAGAGAGAGAGAGGTTTCGCGAGGTGTATGAGATTTACCTATGAACCTGGCCAGTGTGTCCCAGAACAAGGGCTGTCGGTCCGCTGCAGCGTGTGGAAAAACCATCGTCACTGTGCTGTCACTGAAACTGTATGGAAGTAGGAACTCAGGGTGCTCCTGGTGGTGATCTTGCTCGCGTGTCCATATGAAGAATGTGAGACGGTCACACTGACTGTAGCGCCGCAGTGCCTCTTCCAGCTCATAGAATGGAATTTCCCCATGTTGTTCAATAACAACTATAGTGATCCCGTGTTTTACGTTCTCCTCTGTAACCCGCCGCTTTGAAGATTGATAATGTCCATAACAATATCTGACCAGTGCAGTGGGGGAGTGTCCAGCACGACCACTGACCAGTGAAGTGGAGGAGTGTCCAGCAGGACCACTGACCAGTGAAGTGGAGGAGTGTCCAGCAGGATCACTGACCAGTGCAGTGGGGGAGTGTCCAGCAGGATCACTGACCAGTGCAGCGGGGGAGTGTTCAGCAGGATCACTGACCAGTGAAGTGGGGAAGTGTCCACCAGGATCAGAGACCAGACGCAGTGCTGTGCGTATCTTCAGTTCCTCGGTCAGCCGCAGGACGAAGTCCTTGCTTGCGTCATAGTACATGACGCGCACTGATGTACGTACTTTACCACTTGACTCCAACACAGCGCACTTCGTGTCTCGACTGATCCGGAGCCGCCGCATAGCCTGCATTTCTATATAACCTGTACAAAAAACACGGAAGACGACCAGTGCTGGTTACCATATACACAAACAGTTCTTGACCATAACTACTGACCACCCACTGTTTCATCCGTTATTTATTTCTAAGTCAGCATAAAACAAGGCCAGTTATTCATCATAATTTAGTCTTCACCTCCCCACTGGGCAAAAAACATTCACAAAATCGGGCAGTTGGTGTGTGTTACTCACATTTCAAGGTTTAGGGGGTCAGACTTGGCGGGTAAGCGTGGTTGCTGAAATCCCAGAGGGTCACAACTTCTAGGGGACACCACTAAAACCGATGGCACCGGAGACTGTGATATGTTTTTGTTTATTGGCTCTTGTTTTAAATAACACGATCTACGGCGAACCACTGTGTGTCACACTGGCCAATATTGTGACGCACATTGCTAGTTCTGTTTCTGTGTACAGGCTCAAATCATACGTGTATGGGTGACGCACGGGTCGGAAGTTTATGTGCGTCAGGCCCATCTTGGTGCGTTAGGTACGTATTATGATCGTACATAATAATGGTCAGGCCACTAGTGGACAATAGCCAGTTGAAACCGATTCAAACATACAGCCTACCAATATAAACGCCAGGACAGATCACGTCAGCTGACGAAATAATAGAAGTTCAGAATCATGGCACAAAATTCAGTAAACCAGAAGAAAAATGTGTGTGTGTGTGTGTGTGTGTGTGTGTGTGTGTGTGTGTGTGTGTGTGTGTGTGTGTGTGTGTGTGTGTGTGTGTGTGTGTGTGTGTGTGTGTTGCGTGCGTGTGTGTGCGTGTGTATATATATGTGTGTGTGTGTGTGTGTGTGTTGTGTGTGTGTGTGTGTGTGTGTGTGTGTGTGTGTGTGTGTGTGTGTGTGTGTGTGTGTGTGTGCCTGTGTATGCCTGGATTTAATATGTTACTGCATAAATGCTGCCTATGATTTATATGTTGTGGTCGATTGAGTTTCGATTTCAGCGTTTTGTTGTTTAGGGAATTTTGTTTTATTGTAATTTATCGAATGTTTTAAGTTATTGGTGAGCCAGAAGAATAATGTGTGTGTGTGGGTGAGTGAATGGGTGGGAGGGTTGTGCGTGCGTGCGTGCGTGTGTGTGTGTGTGTGTACATTGTTATTGTTAAGTATTTCCTTGTATTTGGGCGGTTTTTAGCTCCGTGTTTGATTGAGTTGTTGATGTTTTATTGTTAACCGTTTTAAATGTTTTTATGTAAATGACGAGCCAGAAAACAAATTTCTCTGCACAGAGACAATAAAGTTGTATTGTATTGTATTGTAAACCATCCTGCACACCGTCTTAAAACTGCTGCATTGTTAAAGCAGAGGGTTGAATGGTATGTGTGGGATGTTGGTAAAGCAGAGGATTGAGTGGTAGGTGTGACATGGTGGTAAAGTAGAAGACTGAGTGGTAAGTGTGATGCGTTGGTAAAGTAGAGGAGTAAGTGGCTATACAACACAGTAATACAACAATAATTTATTGATCCTTAGAAAGAAAACTCGACTTTCTGCCTTTTTTGTTTGTTTTGACAAATACCCAGTAAAACAAGTCAATAAAAAAGAAGCGAGTACTCATAAACTACACTCACTTAATAAATCTTAATTAAACAAGTAGATAAAAAAGTAAGTATATACACAGTTCCGATCACAACTGTGTCCATGTCGTTCAGACAAATGCTGTCACACACTTTATTTAATCTTCAGTAACACACACACACACGCACACACACACACACACACACACACACACACACACCACGCATACACCATGCACACTCAAACACACACACACACACACACACACACACACACACACACCACACACACACACACATAGCGCACACTCGCAGTTACACCCCCCATCCCTCCCCCCCTCCCCCCTCCCCCAGAAAGGTGCGGAAAGATCAAAAGCGTCGACAAGATAATTGCTCGTGTTCAGACAGCTGTAGACAAGACGTAGCTTTGCGGAGACTGCTGAACGTATCATCGTATATTCGGCACTGTCTTTAGAAACAAACACCTCCAGGTAAGGGGCGTAGGGTGTGAGGGGTGGGGGATTGGGGGGGGGGGGGGGGGGATTCAGAGGGAGAAAGAGTATCGGTAATTCACTAAATGTAATGCGTATTCGAGTGGGCGATGGTAGACTGGTGCGCGTAAGTGTATTTCCTTGTGTGGGTGTGGGTGGGTGGTGGGGGTGGCGGTATGAAAATGTGTAAATAGTTATTGTTTGACTTGATAAATATTGATTCTTTGCTTTGTGGTGCTTATGGTAGGATACTATACTTAAGGTTCTGTGTGTTGAAATGTGTGTAAATGTGAGTTGTGTCAAGTTGTATGTACAGCGCAATGAGTTAAACTCGGGTTAAAAAACGGCGCTTTATAAGAACTATCTATATTTATTATTATTACATGTTGACCACGAACGTGGGCTTAGGAAGGTGTGCGTGTTGCGGCATGTTTTGTCACCAGAGTGACGTAGACAAGACAAAACCAGAGTGTCAGAGTGACAAAACCTGCGGTGATTTCTGCACGGTTTATCACCACGCCGAGAGCGTGACAAATCGTGCAGCTATAGTAACTTGATATTTTTAATGGAACTTTAATAATAATAATAATGTACATTATCAGTACATATTATAATTATTTGTGTGTGTGTGCGTGTGTGTGTACGTGTGCGTGTGTGTGCGTGCGTGCGTGCATGCGTGCGTGCGTGCGTGAGTGCGTGCGTGCGTGTGCGTGTGCGTGTGTGTGTGTTCTGACGGAACAACAACAGATGGGTACTGTGGACGCAGAAATGTAAACCCCTCTGCTGAGAACTCAGGGTTATCAAATGTTCTCTCTTTTAAGAGATCATGTACCGTTGGGGGATTTTATGTACCTTATATTTACTCGCACGCCAGGCGACCGTGTAGGCGATTCAGGTCTCTGTCGTTGTGTCTCTCGTTATGTGTGTGCCGTCCATCGGGCACTTTTTGTTAATAGCCTTGCGTGCTTAGCCTACTGTCGTGAATTCTACAGGCCTAATTGCTAACTTCGATATAAAGCAGAGGGCTGAGTGGTACGAGTGAGACGTTGGTAAAGCACAGGAGTGAGTGGTGTTAATGCACAGCATTGAGTGGTAACTGTCCCATGGTGGTAATGCAGAGGATTGAGTGGTAACTGTCACTTGGTGGTAATGCAGAGGATTGAGAGGATTGAGTGGTAACTGTCACATGGTGGTAAAGAAGAGGATTGAGTGGTAACTGTCACATGGTGGTTTAAAGCAGAGGATTGAGTGGTAACTGTCACATGGTGGTAAAGAAGAGGATTGAGTGGTAACTGTCACATGGTGTTAATGCAGAGTATTGAGTGGTAACTGTCACATGGTGGTAATGCAGAGGATTGAGTGGTAACTGTTACATGGTGTTAATGCAGAGCATTGAGTGGTAACTGTCACACGGTGATAAAGAAGAGGATTGAGTGGTAACTGTCACTTGGTGGTAATGCAGAGGATTGAGCGGTAACTGTCACATGGTGGTAATGCAGAGGATTGAGTGGTAACTGTCACACGGTGATAAAGAAGAGGATTGAGTGGTAACTGTCACATGGTGTTAATGCAGAGGATTGAGTGGTAACTGTCACATGGTGGTAATGCAGAGGATTGAGTGGTAACTGTCACATTTGGGGGTAATGCAGAGCATTGAGTGGTAACTGTCACATGGTGGTAATGCAGAGGATTGAGTGGTAACTGTCACATGGTGGTAATGCAGAGGACTGAGTGGTAACTGTCACTTGGTGGTAATGCAGAGGATTGAGTGGTAACTGTCACATGGTGGTAATGCAGAGGATTGAGTGGTAACTGTCACTTGGTGGTAATGCAGCGGATTGAGTGGTAACTGTCACATGGTGGTAATGCAGAGGATTGAGTGGTAAGTGTGATACGTTGGTAAAGTAGAGGGGTAAGTGGCACATGCATTACAATACAACACAGTAATACGACATTAATTTATTAATCATTAGAAAGAAAAATGGATTTTCTGCTTTTGATAAGTAACTAATAAAAACAAGTAAAGAAAAAGCAAGTACGGACTTGGACAACTACACTCACTTAAACTATGAAACAAGTAGATAGAAAGGTATGTATATACACAGTTCCAATCACAATTATGTCCGTGCCGTTCAGACAAATGCTGACACACACTTAACTGAATCGTAAGTAAAACACGCACGCACGCACGCACACACACACAAACACACACACACACACACACACACACACACACACACACACACCCACCCGCGCGCGCGCGTGCACGTACGCACGCACGCACACACACACACGCACGCACGCACACACACACACACGCACACATATGCACACCCCACCCCACCCCCACAAACACATATACACAAACACCAGAAACAGACACACCAAAAAACTAAACACCCCCCAAAAACAAACAAACAAAAACTAAAAACAAAAAAGAAAAAAAAAAATAAATAAAAAAATAAAAAATACCACAACAACACGCATGCCTTCTCATAAACACACATTATAATATTCATGACAAAAAATGAAGACTAAAATCACGATGTATCTACACTCGTGCCTTCCTAAATATCGCACGCATCAGCGTGTAAACGGAGTTAGAGATCAAGCTTAATTCTCGGTCAAGAAAACCGAAAACCGCAAGATCTCACAGTGTACGCTGTTGGCTCAGTCAGGGAGACGGGGCGAAGCGCATTAATTGTGCTTTTCCGAGCGCACAGATACCAGCTTGAAGTGAACTGAACTGAAGCGGTTGTTGAAGTGTTGCTTTACGTCCACAGAAACCGTAGGCTTATTAGGGACGGGAGCCCAGGACGGCCACCTCGACTTTCACACAGCTCCTGAACTCCGTAAGTAAACTGAACTGAAGTGGTTGGGTACTATTTGAGGTATAATTTGTTCAGGGGCTGAGTCTGGGGGATTCACTGTATTCAGTATACCGTTTTTATTGGATTCCTCCTTCATGAGGATAAATTAAGATGCATTCTTGGGTTTCGGTGTATCTGCTTAGGAGAGATATTCTCTTGAAACTGCAGTGCGGGCGGATTCTGTTAAGTTAATGTAATAATTGTAATGTTTAGTATTTTGTAGCAGTTGTACAAAGTAAGATGGCAGAGTTTTGTTCCATTGGTACTACAGTCGAATACGCTTAAGTCATGAGCTTAAGGCATACAGCGGGTGAGGAGATGGAACAGTTGTTTCGGCGTTGTATTGACAGAGGTGGGGTGGGTAGTGGGGGGAGGGGTGGGGGGGGGGGGGGGTATCCGTATTGAGCTAGGACACGGCAGGGCACGACATCAAAAGCGAGGCTGGTTTGTAGGTCTTGCTCGCAGTTTTAAATTGATCGATTCATCATTTCTTTTTTGACACAGAGGCTTCCGCGTTCATTTAATAACTTACACAAAGAAAATAATCAAGAAACGCTAGGATATTGCAGTGGCCGCTCACGCCTTTTCAAAGTGACTATCCGTGCTACGTTTTGAATACTGAGAGTTAATTTAGAGTGTCCTGGGCCCTTAATTTCTTGATCCAAACACATAAAAAGTTCAAAATAACGTTATTTATTAGGGCAAAACACAACATGCGCCTTATTTTTGGGTAATTCCCTTTATCAAGCTAGAAAACACTTAAACAACAAATAAACGGTGAAAAACGATGAAAAAAAGAGATGGAGACCTAATCCACTTATCTCTTTGGGGTGAGCTGTGTCCGGTACTTGGAAGATTCTCACAGCTCACCCCAAAACAGATAAGTGGATTAGCCCTCCATCTCTTTTATCATCGTTTTTCACCGTTTAATTGTTGTTTAAGTGTCGTTTTGTAGCTTGATAAAGCGGAATACCCGGAAAATTGGCATGTTGTGTTTGTCCTAATAAATAGCGCTAGTTTGAACCTTTCATGTGTTTAGATCTTGTTTTAGAACGCTAGCAGTCATTCCTGTTTCAGATTTTGACATCTTCCTTCTTGCTTTTCCTCTCCCCCCCCCCCCCCCCCCCCCCCCACCCGCTGACCCATTATTGCGTATTTCACTGTCAGGATCAGTTTGGTTTCAATTTACCCCATGTATCCACGTAGATGGAAGGAAGGAAGGAACCGACTGATTCTTCACTTTCAGTCTCGTCACTGGACTTTGACGTCGTGCTTATGACCGAGTGAGATTCTCCTGGACCAGACGCTCAGATTGAGACAAATGACACATTATGACGTGATGGATTAGACGGAGACAGAGAATGAGTCATGATGCAACATCAGCCTAACTAGCGGTCAGTTTCTAAAGCAAAGCTGAACCAAAACAAACAAACAAAATAAAAACAACCACAACAACAACAAATCCCGCTTAAGTCGAAGTACTTTCTGCATGGTTCGATTCAGTCAAATAACGGATAAGTCGGAAAAATTTAATCTCCAGCACGTTCGAATTAAGCGTATTCGACTGTATGTGGCTTTAGATAATGTAACAGTGATGATTATATAGACCCCCCAATTCCCCCCTCCCCCAACGACCAAATGCCCGATGGCTGGAACTTTTTTTTTTTTTTTTTAACACAGTTCATGATCTGGTCTGCTTGCTTTCCGTTCTGACACAGAAATACAAAAATGATCAAATACTGCAGTATACAGATGTTTCAGAGCCCCCTCTGCCCCGCTCTCCCGAACATTATTAAAACGATTCTGGAGAGGTGGGTGATCAGGAGAAAGGTACAGGACAACGTCCCTCCAAATTCTAACAAGAAAGGCAAAGACTCCTATCACTCCCATTCAAGGGAAACAACACACAGCCTGCACCATGACAACGACCAGAACAAAACACTAAAGGGAGATAATCTTACTGATTCCCACACACGGAAAGCAACATTTGCCAAGGGAGTGAATAAGATCGATTTGAAAGAGTCCCTTCCCACCCCCTTCCCCGAGCAGTTCAAATACACACACGCACAAAAAGAAAAGAAAAAAGAAAAAAAGACCCCTCTCCCCCCCCCCAATTATATATATCTACATAAACGCTATGACACAGGAAACTGCAGTGGCTGCTTATGTCCTTTCAGGGAGACGAGTTGCTGGGATTCCAAAACGCAAACATCCAATAGTGAGAATGAAGTACATCTGTCCTGACCCCATGACATTACCTTGCTTCCATTTCCTTTCTGTCTCTCCCCGTCCCCACAGATACTTCACTGTGTACATCACTGTCAGCATCACTTTGGTATCAACTTACCCATTGCCTTGGCCTTCATGCGAAAAATTGAAGACAGGGAGGGATCAACCGGTGTTTTAGTCGCCACCTCATCACAGGACAGTGACGTCGTGGTTTTTGGACGTGACGTCATTTTCCTTTTGGGATCCACATCGTCAGCCATTCCTGAATCCGTGACGCAGATGGAGACAATAATAATAATAATAATAATAACATAACTTTTGTATAGCGCTATTCTCTGGTGTACACTAACTCACTAACTCAATGTTGTAAACAACATTCTCCAACATTTTCTAAGTTAAGTGAAAACAATTAAAAATCGAAGGTAATATGTTCACGAAAGTAATACGTATATAACAACTAGCAATATATGTATCCCCCCCCCATACCCACCCTCACACACAAACACACAAAAAATAAAGTACGTTCCATATGAGAAGCAGCAATATACAAACAAAAAGAAACAAAAAATCATTATGCTACTACCTACTCTTATTATATTATGACGTAATATCTAAGAAGGAGACAGACAAGGATACATTATGACGTAATAATTATATCAAAGGGAGTGATAAAATCAGTACGTCATCAGGCCCAAACCGTTGACACCAGTAAGACCCATCTCCTGCTTAACGCATGTGCCCACGAAGCCAAGGTCACCGTGAAACCTTCCTAACGCGGAAGGTGTTTTGAGAATTTCTTTTAGAATGACCACCAAAGCGAACACAAAGATACACACATCATTCTTAAGAATTATATATCATGTCATTGAGAGCACAATGCGAAGTTTTTATCAACTGGTTTTCGAAATCCAGCACTTTTTGTAACAACACTTTGTGACACTGCCTAAAAAGAGCCATGGCTAAAAATCTGACGTTGTCAAAAGGTGATTTCTGAAAAGGTCGTTTATCAAAGTAAGAGAGACACTTGGAAAATGGGCGGCCCAGATACTGCCGACCTGCGTGCTGTTGACCCTGACTCTGCCCCATCAAAGGCTACTGTGTTCCTTTGGAATCCATCGCCTAGGCCGAGAGGGAAGTCCCGACGTCAGGGCAGCGCAGTCCGGGACCTCCATAGTAAACCGCCCAGGTATCAGTGCGCCACTACACCACTACTGATCAACCGAAGTCCTGTGGCGACGGGCCAGTGGTAACGGCGGCAGTCAAAGGCGGAGCTCGGTTGCAACCTTGGTGTCGGAGCAGCCCACGGGTCTAGAAAAGGTGGCCCAGACAAAGCTTGCCCCGTCTAACCCTGTCAGCATACCGCAGCTGGCTGGGCATCCAATCACCCGGTCCAGAACATCATCACAAGACACTGAGTACGTAAACCTGCCCTGCAGTTTGGAGCATAGAACGTGAGGACACTCATGGACACCATGCACAGCAACAGGCCAGAGCAAATGACAGCCATCGTCTCCCACGAACAGTCGAGATACGACACTGACATCGCGGCACTCGGCGAGACACGCCTCGCAGGAACCGGAGACCTAGCGGAGGTCGTTGCTGGCTACACTTTCTTCTGAAGTGGCAAGGCATCCGATGAACCCAGGGAGGCCGGTGTAGGCTTCTCCATCCGCACAGTTCTCACCCCCAAGCTTAAAACCCTTCCAAAAGGGATCAACGACAGGCTGATGACCATGCGCATCCCACTGGCAGGCAAACCCACCTCACCCTCATCAGCGCACACGCCCCGACGATGACCTACCCAGAGGATGATAAGGAGCAATTCTACCAAGTCCTCAGAGACACTCTACTCGGTGCCTGGAAATGACAAGTTGCTCCTGATGGACGACTTCAATGCACGCACTGGCAGGAACTCGGGAGCATGGCCCAACGGCATGGGTCCCCATGGCCTGGGGTGAGAAATTGCAAACGGCTTCTGCTGCTGACTCTTTGCTCAGAGGAGGGACTCACCATCACCAACACCCTCTTCAAGCAACCAGAAATCCACAAGGTCACCTGGATGCACCCACGCTCTAAGCACTGGCACCTCATAGACTACGTCATCACAAGGCGCCGTGACATAAGGGACATCCTAATCACACGGGCCATGAGAGGGGCGGACTGCTGGACCGACCATGTGCTGCTACGGTGTAAGCATCGCCGTCAAGCCAGCAGCGTGTTGTAGAAGCCCGACGTGAAGAAACTCAGCGAACCTCAAGTGCAAGATGCCCTCAAGGATGCCCTGGCTAGCAATTTGCCTGCCGACCCTCAGGCACACGATGATCTTGAGGCTGCCCTTGCTAGCAATTTGGTCGTCATTCAGAGATGCAGTCTACAACACTGCTGAGTCTGTGCTTGGTCACCCTAGAAAAAAGCATCAGGACTGATTCGACGAGAACAACCAGGAGATTCTGGGCCTCCTGGCAGAGAAGAGAGCAGCTCACGCAGCCTGGCTCAGCGACAAGGACTGCACTGCAAAGCACGACCGCTTCAAGAAAGTGAGGAGCGAAGCTCAGTCTAAGACAAGACAGATGAAAGATGCCTGGTCGGCGGCTAAAGCAGAACTCCAGGGATACGCTGACCAACACTCCACTAGGCTGTTCTTCTCGGGCCTCACAGCCGTCTACGGACCACCCACCAGCACCGTAACACCTGTCCGAACATTAGATGGCATACTTCTGACGGAGAAAGCCCACACCCTGGAGCGATGGACAGCTCACTTCAGCCAGCTTTTGAACAAGACCTCCAGCGTCGAAGACCAGGCAATTCAGGACATGCCTCAGCGTCCCTTGATTCACACCCTCGATGGCCCGCCAACAAAAGCAGAGACCGTCAAGGCTATCGGGCAGCTGCAGACTGGCAAGGCCCCTGGCCCGGATGGAATACCACCCGAAATCTTCAAGGTGGGTGGTGAGGTATTTACTGAGCAGCTTGTCAGCCTGTTCCAGCTCTTCTGGGAGAGAGGGGAGGTTCCCAGAGACCCCAAGGACGCCAACATCGTTCACCGGTATAAGAACAAAGATGAAAAAGCCGCCTGCGACAACGACAGAGGCATCTCACTCCCCAGCATTGCTGGCTAGCTCCTGGCCTGCATCCTCCTGAACACGATCACCAAACATTTTCTCGACAGCGTTGTCTCTGAAAGTCAGTGTGGGTTCAGGCAGAACAGATGAACAGTGGACATGATATTTGCCGTCCGCCAGCAGCAGGAGAAATGCCTGGAGCAGAGCCAAAACCTGTACCTCTTGTTCATAGACCTGACTAAGGCCTTCGACATCGTCAGCTGACCTGTCGAAGCTCGGCTGCCCTCCCAAATTTATCAGCATGGTGCGGTCCCTACACGATGGCATGATGGCCAGAGTCATAGAGAACGGCGACGTGGCTGACCCATTTCCAGTCACGAACGGTGTAAAACAAGGCTGCGTCCTGGCCCCAACCCTCTTCAGTCTACTATTCGCTGAGATGTTGTCTGCGGCGCTCGCCAAGACCAGTGCTGGTACCACGATCCGCTACAGAACTGACGGACGCTTCTTTGATCTGCAGAGACAGACAAAGCGCTACGAAGACTCCCTCAAGAACTCTCTGCGCGCCTGTGACATCCCTGTTAAAGGCTGGGAGCACCTTGCAGTAAATGGCAGCGCTTGGAGGCTGGCAACCCACAACGGAGCCCAAGCCTTCGAGGAAAGGCGACTCGGTGTCACCGCTTGACATCAAACGCCAAGCCAGGAAAGAGAGGAAGGCCAAGCCTAGAAAGAGAGGAAGGCCAACCCAGCTGCTGCCGTTGCCTGCCTGGTGTGTGGACGCATCTGCCCATCGTCGCTTTGAGACGGACAACTATGATGATGATGGTGTTCTGACGCCTAGCAGATGGGCACTGAGGACGCAGAAATGTAGAACTCAGCGTTATGAAATGTTCTCTCTTTTAAGAGATCATGTACCAATGGATGATTGTATGAACCTTACTTATATTCGCTCGCACGCCAGACGACCTTTATCGTAGGCGATTTAAGTCTGTTGTTGTGTCTCTCGTTATGTGTTTGCATGCTTAGCCTTGCATGCTTAGCCTACTGCTTTGAGTTATACAGGCCCAACTACTACTTTCAAAGTTCATTCAACTTCATTTTTCTTAACCCTCTCTCCACTTTCCCTGCAGTGGGATACCGCCGACGCAAAAACAGGTGCCCTCTGCTGAGAACCCAGCGCTACCAACGGTTCTCTCTTTTTAGAGACGATGTACCTTCGGTGGATTCTATATGCTTTATATTACGCGCATGCCAGGTGGGAGTTTCCCTACCCGGTTCATGTCTCTGTATTGTATTCGCCGTTATGCGTATGACGTCTGTCGGGCAAGGTGAAACTGACACACTGGTAAAGTAAAGGGGAAAAGCTGTAATGGACACACTCGTAAAGAAGAGGGAACAAACTGTAACTGACGTACTGTTGGAGTAAGGAGACAAGCTGTAACTGACACAATGGCAAAGTAAACAGACAAGCTGTAACTGACGCAATGGCAAAGGAAACAGACAAGCTGTAACTGACACAACGGAAAAGGAAAGAGAAAAGCTGTAACTGACACAATAGTAAGGTAGAAGGGACAAGCTGTAACTGACACAATGGTAAGGTAGAAGGGACAAGCTGTAACTGACACAACGGTAAGGTAGAAGGGACAAGCTGTAACTGACACAATGGTAGGTAGAAGGGACAAGCTGTAACTGACACAACGGTAAGGTAGAAAGGACAAGCTGTAACTGACACAACGGTAAGATAAAAGGGACAAGCTGTAACTGACACAACTTAACGGTAAGGTAGAAGGGACAAGCTGTAACTGACACAACGGTAAGGTAGAAGGGACAAGCTGTAACTGACACAACGGTAAGGTAGAAGGCACAAGCAGTAACGGACACAACGGTAAGGTAGAAGGGACAAGCAGTAACTGACACAATGGTACGGTAGAAGGGACAAACTGTAACTGACACAATGGTAAGGTAGAAGGGACAAGCTGTAACTGACACAACGGTAAGATAAAAGGGACAAGCTGTAACTGACACAACTTAACGGTAAGGTAGAAGGGACAAGCTGTAACTGACACAACGGTAAAGGGAGAAGGGGCAAGCTGTAACTGACACAACGGTAAGGTAGAAGGGACAAGCAGTAACGGGCACAACTAAGGTAGAAGGGACAAGCAGTAACTGACACAACGGTACGGTAGAAGGGACAAACTGTAACTGACACAATGGTAAGGTAGAAGGGACAAGCTGTAACTGACACAATGGTAAGGTAGAAGGGACACGCCGGAAGGAACTAGAAATGTTGTGTAAGATGTAGCAGGCCTAGCCTAGTTGTTGTGTGAAACATAGCAGGCCTACTGACAGGTTGTTGTGTGAAACGTAGCAGGCCTACTGACAAGTTGTTGTGTGAAACGTAGCAGGCCTACCAACTGGTTGTTGTGTGAAACGTAGCAGGCCTACCGACAGGTTGTTGAGTGAAACGTAGCAGGCCTACTGACAGGTTGTTGTGTAATGGACACACTCGTAAAGAAGAGAGAACAAACTGTAACTGACGTACTGTTAAAATAAGGAGACAAGCTGTAACTGACACAATGGCAAAGTAAAGAGACAAGCTGTAACTGACACAACGACAAAGTAAAGAGACAAGCTGTAACTGACACAACGGCAAATTAAAGAGACAAACTGTACCTGACACAATGGGAAGGTAGAAGGGACAAGCTGTAATTGACACAATAGTAAGGCAGAAGGGACCAGCTGTAACTGACACAATAGTAAGTTAGAAGGGGCAAGCTTTTACTGACACAACGGTAAGGTAGAAGGGACAAGCCGGAAGGAACCACAAATGTTGTGTAAGATGTAGCAGGCCTACTGACAGGTAGTTGTGTGAAACATAGCAGGCCTGGTTGTTGTGTGAAATGTAGCAGGCCTATTGACAGGTAGTTGTGTGAAACGTAGCAGGCCTACCGACAGGTTGTTGTGTGAAACGTAGCAGGCCTACCGACAGGTTGTTGTGTGAAACGTAGCAGGCCTACCGACAGGTTGTTGTGTGAAACGTAGCAGGCCTACCGACAGGTTGTTGTGTGAAACGTTGCAGGCCAACCTGGTCGCTGGGATAAGGCCACAAGAGAAGCGTCGGGTTTCAAGGCGAAGATAACCCAAAGTAGGTCAGTAATACACTGCACACTTCCCCGGTATGTAATGTACTGCATTTGTGTTTTTATGTTATCTTTCTTTCCACGCCACCTTTTCCGATATTACTTTGTAGGGCACTGCAGCCGCCCCCCCCCACCCCCCTTCCATTCCCGCGCCTCCCCAGCCAAGGTGCAGCATAATCCCCAAGCTGTTCCTGTTTAAAGTATGTAACTGAAGAAGAGGAAGAGTATCAATGTGATTGTAACAACTGTTCAGCCAAGAAAGGTGTAACAACTGCTCATCCAAGAAAGGAAACGTTTCATCCTTACGGCAGTGCCAGGTAGGACTGTCTCTGTCACTGAAGCTACAACAACAACTTGTCTCTGCTTCGGTCACAGGCAGCGAACTTTGGCTGTCATGGCGGCCGATCTAGTCATTCCCGATCTAGTCACAGGCTGCCGGCTCGAGTTGCGTCAGATGGCGCGGAAGTAAGTAAGTAAACATGGTGCTTAAAGTAAAAGTCAAGTAAACATGGTGCTTAAAGTAAAAGTCCAAGGTTTTTAAGTATGCAAAATGACCATCGAAACGATTGACAAATGAGTCACTAGTTTAAGATTTAATGAAATAAAAAAATAAAAAATATGTTTAATTGGGTTTTTAATCGATTTTATTTTCTGTAGGCTTTCCCGGAAGTGACGTCTGTCTGGGGAGTCAGTGCGGTTGCCATCTTAGATTCTTCAGTAAACTGTTTATGCGTGTGGTCGACAAAAAGTTAACTATGCCAGCCTACTGTGTTGCCGCTAACTGTAACAATTCGCAGACGACCCCAGGTATAACAATGCACGAGCTCCCGCGCAATCGACCCGCAGTGAGGCGAAAGTGGATTAAATTTAACAATTCAAACGAGCTGACTTTCTTGCTGCGCTGCATCACGCCCATTTGTGTAGCGAGCACTTCAGTGAGTGCGATTTTGCAAACCTCATAGAATACCGCATGGGGTTTGCTTCGAAGCTGACACGATGTTCCGGTACTCTTTCAAAATCCTGCCTGACAGGCTCAAACTGATACGGCTGTATCCTTGTGGGTCTCTCGGGCAAAGTATCAGTTTCGTCTTCGGAGCTCGAGTTGGCCATTTTGCAGCGACTCCCCAGAGTGACGTACTAGGCATATGGTCACGTGATTTGGGCGTCATGGCGACGCTTTCGGTACGACAGAAAATGCCTTTTTTCGTTCATTTATAACCCTCAGATCACAGTTTCACCTACATCATCGTTCTCAGCGAGCTTTAACGGAAATCGTGTCAAAAATCACCCCTAACCTTGGACTTGTCCTTTAACGTCCACAGAAACCCTAAGGCTTATTAGGGACGGGGAGAAGGGTGGGGGGATGGGGGGGGGGGGGGGGTATGGAGGGGGGGAGAGGAAGATTATATATCTATCGCTACACTGTCACCACCGGAATGACTTCTGCATTAAAATGGGAAGCGGTGAGAGACATTTTAATGTTTCAGTAGGAAGTGACGTACAAAGTCACAGGACTGTGTCCACAAACCACAATCTTTTTGAAGAGAAAGGAAAGCCGAAGCGGTATCGAACCGAGGTCCTTCCACTTACAAACCTAACGCCTTACCGCTAGGCCACACCGGCTCACGTGGCGCGGAAAGTACGCGGTAGCTATTTATAGCCCGGTGACCTGAACAAGGAAGGTGTGTAACCAGGTGTAGCTGGCGACGTTAGGATCGGCACGCACAGACAGCGTGGCGCTGATTAGAGCCTAAAATCAACAGCAGGTGTTAGTCCATGGGCCAGGTAGCGACCCCCTCCCCCCTCCCCATCGCCCCCCCACCCCCACCCCCCCGCCCGGGGATTTTTTGAGAATGATTTTTGTGTCTTTTCAATATCTGCTTGTCTGCAAGATGAACTATTCTGCTTTTAGGGATTATCTGATACGGTACATAGCAGCTTAATCGCATGTGTTAAAACGTTACAAATCCCAAACAACTGGCAGCTATACCATCGTTTGGACACGTGAAAATACTGCACATGCTGGTATCAATGGGTGATGCTGTTCTTGTGGCTGCTGTTGTCTTACCCAGGTAAGGTGGCCCAATTTCGTGCGTGGGATTAATGAAGTATTTAAAAAATAATAAAAAATGTCACGTTGCATAATTTTGTACAATGCGTACACTCGTGTAAAAAATATTTAACAAAAGTGCTTCAGTTACCACCAAATGTGGCATGGTGACTAAGAGTCACAGAGAATGTTTCATTAGCACCTGCAGTGATGGATGACGTCACGGAACAGAATATACTCGCCTTTAAAAGTTAAGCAACCTTTTACAAAATTGCACATAGTATGTTCAGACCTCAATAAACCACTTCCACAAAACCTCTGCAGTTGCTGGCTTATTTACTAGGTCCACCTCCAATCAACCTGACACAGTGGTACAGTAGAAGGGACATGCCGTAACTGAAACAATGGTACAGCAGAAGGGACAAGCTGTAACTGACACACTGGTACAGTAGAAGGGACATGCCGTAACTGACACACTGGTACAGTAGAAGGGACATGCCGTAACTGAAACAATGGTACAGAGAAGGGACAAGCTGTAACTGACACAATGGTACAGTAGAAGGGACAAGCTGTAACTGACACAATGGTACGGTAGAAGGAACAAGCTGTAACTGACACAAGGATCCAGTAGAAGGGGCAAGCTTTAACTGACACAAGGGTACAGTAGAAGGGACCAGCTGTAACTGACACAGTGGTACAGTAGAAGGACAAGCTGTAACTGACACAGTGGTACAGTAGAAGGGACCAGCCGTAACTGACACAGTGGTACAGTAGAAGGGACCAGCTGTAACTGACACAGTGGTACAGTAGAAGGGACCAGCTGTAACTGACACAGTGGTACAGTAGAAGGGACCAGCTGTAACTGACACAGTGGTACAGTAGAAGGGACCAGCTGTAACTGACACAGTGGTACAGTAGAAGGGACCAGCTGTAACTGACACAGTGGTACAGTAGAAGGGGCAAGCTGTAACTGACACAGTGGTACATTAGAAGGTACAAGTTGTAACTGACACAGTGGTACAGTAGAAGGGACAAGTTCTAACTGACACAAGAGTACAGTAAAAGGGACAGGCTGTAACTGACACAGTGGTACAGTAGAAGGGACATGCCGGAAGGAACCAATTAATGTGCTAAACGTAGCAGGTGTTTGGGCAGGTTGTTGTGTGAAACATAGCACGTCTACTGACAGGTTGTTGTGTGAAATATAGCAGGTCTTCTGACAGGTTGTTGTGTGAAACATAGCAGACCTACTGACAGGTTGCTGTGTGAAACGTAGCAGGCCTACTAACAGGTTGTTGTGTGAAACATAGCAGGCCTCCTCACAGGTTGTTGTGTGAAACATAGCAGGCCTACTGACAGGTTGCTGTGTGAAACATAGCAGGCCTACTGACAGGTTGCTGTGTGAAACATAGCAGGCCTCCTCACAGGTTGTTGTGTGAAACGTAGCTGGTGTACAGGCAGGTTGTTGTGTGAAACGTAGCCGGTGTGCAGGCAGCTTGCCATGTGAAACGTAGCCGGTGTACAGGCAGCTTGTCACGTGAAACGTAGCCGGTGTACAAGACGTAGCAGAAATGGTAACAGCGCTGTTTGGTTATTAATGGCCGGTCCTATGTGAAACTGATGCCGTCTCGGAGCACGTTCTGTGTACACCATACAGACATGCACCAGTTTACAGTGTCACTTGATTTGAAGCAACATACGCAAGGTGACTCTTTGTTCAGCTGTAACCTGCCACCCACTTTTGGCAGAATGACGGGAATCTTTTACGTGCTCCTGCGGTACCACGGGGGTGGAACGGAAACCCAAATAAGGGTCAGCACAGAAAGATGACACTGGAGAAGACAATTCTGACGCCGCTCCTGCCGGGACTCGAACCCGCGACCTTTTGATCACGAGTCCGGCGCTCTACCACTGAGCTGCCTCCGCTCCTTATAAATTATTTGACACTGGCTGAGTAGAGGGGACAAACTGTACTTGACAGAATGGTAAAGTAGATATGATCATCTGTAACTGACACATTGGTAAAGTAGATGTGATCATCTGTAACTGACACAACGGTAAAGTAGATGTGATCATCTGTAACTGACACAACGGTAAAGTAGATGTGATCATCTGTAACTGACACATTGGTAAAGTAGATGTGATCATCTGTAACTGACACAACGGTAAAGTAGATGTGATCATCTGTAACTGACACAACGGTAAAGTAGATGTGATCATCTGTAACTGACACAACGGTAAAGTAGATGTGATCATCTGTAACTGACACAATGGTAAAGTAGATGTGATCATCTGTAACTGACACAACGGTAAAGTAGATGTGATCATCTGTAACTGACACAACGGTAAAGTAGATGTGATAAACTCAGAGACCACGTTAACAGATAATTTCCGGTATATTACCAGTTAAGATCAGCATGTACCAGAAAAAGATCAACGATAGGTCAGGCTGTCAGGCTGTTGTTTTGTTTCACTGGTTCTGAAAACACACACCAAACACACACACACACACACACACACACACACACACACACACACACACACACACACACACACACACACACACACACACACACACACACACCAAACACACACACACACACACACACACACCACACACACACACACACACACACACACACCACACACACACACACACACAACCCCAAAAACACACACACACACACACACAAAACACACACACCAACACACACACACACACACACACCAACACACACACAACACACACACACACACACACACACACACACCACACATACACACACACCAAACACACACACACACACCAACACACACACACACACACACACACACACACACACACACACACACACACACACACACACACACACACACACACACACACACATACATACACACACACATACACACACACACGCACGCACGCATGCACGCACACACGCACGCGCACGCGCACGCACACACACAAACAGAGACAGAGACAGAATCGACACAGAGAGAGACTGGCCAAACATTGTGCAATGCATTTCATTTCTCGTAAACGTCTTCAATGTTAAAAATCGCGATTTTCGAAAAATGCCTGTTCGGTTCGGTTCGGTTGTGTTGCTTAATGTCCTCGGATGTCGGTTGACATATTAGGGACAAGCTGAGACCAATGCCGAAGCATGGTTCAATAATTCTTTACGTCCACGGAAACCAGAAGGCTCGTTAGGACGGACAGCCCAGGACGGCCACCTCGAGTCTCACACACCTCCTGAACTATGATTAATATCAATGGCTTGGTAGCATAATATGTAGCTTAGTAACATGCTGCAACAACAATCGATAACTTAGTAGCTCATATATAAAACTTAGTAGCATATAATTTATATAACTTAGTAGCAAATATAGGCACCAGCGTTGTAATAACGACCAATAGCTGAGTAGCATAATAAGTAGCTTAGTAATATACAGGCACCGGCGTTGTACTTACGACCAGTGGCTGAGTAAGATGTAGTTAAATAAGCACCAGCGTTGTAAGTAAGACGACAAAAGAATAAAAGAATAAAGAGTAATAACAACAATGATATTTTTTGTGCTAAACATGGCACCCAAAGATTTTGTTAGTAGGTGAGGGAGAGGCCATATCAAGAAGTGAAGAAATAGAAAGGTAGGTGAGGGAGGGCCATATCAAGATGTGATGAAATCACACAAAGGTAGGTGAGGGAGGGGCCATATCAAGACGTGAAGAAATTATAGACAGGTAGGTGAGGGAGGAGCCATATCAACAGGTGAAGAAATCATAGAGAGGTAGGTGAGGGAGGGACCATATCAAGAAGTGAAGAAATCATAGGCAGGTAGGCGAGGAGGGGCCATATCTTGACGTGAAGAAATCATAGACAGATAGGTGAGGGAGGGGCCATATCAAGAAGTGAAGAAATCACAGAAAGGTAGGTGAGGAAGGGGCCATATCTTGACGTGAAGAAATCATAGACAGATAGGTGAGGGAGGAGCCATATCAACAGGAGAAGAAATCATAGAAAGGTAGGTGAGGGAGGGGCCGTATCAAGAAGTGAAGAAATCATAGAAAGGTAGGTGAGGGAGGGGCCGTATCAAGAAGTGAAGAAATCATAGAAAGGTAGGTGAGGGAGGGGCCATATCAAGAAGTGAAGCAATCAAATTAGGTACAGCAGCTGCTGTGCCAAAGGTTCGCTTAGTTTCCACTTACACATTTCAGATGCTTACAACATTATAACAAATTATGAAATAAGTTTCACTTCCTTACACGTTATTCATTCGTAGGTGAGCTTATAGTTTTTCCTATGTTCATGCTTTTCGATACATTTCTGTTGCACGTTTTGTTGTTGTAATTACTACTAAATGCAGCACTTTTGGTCTGAAGTTGGATTATTTTGAGGCCTGGCGGAAAGAAACTTTACTGACCGGGTGGCCTATTTATCCACGCGGAGTTTTTCCCGCTTACTTTTGCCCGTTGTACGTATTACTTGCTGCTCTTGTCAACTCAGAGGTGTAAGGTGTTTCTCCTTGTTTGTTGTTGTGGTTGCTTTTTCCCCCCACATGTTTTCTGTATGTCAGCATTCTGCCAAAGTGGATCATAATGTATCTCAGATGACTTGTTCGTTCGACCACTGCTCCAGCCCCTACAGAAAACATGTGGAAACAACAGCACTGAAGTGCAAGAAAGGTCTGCCAGTCCTGAAGGCTATGGCTGCAAAGGGTATTGAACAACGCCACTCTTCCTACTGTATCAAAGTGTGGTGCTCAGTGTCATTGACTACGGACTAGGCCTCACAACAACGGCACAGACAAATCTGCTAAAGCTGGACAGAGTGCAGAACGAGGCAATGCGAAGCATACTGGGAACCACCAAGAACACCCCCATTGAGACCATGAGGTTGATGCTAGACCTCCCACCATCGCAAGGCAGACAGAAAGTAGGTCAGGTCGAAGCATACCCCAATGCCGTCGAAAATCCCCACGACACACTCCATGAAGCCGTGAAAGACAGAGGGGTGCATGCTGGGACGGGGCAAGTCTTGGGTGGGTCAAGCAGAGGACTCAATACTGCAAGTATGCCAGCTGACAGAGCTCAATCAAACCAAGGAGTGGGAAAGGTACTCAAACCGATTCCGGCGTCTCTGTGAGACACTCCTGCCAGAACACTCCGGAAAGCATTGTCAAGAATGGCCAGCAGGCAAAAAACAAACAAACAACAAAAAACGGAGTCGGAGTTCAAGCTTCAAGACCTCATAGTGTAGACTGATGGCTCAGTCACCAAAGACCAGTCAGGGTGGGGCTTCACTGTCAAGCAAGGTGCGACTACCATCCATGAAGACAGTGCAGCCTATTCGGTCTCAAGCTCCAGCTTGACAATGGAGGTGGAAGCAGTCACCCATGCCTTCCGCTGGATTGCCTCAAGAGGTGACAGTCGGACCACCAATGTCATCATTCCCACAGATTCAATGAGTTTGCTGCAGAAGGTGGAATGGAAGCCCAGACTGGAATGTGTCAATGGTCGGCATCCACCTTTGAAAACTCCTGTGGGTGTACTGCCCTGGACATGCCGGAGTGAAGGGAAAGGACCGAGCGGACAGACTGGCGGGCAAAGCAACCATCACGAGTGGCTTGCTTCTCGGAAGATCTGAAGCGTTGAGGGGCTTGAGACACTACCTGCGGGCACAAAGCCAAGGACATCACACCACTGATCGCCTGGAGGAGAGAGGCGTGGAGAGAGGAAGCGCTAGACGAGAGAGAGCCATCGTCAATCAGACGAACGTTGGAACCGTTTGAAAGGCGACGTTGGGGGAACTTCTGAGAGACGGGGTGGAGCGCATATGGGCTTTTCCGAGCGCATAGATGCCATCCTGAACTGTACTGAACTTTTGTTGCTTTGTGCTAGAGTTGTGAGTATATTGCGAACTTGCTTTTAAATTGTCTTTAGATAGGTCAGTTGCTATTATGTAAACAGCGCATTCAGTATGGCTCGCGGACTTTGTCATATGGTCTATACTTTCACCAAAAAAGAAGAAGAAGAAAAGTATTTTCAGAATCGAATTTCTGGATATTTTCTGTGTTACACTTTTTTTCTCTCTGCCAGGCACGTCGTTTTGGGGAGCTTATTCAAGTAGCATGCATCCTTCCATAGCAATGCATTACACGCATGCTGCTCAGACACAGCGACCGTTCAATATTTATCCAAATGTAGCAAGGAAGTATGTTTTACTATCAGTTACTTCATCAGGGATGGATACAACACACCCACAAGTGGTTCACTACAACACACTCACAAGTAGTTCACTACAACACACCCACAGGTGATTCACTACAACACACCCACATGTAGTTCGCTACAGCACACCCACAAGTAGTTCGCTACAACACACCCACAGGTGGTTCACTACAACACACCCACAGGTGGTTCACTACAACACACCTACATGTAGTTCGCTACAACACACCCACAAGTAGTTCGCTACAACACACCCACAAGTGGTTCACTACAACACACCCACAGGTGGTTCGCTACAACACACCCACAGGTGGTTCACTACAACACACCCACAGGTGATTCACTAAAACACACCCACATGTAGTTCGCTACAACACACCCACAAGTAGTTCGCTACAACACACCCACAGGTGGATCACTACAACACACCCACAGGTGGTTCACTACAACACACCAAGTGATTCACTACAACACACCCACAGGTGGATCACTACAGCACACCCACAAGTGATGTATGTATTTACAGTATATTTTGTACTTTTCTGATTGCCATGACAGTACTTGTGCTTTTCCGACTGATTGTTATGACGGTACTCATGTTTTTCTGATTGTCATGTTGATATTGATGTATGCATTATTTTATAGTACTTGCGTTTATTTGAGTGTGTGTGAAATGCTTTAATATCGATGTACGCCTTTACAGTACTTGTAATTCTTCTTTTTTAACCCTTTTTTTTCTTTCATCCTGGCTTTTTGTCATGTGTGCATTTATTGTACTTGTGCTTTATTTGATTGTCAAATGGATTTTGATGTTGGTAATGTACAGCGCTGCGAGCTCGTGAATGTTTACGGGGTATAGCGCTATATAAGAGTTGTTATTATTATTATATGGCTATAATTAGCCACGTAATATGGTCACCCTACATGTTGTGACGGCACCACCCAAACTGCGGTTCTCTTTGTTGTTATGAACATCAGTTGTAATCTTTCACACCAGCATTATGCTCCAGTAAGGCCTGGCTGATCCATTCAGATACTTGGATACTCTGGTGCTGATATTAAGTCCATAATTAGGTCACGGAAAACAAGATTTTGTAATTCGGACTATTAAAATCTGTGACACAAATTTATTTGAAAATTAAAGCATAAACCTTGCGCAGATGCAATGCTCCCATGAGAAGATTTTAGGACTAAAGGAACCTCTAATATCTAGACACCTCTGTCTATTGTCTTCAACGGCGGCTACTGTAATTAGGTCACACTAGATGGGCACGATTGCATCCACATAACTGATTAAATCCGTTCATCTGCACGGTGTTTTGTGTGGGAGACAACTTTTTCGATGCTTCAAATTGACAGTAATGTAAACTGTGAATTAGTTGTACACGGCTTTGAAAACAATTACTTCATTAGCGGAGCTGCCCCTTTCCAGTGAAGAACCCCTGTCTAACCGCGGTGACAGTTCTCACCGCAAACCCACAGGGCTGTGCACAGCAAGCTGCCCTGAAGCATCTGCAGCTTCCTCTGCACACTTGCTTGCAAGTACAGCGATTCCGTTCATAGCAAGATCTTGAGCCTGGGCTAGATAGTCCACATTGGCAGCGCCAGGCCTTTTCCTCTGTTTTGTTTTCCACACAAAAAATTATCGACGGAAGAAGCTGAGCGAGCTCAAAGTTTGACATCTCATAGTTCACGTGGTCCAGAGCAGAACGCCAGGGCCTAGGTTTAGTCGGACATTTCACGCACGGACGGTACTCACCACAACGAACTGAATGCACAAGCCGAAGGACACAGACATGGAAATCAAGAACAAGAGCCCGATATTTAAACGTCGCTTGTTCAGTCTCCATCTGTGTTTGCCACTGTTCGGACTGACAGCATCATCAGGCTCAAACTCAACATAACAAAGGAAGGCACTGTGCTGCAGAACATGCAGCGCTTCAGCTGTAACCTGGTGGGCATGTCTTGTCCTCGCAAGAGAAGATGCTTTCACAAAAGATTCTGCAACACGTGGTGATGCAGTTCCAGCAGCTGTGATTGCACTTGGCCACCCAAAGCCATTCAATCACTCTGGCGGCCATCTCAACATGAAGACCCCCCCCCCCTCCCCGAAATCATGATCACATACTTGTTGTTACCAAACGAGTCAGGCCACAGCCACTGTATTTCTTTCGCTATTGCGGAGATTGCTGGTCCGTCGTCAGCACAGGAGTTTGATCTGGATTCAGATGTTCCACAGCTTCCTTGACCAAATTCATGACACGGTTGAGTAAGGCAGTTGCTTGGGCATTTTCAAGCAGGAGTGGCAGATGGGTACTGCGGACGCAGAAATATAGCTCCCTCTCCTAAAAACTCAGTGTTATCAAATGTTGTCTAAGAGATGATTACGTATCTTTGGATGTAAACCTTTTTATGTACCTTATATTTACTCGCATGCCAGACTGTTATCGTAGGTGATTCAAGTCTCTGTTGGTGGGTCTCTCGTTATGTATGTGACGTCTGTCGAGCTTTTTTTTTTTATTTTTTATTTTTTAGCCTTGCATTCTTATCCTACTGTCGTGAACTCTACAGGCCTAATTTCTGCCTTCGATGTTCACTCAACTTCATTTTTCTTAACCCTCTCTCCATTTTCCCTGTAGTGGGGTACCGCGGTCTCCTCTGCTGAGAACTCAGCACTACCGAAGGTTCTCTCCCTTTTTAGATACAATGTACCCTCGGTGGATTTTATGTGCTTTGTATTCGCGCGCATGCCAGGTGCGAGTTGCCGTTCATGTCTCCGGTGCTGCATTCGTTGTTATGCGTGTGACGTCTGTGGAGACAGGTGAAACTGACACAGTGGCAAAGTAGACGGGGAAAGCTGTGACCGACATACTGCTAAAGAAGAGGGGACACACTGTAACTGACATATTGTTCAACTTAATAAGGAGACAAGTTGTAACTGACACACTGTTAAGCTAGAGCGGACAAACTGTAACTGACATACTGTTAAAATAAGGAGACAACCTGTAACGGACACACCGGTAAAGAAGAGGGGACAAAACTGTAACTGACATATTGATAACATAAGGAGACAACCTGTAACGGACACACCGGTAAAGAAGAGGGGACAAACTGTAACTGACATATTGATAACATAAGGAGACAACCTGTAACGGACACACCGGTAAAGAAGAGGGGACAAAACTGTAACTGACATATTGATAACATAAGGAGACAACCTGTAACGGACACACCGGTAAAGAAGAGGGGACAAAACTGTAACTGACATATTGATAACATAAGGAGACAACCTGTAACGGACACACCGGTAAAGAAGAGGGGACGAAACTGTAACTGACATATTGATAAAATAAGGAGACAAGCTGTAACTGACACAATGGCAAAGTAAAGGGACAAGCTGTAACTGACACAATGGTAAGGTAGACGAGACAAGCTGTAATGATATAGTGTCAGAGTAAGGGACAAGCTGTAACTGACACATGCAAATAAAGGAAAGTGTAATGACACAATGGTAGCAGGCAAGCTGTAATGAATTGGTAAGTAAAGGACAAGCCGTAACTGACAGATTGCTGTGTAAAGTAGCAGGCCTACTGACAGTTGTGTGTGAAAGCGTAAGACAGCCTAGACAGTGCTGTGGAAACTAGCAGGCTACGGAAGTTGTGTGTGAGATATAGCAGGCCTACCAGCAGGTTGTTGTGTGAAAGGTAGCAGGCCTACTGTGAAGTTGGTGTGTGAAAGGTAGCAGGCCTACTGACAGGTTGCTGTGTGAAACGTAGCAGGCCTACTGTGAAGTTGGTGTGTGAAAGTAGCAGGCCTACTGACAGGTTGCTGTGTGAAAGGTAGCAGGCCTACTGACAGGTTGTGTGTGAAACGTAGCAGGCCTACTGACAGGTTGTGTGTGAAACGTAGCAGGCCTACTGGACAGTTGTGTGTGAAACGTAGCAGGCCTACTTCGACAGGTTGCTGTGTGAAAGTAGCAGGCCTATCTGACAGTTGTGTGTGAAAGTAGCAGGCCTACTGTGGACAGTTGTGTGTGAAAGTAGCAGGCCTATTGACAGGTTGCTGTGTGAAAGGTGTCAGCCTACTACAGTTGTGTGTAAACGTGCAGCCACGCGTTCTTGTGAACAGCGCCACAATTGGTGTCCTGCCACCAGTAGCATAGTCTCAACCGTTCTGTTTAAAGGTGTAGCCTGCTAGCAGGAAAGTATCAACCTGTGGTGTAACAACTGCTCAGCCAAAAGGTGTAACAACTGCTCAGCCAGCAAAGGCCGCTCGCCCGGAAAGTGCAGCAAGCTAAAAGCCGTAAAGGTGTAACAATGTAGCAGAAAGGTGTAACAACTGCTCAGCCAGGAAAGGTGTAACAACTGTTCATCCAAGAAAGGTGTAACAACTGCTCAGCCAAAAAAGATGTAACAACTATTCAGCCAACAAAGGTGTAACAACTGCTCAGCCAACAAAGGTGTAACAACTGCTCAGCCAACAAAGGTGTAACAACTGCTCAGCCAACAAAGGTGTAATAACTATTCAGCCAGGAAAGGTGTAACAACTGCTCAGCCAGGAAAGGTGTAACAACTGCTCAGCCAAGAAAGGTGTAATAACTATTCAGCCAGAAAGGTGTAACAACTGCTCAGCCAAGAAAGGAACCGTTTCATCCTTACCTGTGAAGTAACGGCAGTGCCAGGTAGGACTGTCTCTGACGGTGAAGCTACAACAACAACTTGTCTCTGCTTCGGTCACAGGCAGCGAACTTTGGCTGTCATGGAGGCCGATCTAGTTATACCTGATCTAGTCAGTCATTGGCTATCGACTCGAGTTGCGTCAGATCGCGCGGAAAGTACTCGGTGGCTATTTATAGCCCTGTGACGTGAACAAGGTGCAGGAGGCGACGTTTGGATCGGCAAGCACAGACAGCGTGGCGCTGAATAAAATCAACAGTAGCGTGTAGTTAGGCACCGGCGTTGTAATCACGATCAATGCGGCTTTGTAGCATATAGCCTAGTAACATGTAGTTCAACGATCAATGCGGCTATGTAGCATATAGCCTAGTAACTGTAATGTTTTAGTTCAACGATCAACGCGGCTTTGTAGCATGTAGCCTAGTAATATGTAGTTCAACGATCAATGCGGATTTGTAGCATATAGCCTAGTAATGTAATGTTTGTAGTTCAACGATCAATGCGGCTTTGTAGCATAATATGTAGTTTAGTGACATGTAGTTAGGCACCAGCGTTATAATCACGATCAACTTGCTTGCTTTGTAGCATATAGCTTAGTAACATGTAGTCAACGATCAATGCGGCTATGTAGCATACTATTAGCCGCATTGATCGTTGAACTACATGTTACTAGGCTATATGCTACAAAGCAAGTTGATCGTGATTACAACGTTGGTACCTAACTACATGTCGCTAAACTACATATTATGCTACAAAGCCGCATTGTGTGTGTGTGTGTGTGTGTGTGTGTGTGTGTGTGTGTGTGTGTGTGTGTGTTGTGTGTGTGTGTGTGTGTGTGTGTGTGTGTGTGGTGTGTGTGTGTGTGTGTGTGTGTGTGTGTGTTGTGTGTGTGTTTTGGTGTGTGTGTGTGTGTGTGTGTGTTGTGTGTGTGTGTGTGTGTGTGTGTGTGTGGTGTGTGTGTGTGTGTGTGGTGTGTGGTGTGTGTTGATGTGTTTTGTGCGTGTGTGTGTGTGTTGTGTGGCCAGCAAGTTTTTCATCTTCACCACAATGTTGACGTCTTTTATTTTTTGTAACTGGCTATGTGCTCCAGTGGAGACATGGTGAATAGGAAAACGCTGTTATAATTAATTGTTCTTGTGCAGCTTTTGTACAAAGCCTTTTGCTTGATAGATAGTGGAGACGTAAAAGTGTCTGTGTGACACACACACACACACACACACACACACACACACACACACACACACACACACACACACACACACACACACACACACACACACACACACAATGCGGCTTTGTAGCATAATATATAGTTTAGTGACATGTAGTTAGGTACCAGCGTTGTAATCACGATCAACTTGCTTTGTAACATATAGCCTAGTAGTATGTAGTTCAACGATCAGTGCGGCTATGTAGCGTAATATGTAGCTTAATAGCATGTAGTTAGATACTAGCGTTGCAACAACAACCAGTAGCTTAGTGATGCACGACAACCAAATAATAAAAACATAAAGAATAACGACAACAATACTAATTTGTGGTTGCTTTCGGAATATCCACCGAAGTGGTTACAACGCTGTTTGGTTGTTACATGGCTGGTTCCACGTCAAACTGTTGCCGTGTCAGCTCACGTTCGGTGTACAGCATACAACCATGCGCCAGTTTACAGCGTCGTTTTACTCGAAGCTACATTGTAGGGTTAGCTGTAACCTACCACCTGCACTTTTGGCAGAATCATTTTGATTTTTTCGGCTCTCCTGCGGTAACAGGGGGTGGATCGGAAACCCCAAATAAGACTCAGCACAGAAAGCTGACCCTGGAGAAAACAGTTCTCACGCCGTCGAGGGGGCGGCGATAGCTCAGTGGGTAGAGCGTTCGGCTGAAAGCCAGGCACGATACTGGCTCGGGTTCGAGTCCTAGGTGCGGCAAGGGATTTTTCTCCCAGTCTTCCTGTGCAGACTCTCTTACGGTGTCCGTACAGCCCCCGTGTGCAATCGCATGCATCAACATCCGTGCCCACGTTAAAAATCCCAAACACTAGCTGCCATACCATTTTTTGGACACACGATAATACTGCAGACACTGGTAGGAATGGGTAGCGCTGCTCTTGCTGCTGCTGTGTCTCAGCGGGCAAAGCGATTCGACTTTCCCGCAAGAAACAACGAAGCACTAAGAAAACAAACCCAAAACAATAACAATAAGCAAGCAAACAAACAGACAAGAAACGATCAACTGATCACGAGGCCGGCGTATTACTGCTGAGCTACCCGTGTTCCTTTTCTTTTCAAATGTCAAAGTAGACGGGACAAGCTGTACCTGACACAATGGCAAAGTAGAGGGGACAAGCCGTACCTGACACAATGGCAAAGTAGAGGGGACAAGTTGTACCTGAAAGGAAAAGCGAATCTGACACAATGGCAAAGTAGACGGGACAAGCTGTACCTGACACAATGGCAAAGTAGACGGGACAAGCTGTACCTGACACAATGGCAAAGTAGACGGGACAAGCTGTACCTGACACAATGGCAAAGTAGACGGGACAAGCTGTACCTGACACAATGGCAAAGTAGACGGGACAAGCTGTACCTGACACAATGGCAAAGTAGACGGGACAAGCTGTACCTGACACAATGGCAAAGTAGACGGGACAAGCTGTACCTGACACAATGGCAAAGTAGACGGGACAAGCTGTACCTGACACAATGGCAAAGTAGACGGGACAAGCTGTACCTGACACAATGGCAAAGTAGACGGGACAAGCTGTACCTGACACAATGGCAAAGTAGACGGGACAAGCTGTACCTGACACAATGGCAAAGTAGACGGGACAAGCTGTAACTGACACAATGGCAAAGTAGAGGGGACAAGCTGTACCTGACACAATGGCAAAGTAGAGGGGACAAGCTGTAACTGACACAATGGCAAAGTAGAGGGGACAAGCTGTACCTGACACAATGGCAAAGTAGACGGGACAAGCTGTAACTGACACAATGGCAAAGTAGAGGGGACAAGCTGTACCTGACACAATGGCAAAGTAGAAGGGACAAGCTGTACCTGACACAATGGCAAAGTAGAGGGGACAAGCTGTACCTGACACGCTGACTGAGTAGAGGGGAAAAGCTGTAACTGACGCAACGGTAAAGTAGAAAGGTCAAGCTGTAACTGACACAACGGCACAGTAGAAGGGACAAACTGTAACTGACCCACTGGTACAGTAAAACGGACAAACTGTAACTGACACAATGGTAAAGTGGAAGGGAGAAGCTGTAACTGACACAACGGTAAAGTAGAAGGGAAAAGCTGTAACTGACACAACGGTAAAGTAGAAGGGACAAGCTGTAACTGACACAGTGGTACAGTATAAGGGACATGCCGGAAGGAACCAAAATGTGCTAAACGCAGCAGGTCTTTTGGCAGGTTGTCACTGTGTGAAATGCAGCAGGTTTACTAGCTTCTTGTTGTGTGAAACATAACAGGTCTACTAGCTTGTTGTTGTGTGAAACATAACAGGTCTACTAGCTTGTTGTTGTGTGAAACATAGCAGGTCTATTAGCTTGTTGTTGTGTGAAACATAACAGGTCTACTAGCTTGTTGTTGTGTGAAACATGGCAGGTCTACTAGCTTGTTGTGTGAAATGCAGCAGGTCTACTAGCTTGTTGTTGTGTGAAACATAACAGGTCTGCTAGCTTGTTGTTGTGTGAAACATAGCAGGTCTACTAGCTTCTTGTTGTTTGAAATGCAGCACGTCTACTAGCTTGTTGTTGCGTAAAACGTAGCAGGTCTACTAGCTTGTTATTGTGTGAAACGTAGCAGGTCTACTAGCAGGTTGTCGTGTGAAACGTAGCATGTGTACAGGCAGGTTGCGTGTGAAACGTTGACTGAAACGTAGCAGGTGTACAAGCAGGTTGTCGTGTAAAACATAGCAGGTGTGCAGGCAGGTTGTCATGTAAAACGTATTCGTGCAAAACGCAGCAGCTATGCAGGCAGGTTGTCGTGTAAAACGTAGCCGGTGTGCAAGACGTAGCAGAAGCGGTAACCGCGCTGTTTGGTTATTAATGGCCGGTCCTATGTGAAACTGATGCCGTTTCGGAACACGTTCTGTGTACACCGTACAGCCGTGCACCAGTTTAGAGTGACACTTTATTTGAACCAACATATGTAAGGTGAATGTTTGTTTAACTGTAACCTGCCACCTGCACTTTTGGCAGAATCACAGGAATCTTTTACGTGCTTCTGCGGTAACATGGAGGTAGAACGGAAACCAAAAGAGAGAGAGAGAGAGAGAGAGAGAGAGAGAGAGAGAGAGAGAGAGAGAGAGAGAGAGAGAGAGAGAGACAAAAAAAAAAAGGAGTCAGCACAGAAAGTTAATTGACTCCGGAGAAGAAAATTCTCCAGTCGCTCTTGCTGGGGCTCGAACCAGCGACCTTTCGATCAGGAATCCGGCGCTCTATCACTGAGCTCCCCCAACGAAACATGCAGCACAGAGAGACAGCATACAGTGTGTGTGACGCATGTGTGTATTTGTGTGTGTGTGTGTGCGTGTGTGTGTATTTGTGTGTGTGTGTGCATGCGTGCGCGTATGTGTGTGTGTGCCTGCATGTGCATGCCTGCATGTTTGTGCATGCGCATGCGTGCGTGTGGTGTGTGTGTGTGTGTGTGTGTGTGTGTGTGCATACATGCGTGTCTGTGCGTGCGTAGTGTGCATGTGTACGTGTATATGCGTGTGTTGTTGTTGGCTAGCAAGTTTTTCATCTTCACCACAATGTTGATGTCTTTTATTTTTTGTAACTGGCTATGTGCTCCAGTGGAGACATGGTGAATAGGAAAACGCTGTTATAATTAATTGTTCTTGTGCAGCTTTTGTACAAAGCCTTTTGCTTGATAGATAGTGGAGACGTAAAAGTGTCTGTGTGACACACACACACACACACACACACACACACACACCACACACACACACACACGGACGCATGTAACACACGCAGGCACCCACGCGTGCACATGCACAAACGCACGCACACATGCACATGGTCACATGCATGCGCACACACACACACACACGCACACGCACACACAAACACGCGCACTCACACACACACACACACACACACACACACACACACACACACACATGCAAACACACACACACATGCACACACACGCACATACACCACACACACACACACACACACACACACACACACACACACACACACACATGCAAACACAGACAGTCACAGACAGTCACTCACAGACAGTCACACACACACAGGCATTTGACTGTACATGTCCACAAGCTGCTTCACTTTGCTAAGCACACAAAACTCACCCAGTTATTTGTAGGCACTACCTAAAAGTGAGAAAAATGACAATGTCCATCACTTAAAATGTAGATTTTTTTATAGTCCAATAATACTTTGGTTTCTGTGACACTAAATTGAATCTGATTCTATTCTATACATTCAACGAACGTAGCACACATAAACACACACACACACACACACACACACACTCTCTCTTTCTCTGTCTCTCCCACCCACCCACATCACATATAAAACAAACAAAAACAATCTCTGTAGTTGTATTTCCCCATAAAATCTCTTCAACAAAATTTCATGAGAATCACCTTCATTTCACTACAATGACAGTGTAATGATGATATGTATTTATACAGAAACTGGGGAAAACAAAAACAATATTATAATCCAGCAAATACAAAGTATTGTATACAGAAACATATTCATTTCATGCATATTAAACTTTTTGTGAACTGTAGTCGTTCACAATTCAACACCATGAAAAATATTCAGCATACTAGACTAACAAACAATAACTCAGGTATACAAACAAAATGTGCATAGCTGGCAACATTACCATTACAGTGAAAGACTTCATAAACAGGTCTACCAATGTATTCAAACCTCTTGCATCAGTTTGACAATACCCTTTCAAAACATAAGACAATTAGCAAGTACTGACAGATATAATTCACAGACACAGACTATGAAATATATTACTCAGTGTCCTTTTAACAATCAATAACTACAACTTTAAATGGTACCCCTCAAAATTTGAAGTATTTCGAGGAGCAACAAAGTTAGGTAACCAGCTGTTCAATCACACCAGGAGCTTGCCTCACTCCAGCCTGTACCTAACCCTTGACCTCTGGAAATAGGGCCAGTTAATGGCTGCCATTTTGTTTGCTGGAGGTTGGTCTGCCCTCTACATTACATGGATCTGTGGATGGGAAATTCATAATTATTTATATGAACATTTTGTAGAGCGCCTCATAATGGTAACTATGCAGCACTATTCTATGCTTCTGAGCAAACCCACAGTGCTCTAGTCATACGCAGTTCTGAATGAGTGACTGTGGCTTTACACAGTTAAATTAATCAATGTTTTAAACTTGTATTACAGTAATGACGTAACGTTGTCTTCAGTCTGAACAACACAAAGAGAAAAGTAACTTGAGTTAATTTAACATTCACCATTAGACCATACATGGTGGGTGCGTAACCACCCATACTTTCAGTTCAGTTAAATGTACAAAATGTGTTCAGTTTTCACATAAACTGAATGAGCTTTCATGACATTGTCAGAAAGGAACTTGTGTACGAGCTCCACCAGAAGGGTGTGCTTGTCTTTATAAATAAACAACAAAATCATTGTATAACTTTTTCTTTAACTCATGGAGGCAGACACACCCATACCCTCGAAGAAGGAACCTTGTGTTCCATACATTGTGGGTGCACACCCACTCATACTGTACGCTGGGGAGAGCTAGTAAGTAAGTAAGTTGGTGTTTTACACCCAGTCAACCAGTGCAGTTCTATCAGGGTGAATGGGGAGAGCTAACTTTTACAAGTATTGCTGTAGCATTTGAAGAATATGTACTATCAGAAAGAGTAGCCTACAGTGTAGCATTGTGCAAGAACACTATCAGAAAGAGTAGCCTATACTGTAGCTTCGTTCAAGAATACATACTATCAGTAAGAGTATGTTATATTGTAGCATTGTTGAAGAATACATACTCTACATAAGAGCAGTATATACTGAAGTATTGTTCAAGAATACATACTATCAGAAAGAGTAGCCTATACTGTAGCTTCATTCAAGAATACATACTATCAGAAAGAGTATCTTATATTTTAGCATTGCTGAGGAATACATACTCTACATAAGAGCAGTATGTACTGAAGAATTGTTCAAGAATACATACTATCAGTAAGAGTTACCTAAACTGTAGCATCGGCCTGTTTTGATGACACATATAGCTTCTTGTCACTGCATCTGAGACAAAGACTTGCCAGTACTCCTGTGCTGATTTGTTTTGCAGGTGCATGTATCATACATCAAACTAGGTGCATGTATCATACATCAGACTATCAGAAACAAGGAGTGAATTTTTCCCCTGAATCAAAAACTAAGAGGTAGCACAGAATGTGCTTGTGATGTGTTAATAATGCTCCATGTCTGTTTCCTAAAGGTGTCAAACAGTTTCATGTTCCCTCTATAAATCTAAGTCTAATGTGTGCTGTTCATGAATAAATACAAAAAATACAAAAAATAAAAAAACTATTTTCACTTTATGTTTCTGACACATGTGTGACCTTGAAACAAGATCAAGGTCATCAAACCTTGTATGCACCTGTAGATCCCAAGCAAGGTTATAACCATGCAAAGTTTGAAAGTTTGAAAAGTGTACCAAAGGAAGCCAATGTTAAAGTTTTTGTCAAATCAGAAAACATGTCAATCATCTCCCTTGAATATATGGAGAGAAAAAAATAAGAATAATATATTCATGACCTAGTCGACATAATTAAGAATGAAACAAAGTTTTAACTTAATTGAACAGAACATACATTTTCTGTTTTAAAAGCTGCTTGAAGCTGCTGTGAGCTTGTCGAATGGTTAAGGTCACGAGAAGTGGTATGAACAGATACGGCTCAACCAGTGTGTAGTACCTTCATACACACTTTGACACTGACCACATTTATGGCGTCCAAGGTCACGAGAAGTGGTATGAACAGATAAGGCTCAACCAGTGTGTAGTACCTTCATACACACTTTCACACTGACCACATTTATGGCGTCCAAGAAAATTGCAATGTAAATTTTTGGGACGTGCTGGACTCTCAACTGACAGACCGACACTGCTTATTATACAGAGTCGTATCTTTTCTGTGAGAGACAAAAATAATGGACACAGTTTGCTAGCACACACTGCTGCACTTGCCAATGTCAACTCGAACATAACAAAACAAGACAAAAGCATCGAAATAAGTATCTCGTGCACCAAGGATAAAGCTTTTCTCATTTCTGAAAGGTTTGACTGCACTTTGTTCAGTGTGGAACTACACAAGCAGTACAGTAGCCACGTCACGGAGACTACCCAGTGATAAAATCATTATTTATCCATGCAGAGGAGGTGGATGTGTCCCCTAAAGAACCAGTGGACACTCCCACCGCCAATATCTTGATTACAATGATAATGACAGCATATCGATTATACAAATGTTATCCCATAATTGCAGTCAAAACAGCACACATTCATCGAAGCACACACTCATGCTAACACACACACACACACAAACACACACACACACACACACACACACAAACACACACACACACACACACACACACACACAGGTCTCCCGCAGACACACACACACACACACACACACACACACACACACACAAACACACACACACACACACATACACACACACACACACACACACACACACAGGTCTCCCGCAGACACACACAGACACACACACACACACATACACACAAACACAAAAAGTACAAGGACACGCACCTCCCCCCCCCCCCCCCCCCCAACACACACACACACACCTTTCTCACTCTACTCCAACATCTCTCAGGAATCCAAATAGCTGCTCTTGCGAGGTTTCTTCACGGGCTTGGCAGCGCCGTTGGCAGTGGGGCGAGGTGCACGAGCAGCCTCCCCGCTGCTGGACAGCTGCCCGGACAGGGAGGTCAGCTCTCGCCGTATGCTGTCCACCAGGTCCTTAGGGGACACTCCCACCTCCAGGCTAGAGGCAATCACGTCCCTCTCGTCCCTGCTGCCCACGTCACGGGTGGGGGGCCGGTGGAGCGGGACCTCCGCCGCAGAGGCGCTACCTAGGCCTCCCGCGCCTGCAGCCTTTCTGTCCGGAGAGTCGGCCACTCCGCCAGGGTGCCGCGTGGAGGCAGGAGCGGCGGTGAAGAGAGCCGTGGTGGTGGTGCCATCCCCCAGCATCCGCTCATAAGCCTCCAGCCCCGGGCAGGTGCTGCCGCCCGCGTCCCCCGCTGTACCCGCAGGCCGTGATCTGCTGTCGGTGGCGTCGTCCGCGCTGCCAGAGGCCGAGCTGGCGGTGGCGGGTTCCCTGAGTTGCCGAGTGCGGATGACGATGGGCTGGCCCGGCTGCGTGGCGTAGTAACCGTGGGGCTGAGCGCCGTTGGCGGCCCGCTCGCTGAAGGTGGTGGTGTGCAGCTTCTCCTGGGGCGGCGCCTTGCTGTCTGGGGGCTGCGCACAGCACGGCATTGGTTACAGTCTGGGGCTGGGGGCCTGCTCCCTCGGTCGGGGTGAACGGGTACCTACCACCTGGGTCAGGGTGAACGGGTACCTACCACCTGGGTCAGGGTGAACGGGTACCTACCACCTGGGTCTGGGTGAATGGGTATCTACCACCTGGGTCAGGGTGAACGGGTACCTACCACCTGGGTCAGGGTGAAAGGGTACCTACCACCTGGGTCAGGGTGAAGGGTACCTACCACCTGGGTCAGGGTGAACGGGTACCTACCACTGGGTCAGGGTCAATGGGTATCTACCACCAGGGTCAGGGTGAACGGGTATCTACCACCTGGGTCAGGGTGAACGGATACCTACCACCTGGGTCAGGGTGAAAGGGTACACACCACCTGGGTCAGGGTGAAAGGGTACACACCACCTGGGTCAGGGTCAATGGGTATCTACCACCAGGGTCAGGGTGAACGGGTATCTACCACCTGGGTCAGGGTGAACGGATACCTACCACCTGGGTCAGGGTGAAAGGGTACACACCACCTGGGTCAGGGTGAAAGGGTACACACCACCTGGGTCAGGGTGAAAGGGTACCTACCACCTGGGTCAGGGTGAACGGGTACCTACCACCTGGGTCAGGGTCAATGGGTACCTACCACCTGGGTCAGGGTCAAAGGGTACCTACCACCTGGGTCAGGGTCAAAGGGTATCTACCACCTGGGTCAGGGTCAAAGGGTGCCTACCACCTGGGTCAGGTTCAAAGTGTGCCTACCACCTGGGTCAGGGTCAAAGGGTACCTACCACCTGGGTCAGGATGAATGGTCAGGGTGACAAAGTGTAAGGGACATTACCAGTGTGACATGGACAGACTATCCACCCCTGGGACGGTGAAAATGTACCCCTATGACACTGACAGGGTACCTACCCCTGGGTCAGGGTCTTGGTGACCAGGTATACACCTACCTCCGGGTCTGGGTGGGCAGCACCAAAGACTTCTCAACCCTCCCACCCATTCAACAGCTCCCCCTCCCCCCGGCCATCGGTAACTCCACACACTGACTGGTTCTCACTTTCTGAAAAAGGCAAGTGTTTAAAACGTCTAAACAGCATCACATCTAAGCAGTGATCAAAGCTGCAAAATGCCTGCATAGTATTACAGTATTGCTCACGTTTAAAGGACATTCGGTTCAGCAAAACAGAACTGACCACTCCGTATGGGCTACGTGCCTGGCTGATCCACCATGAACTACAATGAAACTGGCCACCCAGAAACCTCTTATCTCTCCTCCTTCCTTCACGGTCCAACCCACACTCCGAGCATCGCTTTCCGGCACCTTCCTCCAAACTCTGCCAGATTTAGTTACGCCACTGAAGGGGTACTCTTTATCTCCGCGCAGCTGTCCAGCGACGCGGTCAGCGCCTTCCAAAAGGTTCCAGTACTAATATGACTGTAGAAGCAACCTAGCGCCAAAGCACACATGTAAACATGAGACGCATCCACCCCGGGTAGAAAAGAAGAAAAAAAAGAGTTCCGGTCTCGATTCAAACGATTGTGGTTTTATTTATGCTGGTGTAAACTTTCCTGGCGGCTATAAATGACACATCTTGTTTTATTTGAGTTGTTTGTAACAAACTTACTACTGTTTGAGCACCAACAGAAAACTACTCGTTAGCTGACAGTAACTAAATACGGCAGTGGTTGAAGGAAGGATGTCGTAAACCAGTGCTTGGAGTTTGAGTCCCACCCTCTTATCTCTCCTCCTTCCCTAACAGTCCCACCCTGTGTGGCTGGGTTAGTTCTCTCACCTGTGACTCGGGCAGCACGATGTGAGCCGCCTCGTCAGATGCTCTGTATGGACTCCAGGTGATAAGTCCGTCAGCGTCGTAAGCATCGTGCGTTCTGTCCACGAAGACAGGAGTGTGCAGCTTCTCTGTGCAAGACAAAAGTGGCATTGTACACTTGTCAGCATCACCGTCATCCTACGTCATTGTACACATGTCAGCATCACAGTGTCATGTCACTGTACATCTGTCAGCACCACTGTCATTATACACCTGTCAGTAGCATAGTCATCCTGTCACTGTACACCTGTCAGCATGATTGTCATGACATTGTACACCTCTCAGCATCACTGTCACCATATGTCATTGTACACCCATCAGCATCACTGTCATCCTGCTATTGTACGGTAAAGTCTTGTCAGCATCACAGTCATCTTTTGTCACTGTACACCTGTCAGCATCATAGTCATCCTGCTATTGTTCACCTGTTAGCGTCACAGTCATCCTGCAATTGTACACCTGTCAGCATCACAGTCATCCTGTTATTGTACACCTGTCAGCATCACAGTCATCTTGTTATTGTACACTTGTCAGTATCACAATCACCCTGTTATTGTACACCTGTCAGCATCACAGTCACCCTGTTACTGTACACCTGTCAGCATCACAGTCGCCCTGTTATTGTACACTTGTTAGCATCACAGTCACCCTGTTATTGTACACCTGTCGGCATCACAGTCATCCTGTTATTGTACACCTGTCAGTGTACAGGGTGATTGTGATGCTGACAGGTGTATAATAACAGGGTTATTACACACCTGTCAGCATCACAGTCACCCTGTTATTATACACCTTTCAGCATCACAGTCATCCTGTTATTGTACACCTGTCAGCATCACAGTCACCCTGTTATTATACACCTGTCAGCATCACAGTCATCCTGTTATTGTACACCTGTCAGCATCACAGTCACCCTGTTATTATACACCTGTCAGCATCACAGTCATCCTGTTATTGTACACCTGTCAGCATCACAGTCATCTTGTTACTATACACCTGTCAGCATCACAGTCACCCTGTTATTATACACCTGTCAGCATCACAGTCACCCTGTTATTATACACTGTCAGCATCACAGTCACCCTGTTATTATACACTGTCAGCATCACAGTCACCCTATGCCAGACTACAACATACAACATACTGAGAGTATGCTTATTTAATCAGACAATACAAACAATGTGCAAAGTACAGAGTAAACCCTTTTTCAAGCAACTAACAAACAGAAAATACACAAAGGAAACGATGAGAGGAATGAAATTCAATCTGGGTGAATTATCTTTCAGTAGCGGAAGATGTTTATGACCAGAACCAAAATTCAACATTGATTTGAATCATTGTGACATCATCGGTTATCTTCTTTTTTTTAAATCTCCATCAATTGAAACATAAGTAGCCTAGAACAAATTTAATTCCTCTCATCACTGGTGTATGATTTGTCTGCTCACTGCTTGAAAAAGGGGTTTACCCTGAAAATTTGCACGTTTGTATTGTCGGATCAGAATAAACCCTCCTTTCAACCTCCTGTCTGTTTTGATCTGCTTTCATAACCTGGCAGTCAACTTTGTTTCACATCTTTCGTTTTCTTTTAAATATTCTGTCAGGTTACATCAAGCGGGTTACACAGCTTCTTTACACAAATCAAACCTGTCATTATACACCTGTCAGCATCATACTCAACCTCTGTTAGGTCAGCATCAAGCAGGGTTAGGCAGCTTCTCTACACACGTTTAAACACTTGTCATTGTAAGAATGTGTGATTATATACTGTCCTGTTCATTATCATTATGATTATATGGCTGACTGACAGATTACTGTAAACACAAGTAAGACTGGTGTGATCTTGATGGTTCTCGAGATTCAACACCCAGTCAAACCTTTTTCTAAGTGAGTGATTGTCAACACAGGAACACACTAGGCTGTCTGTCTGTCTGACTGGTCTGCTAACAGTATTTACACTAGGTTGTTTGCCCCTGATACTGGTCTTTTAACACTATTTACACTAGGTTGTTTGCCCCTGGTACTGGTCTGTTAACAGTATTTACACTGGGTTGTTTGCCCCTGATACTGGTCTGTTAACAGTATTTACCATAGGTTGTTTGCCCCTGTTACTGGTCTGTTAACAGTATTTACACTAGGTTGTTTGCCCCTGATACTGGTCTGTTAACAGTATTCACACTAGGCTGTTTGTCCCCGATAATGGTCTGTTAACAGTATTCACACTAGGCTGTTTGTCCCCGATACTGGTCTGTTAACAGTATTTACACTATCTTGTTTGTCTCTGGCACTGGTCTGTTAACAGTATTTACTCTAGGTTGTTTGTCCCCAGTATTTACAAAAAGTCAATGACTGGCACACACAAACTGCAAAAGAAATTTGCTCAATGTCAAAAATCTATAATCAGTATAGACTTGCAGCCAGCAAATTCCACCACTAATGGATGAATCAGCTGAAGTTTGACCATCACATGCTGATGGGGAAAATACAAAATCAGCACAGTGATAACGTGTTGTGGCTAATTCACAGACATCAGAAGTGTGTGATCTACATGACTTCATCGGCTTGGCTCCAAACAATTTCGGCCTGAGCAAGACTACTTGACCACTGGGCCCAGTTTGGAGACAGGATGCATGCATTTTCTTCCTCTCCACCCAACGCATTCTACTGAGTGTGCAAAAGCATGTAATGATCGAAATCAACCGGAATCACTTGCTGTAAGAAAACATGGCTTGCCAGGGGAACACGGTTATCTACCTGGGTACACAAAATTGCTAAAACCTTTTGTTTTTGTTTTTTGCAACATGCGAATGAGAAGTGGTAGATCGGAACGAGAATGGTCTGCACAGTGTGTGTGAAGCAGATGTGCAGACCTTAGCTGTACTGCTCCTTCTGACAGAAAGCACACAGTGAACCCTGCACTGTTCACTGCTTATGGACAAGTACACTCACCTCCCAGTGACACAAATTCCACAGTGAACCCTGCACTGTTTGAACCCTCTACCGTTCACTGCAAGGAACACAAACACTCACCTGGTGTGGGGCCAAACTGTCCTTCATGCAGACATTACATGTACAGTGTCTTGCATGGCTCACTGCCCGTGACACAAACACTCACCTGGCCAACCTGTCCTTCAGGCAGACATTACATGTACAGTGACTTGCATGGCTCACTGCCCACGACACAAACACTCACCTGGCCAACCTGTCCTTCAGGCAGACATTACATGTACAGTGTCTTGCATGGCTCACCGCCCACGACACAAACACTCACCTGGCCAACCTGTCCTTCAGGCAGACATTACATGTACAGTGTCTTGCATGGCTCACCGCCCACGACACAAACACTCACCTGGCCAACCTGGCCTTCAGGCAGACATTACATGTACAGTGTCTTGCATGGCTCACCGCCCATGACACAAACACTCACCTGGCCAACCTGTCCTTCAGGCAGACATTACATGTACAGTGACTTGCATGGCTCACTGCCCGTGACACAAACACTCACCTGGCCAACCTGTCCTTCAGGCAGACATTACATGTACAGTGACTTGCATGGCTCACTGCCCACGACACAAACACTCACCTGGCCAACCTGTCCTTCAGGCAGACATTACATGTACAGTGTCTTGCATGGCTCACTGCCCGTGACACAAACACTCACCTGGCCAACCTGGCCTTCAGGCAGACATTACATGTACAGTGTCTTGCATGGCTCACTGCCCATGACACAAACACTCACCTGGTGTGAGGCCAACCTGGCCTTCAGGCAGACATTACATGTACAGTGACTTGCATGGCTCACCGCCCACGACACAAACACTCACCTGGCCAACCTGGCCTTCAGGCAGACATTACATGTACAGTGACTTGCATGGCTCACTGCCCGTGACACAAACACTCACCTGGCCAACCTGTCCTTCAGGCAGACATTACATGTACAGTGTCTTGCATGGCTCACTGCCCATGACACAAACACTCACCTGGTGTGAGGCCAACCTGGCCTTCAGGCAGACATTACATGTACAGTGACTTGCATGGCTCACCGCCCACGACACAAACACTCACCTGGCCAACCTGGCCTTCAGGCAGACATTACATGTACAGTGACTTGCATGGCTCACCGCCCACGACACAAACACTCACCTCCTGGTTTGGGGCCAACACCCATCCCCACAACCTCCTCCACTCCAGGCATGCTTTCTGGTGGTGGGGACCTGTTACAAACGTCACTGCTGTCATCATCATCATTGCTACGATTATCATCATCATCACTGTCATCATCATCATCATCATATTGTCATTATCATCATTTCCATCATCCGCTGTCTCACCATCACTATACCTGTAATCATCAACACGCAGGATCTGTACGGTTTGCCTTATTATGTACCTGTGTGAGTGTGCATGTGTGTGCATGTGTGCACGTGCGTGTGCGTGCATCTGTGTGTGCATGCATGCGCATGTGTGCGTGCGTACATGCGTGTGTGTGTATGTGTGTGTGTGTGTGTGTGTGTGTGTGTGTGTGTGTGTGTGTGTGTGTGTGTGTGTGTGTGTGTCATGTGTGCATGTGTACATGTGTGTGTGTGTGTGTGTGTGTGTGTGTGTGTGTGTGTGTGTGTGTGTGTGTGTGCATGTGTGGAATGTTTTCCTACTAAAAAAACACACACCCCAAAAACACACTTAGGATGCGTCTTGCTGTAAAGAAGAACATGTATCTTGTATAAATCCATGTGCCATGATCATCTAAGTAAACAATGCAATTAAACATACAGACAAAAAGACACACATGAAGGCAGGCAAATCTAGACAGGCACACTTAAACTATGAAGGTAGACAGACAGGTAGACGAGAAGGCACACAGCCAGACAGGCACACTTGAACTATGAAGGTAGACAGACAGGTAGACTAGAAGGCAGACCTAGACAGGCACACTTAAACTATGAAGGTAGACAGACAGGTAGACGAGAAGGCACACAGACCTAGACAGGCACACTTAAACTATGAAGGTAGACAGACAGGTAGACTAGAAGGCACACAGACAGACAGGCACACTTGAACTGTGAAGGTAGACAGACAGGTAGACTAGAAGGCACACAGACCTAGACAGGCACACTTAAACTATGAAGGTAGACAGACAGGTAGACGAGAAGGCACACAGACCTAGACAGGCACACTTGAACTATGAAGGTAGACAGACAGGTAGACGACAAGGCACACAGACCTAGACAGGCACACTTGAACTATGAAGGTAGACAGACAGGCAGACTAGAAGGCACACAGACCTAGACAGGCACACTTGAACTATGAAGGTAGACAGACAGGTAGACAGAAGGCACACAGACCTAGACAGGCACACTTGAACTATGAAGGTAGACAGACAGGTAGACGAGAAGGCACACAGACCTAGACAGGCACACTTAAACTATGAAGGTAGACAGACAGGTAGACGAGAAGGCACACAGACCTAGACAGGCACACTTGAACTATGAAAGTAGACAGACAGGTAGACGAGAAGGCACACAGACCTAGACAGGCACACTTGAACTATGAAGGTAGACAGACAGGCAGACTAGAAGGCACACAGACCTAGACAGGCACACTTGAACTATGAAGGTAGACAGACAGGCAGACTAGAAGGCACACAGACCTAGACAGGCACACTTGAACTATGAAGGTAGACAGACAGGCAGACTAGAAGGCACACAGACCTAGACAGGCACACTTGAACTATGAAGGTAGACAGACAGGCAGACTAGAAAGCACACAGACCTAGACAGGCACACTGGAACTACAGATGCAGACAAACACATACTTGAATTGCAGAGGCAGGCACGCTTGCAGACAGACAGACAGACAGACAGACAGACATGAAGGCAGGTGGGCAGACAGACAGACAACACAGTACTGACCTTGCCAGTGCAGGGGGTGCATCATCCACTGCAGCAGTGTCAGCAGTGTCCTTGCTGGGGGATGATGGAGCAACTCGGTTCCTGCAAGGCAAAGCACCAACACCCAGGCCCAGTAAGTAAATGTCAACCAGGAGAGAACATCAGTACCAACAGTCAGTATGTGCAGCTGACAGAGACACCAGTGCATCAATACACATGGTCAATACATACATGTCCTGGAAATCAGTCCCCACAGTCCTCGGTGTCACGGAAATCAATAACCACAGTCATCGGTGTCAAGGAAATCAATAACCATCATCATCAGTGTCAAGGAAATCAATAACTATAGTCTTTGATGCCAAGGAAATCAATAACCACAGTCATCAGTGTCAAGGAAATCAATAACTCATCAATGTCAAGGAAATCAATAACCACAGCCCTCGGTGTCAAGGAAATCAATAACCACAGACATTGGTGTCAAGGAAATCAATAACCACAGTCATCAGTGTCAAGAAAATCAATAACCACAGTCACTGGTGTCAAGGAAATCAATAACAACAGTCATAAGTGTCAAAGAAATCAATAACCACAGCTCTCGGTGTCAAGGAAATCAATAACCACAGTCCATGGTGTCACAGAAAACAATAACCACAGTCATCGGTGTCAAGGAAATCAATAACCACAGTCATGGTGTCACAGGAAAATCAATAACCACAGTCATCGGTGTCAAGGAAATCAATAACCACAGTCATGGTGTCACGGAAATCAATAACCACAGTATCGGTGTCAAGGAAATCAATAACCACAGTCCATGGTGTCAAGGAAATCAATAACCACAGTCATGGTGTCAAGGAAATCAATAACCACAGTCCATGGTGTCAAGGAAATCAATAACCACAGTCATGGTGTCAAGGAAATCAATAACCACAGTCCATGGTGTCAAGGAAATCAATAACCACAGTCCATGGTGTCAAGGAAATCAATAACCACAGGCCATGGTGTCAAGGAAACCAATAACCACAGTCCATGGCGTCAAGGAAATCAAGTACAACTACAGTCCACAGTGTCAAGGAAATCAACATGTATACAGTCCAGTGTCAAGGAAATCAACATGCATACAGTCCAGTCAAGGCAATTAACATGCATATAGTCCAGTGTCAAGGAAATCAACATGCATATAGTCCAGTGTCAAGGAAATCAACACGTATACAGCCCAGTGTCAAGGAAATCAACACGTATACAGCCCAGTGTCAAGGAAATCAACAAATACGGTCCATTGTGTCAAGGAACTGAACATGCATACAGTCCAGTGTCAATTAAGGAAATCAGCGGTGTCAAGGAACCTAAGGCATACGTAAGTACCCATGTTCAACATACACCTGTCACTGAAATCAATATGGTCAATACATGGTTAGTATTATTATGTCATTAATTACTATTGTTGCTTTTAGCCAAATTGGGGTGTTTTACCATGGGTGTTAAACTTGATTTCTGTACAGCATATATGCCAAGCTCTATTTGTATGCTACTGGTTAAAACTTTTACAAATATTTCATTATCACTGTTATCAAGGAAAATAATCATTGCATCAGTAACATGTGGTCAGCATGTAAACATTAAGGAAGTCAAAGGTTATTTATAATTACCAAGGAAGTCTATGCTTCAGTAGCCAAAGTCAATACCAACTGTCAACAAACTCAAGATTTAGGGTCATTACACATAACTGTTATGGAAACCTGTTCTTTAAAACACACCAATAAAAAATAAAAATCTGAAACGAAGTTCACTGCTAGCATTGTGGAACAAG
>JABMCL010001186.1:0-7500 GCA_018857735.1 Alviniconcha marisindica
TGAACACAAAATAGATCACTGTGTGGCTTACCTGTGTGCATATGTGTGTATTGTGTGTATTGCTGTGTGTGCTGCACTCGCTTTGGGCTCACGTTAGGTGTAAGCGCTTTATTTAATACTGTTTTACCTTACCTTACCTTTGTTTAGTGATGATTATTGTTTCATTCGTTTAAAGGAACTAGCCGTCTGAGAGTCGAAAGAAGAAAGGAAAGTGTTTCTTTAATGCCCAATCTACCATGACTGTTGTAAAAGGGCGACTCATATTCAAATGGAAAATAACTCCTGAAGTACCCTGGAACAGGGTCCGCATTACTGACAACAACCAAAAACAACAACAACAACTAAATTTAATGTTGATTTTATACGTTGTCAGCATCACTGACGCTTTTTTTTTTAATCATGCGTTTTTTCCCCCACGGCGTTTAGTGCCCCCCCCCCCCTCCCCACCCCACCCCTTTTGACGTCATAATGAATGTATTATTTTGATGTCACTGTTAGAACACCAGAAGTTCTACAGCACAAGTTAAGAAGAAAATAATTTTGCTTTTCAGTTTTCTTCACTTTGTATATCATTATTATTATTCTGTAGTGGCACGGACGCACGCACGCGCACACACACACACACAGAACCACACACAAATACACACACACACACGCGCGCGCGCACTCTCTCTCCCTCTTCATGCTTGATGCTTTAAATATTTAGCTAATTAGTTAATGTTAATTAATATTCGTTATTATTTAGTTGATTATTTATAATTATTTAGTTAATTAGTTAATATTTAATTAATTAAACATTAGTTAATATTTAGTTCATATTCAGCCACGCTTTAATTTCTCTGATGAGATAATAAAATAATCTTGGATTTAACATACGAGTATATTATAATACTGTATCGGCCGCGAGTTTGTTTTCTCAGTATCTGCGAATATTCCTTTTACGGAAGGAATCAGTTCATTCTCATGCTCATTATAGCCTAGCTTCATTGCCATCATCATCGTCGCTACTGTTATCTTCATCACCATCTTTATCACTACCGCCGTCATCATCATCACGAGATCCCATTATTACCTCCATCATCTTCATCATCACCATATCCCATTATCACCTCCATCATCTTCGTCATCAACATATCATCTTCGTTATCACCGTATCCCATTATTACCTCCATCATCTTCATCATCACCATATCCTATTATCATCTCCATCATCTTCACCACCACCACCACCACCACCACCATCACCTCTAACACCACCACCATCATTTTTATCATTCCCCCAGGCTGTCATCATGTTCTTTCACCACCACCACCACCACCACCACCACCACCACCACCACCACCATCATTGATATCGTCCTCACACGCTATCATCATGTCCTGTCACCACCACCACAACCACCATCACCCCTAACACCACCACCATCATTGTTATCGTCCTCACAGGCTATCATCATGTCCTGTCACCACCACCACCACCACCACCACCACCACCACCACCACCACCACCACCCCTAACACCACCACCATCATTGTTATCGTCCTCACAGGCTATCATCGTGTCCTGTCACCACCACCACCACCACCACCACCATCATCATCATCACCCCTAACACCACCACCACCATTGTCATCGTACTCCCAGGCTATCATCATGTTCTGTCACCACCTCCACCACCTCCACCACCACCACCTCTAACACCACCACCATCATTTTTATCATTCCCCCAGGCCATCATCATGTTCTGTCACCACCATCACCATCACCGTTGACATCACCACCACCATTTCCATCGTCCTCACCATCATGATCATTATCGTCAGAATCCTACCACTACCGTAGCCTACCACTACCGTCATCATCGCCGTCATTAGTGTCAACATGGCAGACAGAGTGTATGAGAAGGTGATATAACACATGTCCCGTGTTGGCGTCACGGCCTTTCAGCGTGGGCAGGATATGCCAGGACAGCGTGAGATGTCGTCGTTGCTGGTGGTGGCGGTGGTTGCTGTCACGTTACTATGGCAACCGGCCGCGTCCGAGTCCCTGACGTGCGGCAGTCCTTCCCTCTGCTTCTTCTACTGCGGGGACAGCATGCTGGACCTGACGCCGCTGGCACGGGGTGACCAACAGCCCATGTTAGTTGTACCTTAATTCCCAACTCTCCCTCTCTTCCCAACTCCCCCTCCTTCTCTTCCCAACTCCCCCTCTCTTCCTAACTCCCCCTCTCTTCCCAACTTTCTCTCCCTCTCTTCCCAACCCCCCCCAACTCTCCCTCTCTTCCCAACTCCCCCCAACTCTCCCTCCCTCTCTCTGTCCACTCCAGCTTATTCTGCCCTTTCTTTCATTTGACTGCTGTGTGTGTGTGTGTGTGTGTGTGTGTGTGTGTGTGCGTGCGTGCGTGCGTGCGTGCGTGCGTGTGCGTGCGTGCGTGCGTGCGTGCGTGCGCGTGTGTGTGTGTGTGTGTGTGTGTGTGTGTGTGTGTGTGTGTGTGTGTGTGTGTGTTCGCGCGTGCATTAAGTACCAGAGTGATTTACGCCGAGTCCGCTCTCTCCCTGCAGGTTTCGCGATCAGATCGACTCACTGGGTCAAAACCGCTTTTCCTTCAGCCCATGTTCTAGTTTCTCTGAGGGCTCCGGCTGTTTCAACACGTCTGTGAGTGCCACACCTCAGTTACCCTTTCTTCCCTAGCGTCTCCCCTGAACGTTCGAGCCTGGGCCAGGCTGACTATCTGCTCCACACTCCAAGCATCGCTTTCCGGCACCTTCCTCCAAACTCTGCCAGATTTAGTTACGCCACTGAAGGGGCACTCTTTATCTCCGCGCAGCTGTCCAGCGACGCGGTCAGCGCCCTCCGAAAGGTTCGGTTACTAATAGGACTGTAGAAGCAACCTAGCGCCAAAGCACGCACGTAAACACGAGACGCATCCACCCCTGGTGAAAGAAAGAGTTCCGTCTCGATTCACACCACTGTGGTTTTATTTGTGCGGTGTAAACTTTGTTGGCGGCTGTAAATGACACGCCTTGTTTTATTTGATTTGTTTGTAACAAACTTACTACTGTTTGAGCACCAACAAAAAACTGCTCGTTAGCTGGCAGTTTTCTGGACCCTATAGCGTAACTAAATACGGCAGTGGTTGAAGGAAGGATGTCGTAAACTAGTGCTTGGAGTTTGTATCTGCTCCTGTCTGTAATCTCAGGGCTGTCGTTTGATTCCCCCCGTTCCTATCTTCTCTCTTAGTTTTGGACCTAGTCCTGTTGCTCTTTCTGTCCTGTAATGTTTGTTTTCTTTCTTCTTCTCATAGCCCTGATATAACCTTTTGGGGTTGACTGGGCTGAAAGCACCAACTCATAACTATAACTAACTCTTGTTCTCATGGTTCATTCTCTGGGCTTTTTTTTTTTTTTTTTTTTTTAAGTCAGAAAATCTCCATTAGTTTTTGTCAGGACACAAGCTTTTTTGTGTGTGTGGCTCTTGTTGAGCAGTTAGTACGTGATGACTGGCAGGTGGTACGTACAGCTTGGTGCTATATGGTACTGGTATTTGCCATTTATGCATTTATAAAAAATCAAATCAAAAGAGAATTTAAAAAAAGATTTAAAAAAACAATTTAAAAAAAAACAATCTCTCCATTCTTTCTTTATGTTTTTCTTTTATCGGGTACCGATAAATCGGACGGAATGGTGAACGGTACTAGAATGTCCTACTCTTATAATTATGCTGTTTTGTGTGTGTTGCTTTCTCTCTTTGTTCCTTTTTTTTTTTTAACTGGTGCAATACTGAAGTGACTAACTCTTCGAAAATTTGAGTCAGACGTTTGTGTATGTATGTTTTGATTAATGTTTGTGTTTGTGGCTCATTTCGTAGATTTGACTTGAGAAAGGGTTTAGCCTATAAATTATATAAGAAGAGTTTTGAAATATGCATTTACTTATGACAGAGTTTGGTCGTCTTTGATTGTCATTTTTTTGCTCCCTCCTCTAATTTTGTGATTTTCCGATGCATTAAGCTTCATCCCCCCCCCCCCACCCCCCGCCCCCGCCCCCAATTTTCTGCTGTGATAAAAAAGAAAGAAAAAAAGAAGGAAAAAAAAAGTGACATGTTTCATGAACATGCAGCGAATAAGACTTTCACTTGTAATTTGAATTCTGTTTCACAGCCCACATGACCTCTTTTGACTATATGGCTGAATACCTTGTCTTTGTTTGTCTGTCTGTCTCTATTTCTCTCTCTCTCTCTCTCTCTCTCTCTCTCTCTCTCTCTCTCTCTCTCTCTCTCTCTCTCTCTCCTCTCTCTCTCTCTCTCTCTCTCTCTCTCTCTCTCCCACACACACAACACACACACACACCACACACACACAACACCACACACACACACACACACACACACACACACACACACACACACACACACACACACACACACACACTCACTCACTCTCTTCTCTCTCTCATCCTCTCTCTCCACACACACACACATACACACTACACACACACACACACACACACACACCACACACACACACCCACACACACAACACAACATCACACCACACACACACACACACATACACAACACACACACACACACACACACACACACACACACACACACACACACACACACACACACCACACACACACACAACACACCACACACACACACACACACACACACACACACACACACCCCCACACCACACACACACACACACACACACACACACACACACACACACCACACACACACTACACACGCCACACAGCACACCACACACACACACACACACACACACACAACACACACCACCACACACACACACACACACACACACACACACACACACACACAACACACACAACACACACACACACACACAGCACACACACACACCACCACACACACACGCACCACCACACCACCACCACACCACACACGCACCACACACCACGCACGCACACACACACACACACACACACACACACACATTGTAGGCCCATCAAGTACCTTGCAAGAGATTAGGCGATATCAGGTTTAAGTACCATGTCAAACATATAGCATTTTGTACCATGCGTCTGGGCATGTTTGTACCATGCATACAAAACTACATACTACCCACAGAAATAGAGACGAGCGGGCGAAAACCAGCATTACATTGCAGTTTCGGTTCCAGTCCGGCCCGCTGGATGGAAACCAAACAAAGCACCGCATTTTAGTTAAAATTTGTTTGAAAAATAGTAAAACTGACCAATTCACCGCTTTTCTTTTCTTTTAGTTTGAGGAAGAAAAAAGAGAGTATTATTTTCATATATATCAGCACGTGCTCTTTGTACGTTTTTACAGTAATCCCGCCTCGGTTATCAGATCCATGCAATACTGTACTGTTAGTAACCCGGGAACCGGAGCAGACGACGCTTTTGTTTTGAAGCGCGGCGTGTAGCGTAACGCCACATGGCCTTCACACAGCCGACCGCCGATAGCCGCTGGTGCGCGCCATTTTCAAATCTGTTTACTCCCTTAATATTTTGACTGCTTGTTTGTTTACCTACTCTTTGTTTACCTAGTCCTTTTTATGCAGCAAGCCATGTGTAATATAATCTGGCATCTTAGAATGTTTATTCAACGTTTATTTAGACGCAGGATCGAGCTTAATCAGTAGCCGATGCCTCGATGATTCATGGTGCTTTACGTCCACGGAGGCGAGATGGCCTATTAGGGACGGGGGCAGAGTGGGAAGGGGCCAAAAGAGTGAAGGCTCGACCGCGGAAACCGCCCGAAAAAGACAGGAGAGACCGTGGACCGCCGCCAGAACAATGGAAGTGTTAGGGCGGTGTCTCCTCGCCATTGCCCAGCGACTTGTGCACTGCGCAATTGCTGTTTCAACTGCTGTGCCTGGCCAGAGTCACAAAGACAATGTCCGTCGCACTGCTGTTGACGAACAACTTGGACAACTCAAGAAAGGAAGTCCAATCTTCTTAGCCCAGCTCCACCTCCCTACTCATGATCTCTTCTGGGCTAAGTTGAGGGTCCAGCTCCACCTCCCTCCTCTAAGATCTCTTGATCTTTTGATCTCGCCTGGTACCCTGGGGTGCCTCTCTAGGTCCATTCTTTTTATAGCCGTCGTCAGCACGGCGCGTTCTCTGTTAGTAGGCCTATTAGTGAATAGTAGTGAATCGTTGTTTTGACTCGATTAAAGTAATTATGTGTCGATCAATACTTTGTTTATAGTATTTTGCTTAGCTGACTTCATGTTTAGTGTTTATTGTTGGGTTGAAATTAACTTATTAAGTATTGTGTACTGTAGAAGCTAAGTTGTATTCATTGACTACTTGATATCACTTGATCAGCGATGCTGCGACTAGATGACGCACCCCAGGGGAAAGTTCGCACCGATTGTTTTAGTGCTAGTCTTTGAGTCTGTCTTGCTTCTCTTACAGAGCGTCGTATTGTAATTGTTATGTACTATTTTAACCGTGGGAGCGTGCGCTTTATTCTGATGTAAGTTTTAGTAACATTAATATTTTGTACACTGTGTTAGTTGTGATTTAGTTGTCTGAATCTGTTTATAGACAGGCGCAAGCCACGCTTCCCACTCTTGTTGTAAATAAAATAAGTCATGTGTGTACATTTTGTTTATACGGTTTAAAAGATTGTAACTGTAGCTTTTATTAATGATGTTTTTCATGTTTTAATTAGTGTAGTTATTGTTGAGGAAACTGTATTTGTGCGGGCCAAGGAAACACAATTGTCAGCCATTTTGTGGTCCAGAGGGCCGATTTCATTGTAGCGATAGCGTGTGTTCCTTGCGGCCCGCGCCGTTCGCTTATCTATGCATGCGAGTGAGGATTTTGTGTGTGCTGAAAATTGTCTGCTGCTGTAGCAATAAAACCTGATTGCCGCCGTACGCCTGCTGTGGTCTCCATTTTTACTGACTCCGCTGCCTGGTCACTGTCCTTCTACGCCGCTCCACCACACAATTACATATATTTATTAATTTTTGTTTTGAAACGTTAATTAGATGCATCAAATACGAAACGGCGTCTTTTATCAATTACTTGTTCATTTTATTAAATTGATTTACTTATTTTCACATCGCCCTGATATAACCGCACTGGCTGACTGGGCGTAAAACACCAATTTACTTACTTATTTATTTTCACTGCCCATACAGCTGGTGTATTTCGTATTGAGGGATGTCAGGAATTGTGCTGTAAGTTTAAGCTGTGTTTTGCACTGTGTCAGGTGTGTCAGGTGCTGGACCTACAGGACACAAACAGCACAATGGATGTAGGCAGCACCCAGTCCATGACACTTAGCAAGGACACCAACGCCGTTCTCACCTACACACACACACAGGCGCGATTCGCAGGTGAGCAGGTTGTGATAAAGCAAATGAGTCCATTTCTCTGAGTAAGGACATCAATTGACACGACCAACGCCGTTCTCTCTCTCTCTCTCTCTCTCTCTCTCTCTCCTCTCTCCCCTCCACACACACACAC
>JABMCL010001186.1:12500-67500 GCA_018857735.1 Alviniconcha marisindica
TGCAGCCAAACTCATCCATAAATTTCGTACAGCAAACACGTCAAACCTCTTCTCAAGCAACTGCACTGGCTCCCCATAGAACAGAGAATTAAATACAAAATAGTTTGCCTCTGCTATCAAATCATCACTGGCACTGCCCCTCAGTACTTATCTGAACTTGTCTAGATCTACGTCCCTTCTATGTCTCTGCGCTCTTCTCCGGATGATAGAACCTTTCGCATCCCCTTCTTCAAAAGAAAACAGCAGGGTGGTCGTGCCTTTTGCTTCTCTGCTGTCCAAATCTGGAATTCTCTTCCTTTTGCTCTCCGTCACAGCCCTTCCCTCCCCGCCTTCAAAACTAGCCTTAAAACGTACCTCTTCAAACAATATTTTGATCAGTAATAGCTTTTCTGCTGCACATATCTGGATCTCTCTCTCTCTCTCTTTTATAAGCATTGACTGCTTATTTTTTCTTATCCGATACTAGCCATATGAACTGATCAGATGTTCTGCTGCTTCATTTGCTCATAATATTCTCATCGTATGCTCATAATATGTATCTGAATGATGTATGGCATGTGTTCATCTGGCGCTGTGAGCACGCTGTTTTGTGTGGACATTCTCATGCATAACGTTTCACTCACTCATTCATGCCTGTATGTATATAAATAATGCCTGTAATTTGGTATCTATTCATCAGTAGCTTAGCAAGGACTAGTTGTTAGACGGGTTTTTGACTGAACCTAAACTACAATCCTTGTAAAATAAAGTTTTAGAGTTCGAGTTCTCTATCAGAGCCCTTACCTTCAAAGTAGTCTTTACCCCTCCCTCTCCACGCCCCATGTCCTTCTCAGCCGTGTGTGTGTGTGTGTGTGTGTGTGTGTGTGTGTGTGTGTGTGTGTGTGTGTGTGTGTGTGTGTGTGTGTGTGTGTGTGTGTGTGTGTGTCTGTGCGTGTGAGTGTGTGAGCCGGTGCACGTGTGCTCTTTACTGGCCTTGTGTGCGTGTGTGTGTGTGTGCGCGCGTGCGATCTTGTATGTGTGTGTTTTTGCCATGTTTTGTATGAAAATGTTTGTTAACTTTCGCATGTTTTGTACGCTTGTGTACCATTGATTTGCATAATTATGGGTATTTGCGCACGGCATGTTTTTCTTTTAAGTTGTAAAGCGCTTTGAATCTCCGTAAGCGCTCTTAAGTTCCCTATTATCATTATTATTAATACTGACCACAAGTCCACAGACTGTTCCTTGCTGACCACAAATTCAGAGACTGTTCAATACTGACCACAAGTCCATAGACTGTTATACATCACACCTGAAATGATAATGAAACCCATGACCACGAACACTGGTGGTAAACTCGCAGCAGTCCAGAAGGAATTATACTAAAGATTCAGAGAAGCAGGTCTATACACAAATAAGAACAAGTCTCCAAGTAGAATGGAATCAAAAGAAGTTTATTCAATACAAGCGGTGCCATAGAAAGGAAGAGAGAGAAAAAAAAGTGACTACAAACACAGAAAGAGGCAACCGAAAATGTTGGTATCACTATCAGTTTTGCCTAAAAATCAGCATGGTCCTTAAAATAAAACACAGCAAATACTAATAAAACAGGAGACACTATGACTAAATCGAATTGGCAAAAAGAGCATTTCCAAAGCAACTTGTTTTAAAAGGGAAAATAGTCATCACAATGTTCTTGCATTTAAAGCCTACTGGTAATTAAAAAGAAACGTGGGTGGTTAACAGGTTTTAAGATAGAACGTTTTCACAGCCATATCGTTTAAAGCAAGAGCACCCTTTGTTTTGCCCTGATGTAACCATATTGGTTGACTGGGTGTAAAACACTAACTTACTTACCTACCCCTTATTCACGGTTAATTTATCTTAGATCTCAATGGCTAGTTCTTGGCCATACTGGCTGACTGGGAGTAAAACACCAACTTACTTACCTACCCTTTATTCTCGGTTAATTTATCTCAGATCTCAATGGCTAGTTCTTGTATATAACCATACTGGCTGACTGGGTGTAAAACATCAACTTACTTACCAACCCTGTATTCACGGTTAATTTATCTTAGATCTCAGTGGCTAGTTTTTGTATATAAACCATACTGGTTGACTGGGTGTAAAACACCAACTTACTTACCTACCCTTTATTCACGGTTAATTTATTTTAGATCTCAATGGCTAGTTCTTAATTGTGCCAGATTCTATTCATCATTTCACACAGGCTTCCTCTGCATGTTTGTGAAGATGAGGAAAGATGAGGAATGTTTGGATGTGGTCAGGTGTTGTCCCAAGTTGTCAGGTGACTGCGTTAGATGTTCCTACTGATTAGGCGTTTTTGAACTTTTCACTACATTTCTTGCTGGGTTTAACATAGTGAGTGACGTAATGCTTTGTTAAATGTTCTTGATTTGTATATGAAGTGTCACCTGATGCAGCAGACACTTGTTTGATGGAGGGCCACTGAATACCATGCCAGACAGCTGAGATCAAAGTATCCAGCAGGTACAGACCACCGTTAACCAGGTATTGTTGAATTCGGTGACGCAGAAGAGTAAAGAGCCTCAGCGTCACCAAATTCAACAATTATAAAAATAATAATGAAGATTCTGGTGCCTAGCCATACGTTATCACAAAAAGGCACTTCACCGTGGACATCATACGATGTCATAAGGGCAGGGAAAGGGTTAATCCAATTTACTGAGGCATACAATTTATAGTTCCAAGTGTTGAATGGGTAAAGCTCAGTAAGCAATATCATTACACAAAAGTTTCACAATTATCATGCTTAAATTTTATACTTGATATGGATAAAGCTGAGTAAGTACTATCATCACACAAAACTTTGACACAGATCATGTTAAACCTTATACTTGGAATGGGTAAAAATACACAAGTACTACAAACACAAAACGTTTCACACTGATCATGTTTAAACTTCACACTTAGTGCAATAAAACTGTGACATTAAAGGGGAACTGAAAATGTTCTAATATTTCAATTAGCAGACTTCATTTGATTCCTTTAATCAAAATCAATACCCCCCCCCCCCCCCCCACAAAAGAAAATTAAACTTTAAAAAAAAATCTGCTTGGATTTGAGCTCCTTAGGACAAAGCCATGTTAGTCTGCTGTTGACCAAATTGAAGAGCTGGGTGAAAAAATGGCTTGTAACCTATCATGTCACTGACACACAGTGCCAGCCACAAAATGGCAAACTTCCAAACACTGATTTTTAACAACACAGGACTGGAGATCACGCGAAAAGCTGCTGTGTGTCTACCTTTTTCAAAATTCCATGCCTGTGATGCTTCTTCGCTGTCATTTCTGTAAAAAAAAAAATGCCACAGCCAGCCAGCGGTTGGCCTAACTTGGATCAAAATTCAACAAAACTTTTCATTCACCAACAAACACAAATACAGGACATTTTCTCTTTCTGGTTAATACATACAACAATACAAAATGTATTTACTTTGGCTGAATTGTAGAAGGAAAATAAACAAGTAACTGATTGTTGAAGCATTATATTTAGGTCTGGAAGACCTTCAACAGTTCATCCACAAAAAAAGAAATGAAAAAAAAGGGCCTACTCCCTTCATAACGAGTCTACTGGGTGCATCCGTCCCGCCCAGTCAAATCATATTTTTCCTCCCCCAGTGCTAAAGAGAAATCAAAGGGGCTATCAAAACTGTGATCATTATCACAGGACCATTATCATACTGGTTGCCTTGGTCAGACACACGTTTCACTAACTGATCAGCGACCATTGGCACATAATGATGAAAAGATACCAGCCCAATTCTAATGAAAGAAAACCTCTGAGTTGTGGACTCCATCAGCATGAGGGAATACTCTCAGCTGACACACCCAAGAAGCTCTAAATGAAGGGAGATATTTATGAAGAAGAACTGAAAAAAGTGTTGTCAGTAATTAGCTATAGTTTTTAACGTTTATTAGAAAGACTATTTTGGAACTGCTTAATTTAGAATGCTTAAGAGTACTTTGAAAACAGAAGTAATGCTGTAAGTAAAAAAAAAAATTGACCTTGACCTGCGGATCCAAAAAAGGATGCATGAAAATTTAGATCCGAAAAAAATAAGAAGAAAAAAAGGCCCCAAAGGTGTTCGATGCATACACAAACCATTTTCTGATTCACACAAAAGAACACATATTTTCTGATTAACACAAAAAGAACATGCCAAAAGAGCGATTAGTTTGAATGCAAGCAGGCGAAACAACACACAAAACAATATTTTACTCTTAGTTTACCATTTGCATGTGAGAAAAACAAAATTGCGTCATTAAAAAAGGGATCTACCGTGTGAGTAAATGTAACGGTTACGCAAGGGACCTATGACCTGAACCTGCTAATAATATCCTAAGTTACCAGGACTCTCCTCTCAAAAACGGAAGTCAGTAAGTAAGTGCCACCATCACCCCCCACACCCACCCCCCATCACAGTTGCCATGAAAGGCACACAAACTCAATAATCACAGTATAATAAAACATATATATATATATATATATATATACTGTTAACAGCAGGTAACAAGAAAGAAAAACGTTACTAAATCAGTGTAAAAACCGTTATTCATGATTCAGAATAACTTGCATAGAACTTCACATTTCAGCATGATTCAAAATGTTTTTGAAAGTGTGTGCATGTGTGTGTGTGTACGCACATGCGCACGTATGTATGTGTACATAAATGAAAAATTATTAACTTCTTGATTTACAATTACAAACTTCTTAGTTTTATGTAATTTGTATCCATTTTATGTACTTGTATGCATCTTCTGTATGTGAAATGTGTCTTTTAAGTATGTTCTTCCATTTAAACAAATACACAGCTACAGTCTTTCCATTTTCACACAACTTTCATGATTTTATATCTTTCTTTTTTTGCATGAATCAAATCTAACTTGTGTATACAAAATTCTGGTCAGACCTGTCATTTATTTCAACAGTTCCAGCTTAACTGGTAATGTTCACTGTAAAGCACCACGAGGTTGTGCAGACAGTGACAAGCACTATAGAAATCTTGATTTGTTATTTGTTGTTATCATCACTGATTTAGTGTTATCGACAAGCACTATAGCAATCTTGATTTGTTATTTGTTGTTATCATCACAGAATTAGTGTTATCACCATTGTTACCATCTCTTTCTGAAGCTGTTGGCAACTTACTTTAGTCACTAACACCATCAATATGTATTTCTTTGTTAGGTCACTGACAATCAGTTAAAATCCTCGAGTTCCCACTGAACACAACATTTCTTTGTTAGGTGGTCAACAATCAGTTCAAGCCACTAATAAAACTATGCACATGTTCCTTTGTTAGACTGTTGACAATCAAGCCACTAATAAAACTATGCACTTGTTCCTCTGTTAGACTGTTGACAATCAGTTCAGAACATAGATACCACTTCATACATTTCATTCGTAGGTTGTCATAGATCAGTTCAAGTCAGTGGTAACAGTAAGTACCACATTCCTTTCTCTGACAGTTGACAATCAGTTCATGACACAGATACCACCATGTTTATTTCATTCTTAGGCTGTCAAAGATCAGTTCAAGTCAGTAAGCACTGTGTTCCTTTCTTTGATAGTTGACAATTGGTTTCGGCCGCTGATGCTACTACACAATATTTTTTGTTAAGACTATTAACAATCAGTTCAAGTCACTGATACAGTGATATAATACCACGCATATTTTTTTTTTTTTTTAGGTTGCCAACGATCAGTTCAAGCTACTGATAACAATTCAGCTGACCACTGACAACACTATGCACTATATTTTTTTGTTAGACTGTTGACAATCAGTCCTGGGCACTGATAACAATATGCACTATATTTTGTTGAAAATCAGTTAAGTCACTGACATAGTAACAACATGCACATTTCTTTGTTAGACTGCTGATGCTCAGTTCAAGCTACTGGTTTCACTATGCACTATATTCCTTTGTTAGACTGCTGACAATCAGTTCAAGTCACTGACAACACTATGCACTATATTCCTTTGTTAGACTGCTAACAATCAGTTCAAGTCACTGACAACACCATGCCTATTTTGTGTGCAGTTGGTAACAATCAGTTCAAGTTACTGATAAAAATATGCACTATATTCCTTTGTCAGACTGCTAACACTCAGTTCAAGCTACTGATAACACTATGCACTATATTCCTTTGTTAGACAGCTGACATTCAGTTCAAGTCACTGACAACAACATGCATATTTCTTTGCGTGGTTGATAACAATCAGTTCAAGTTACTGATAACTTTATCTGCTATATTCCTTTGCCAGATTGCTGACAACCAGATTGCTGACAACCAGGTCATGTTACTGATGACAACCTGCACCATCCCTCTGATTAGGTTATAGGCTAGCAGTTCAAGTCAGTGACCCCAAACCAGTCTTCGAGTCATTCAAAGTTACTGAACAGACATCGTTAACTGGCCAACAGCCTGTATGATGAATCGCATGTGAGCGCATAGACTGCATTTCATCCTCCCCTCCCCCCTCCCTCCTAATCATATTCATACCTTAATCTATCATAATTCATACTCTTGCCAGTATGACTTCCAGTGTTAATATGATACATCATTTCCAGTATTTCTTTTAGTAATTATTTCAGTAAAAAACACACAAAAACATCATTTCCAGTGCATACTTTTGGTAATTATGTTTTTCTTGGGTTGTTATTCATATTGCCTACATCACAAACACAGAAAGCAAATCAAGGTCAAAGAAATGAAGCACAATTCATATAAACTGGTCCCACTGCTGTGCAAAGTGCAAGCAGGCCAAAAATACAGAAATTACAACACAAACAAGGCAATGTAAATAGTTCTGCAAACAAAATAAACAAAGTACTAACTGCAAACAAAATAAACAAAACACTAACAAGCTGAGCATAATGCTCTGTCTATAAGTATAATGCTCTGTCTATAAGCATAATGCTCTGTCTATAAGTAAATGCATTCAGTCACACTTTGGTGCCACTAGGACCTTGAGTAAGGTCAAGGTCACAAAAACTGGTGTTGCCTAGCAACAGCCAATAGAAGTTATAAAGTCTGAAGCACCCCATAAGCAAAGTCCAAAGATATGCCAATGCAAAGCTTTCACAAAGTTACCTATGGTTAAAGTCACAAGCAACATTACATGTGTGATCATTTCTGTATACACTTCTTTGTTGGACTGCTGACACAAAGTTACCTATGGCTAAAGTCACAGGCAACATTATATGTGTGATCTTCTCTGTATATATTTTTTTTTAGACTGCTGACAATTGGTTCAAGTAAATAATAACACTACATATATTTCTTTGTTATACAAAGTCATACAAAGTTTGAACTCAATCACGTAAAAACTGACCAAGCAATACTTGTCAGTTTTATCTTTCTGATGCCACTGTGATCTTGAAATTAGGCAAAAGTCAGCAAAATGTGCATAAATGGGTTAAGACAAGGACTAACAACTTGCACAGTTTGAAAGCTGTCACTTTTGTAATTATAGTGTCAAAGAAACTCCCTGTATAGTCTCTTACGGCCATGGCCACACAATGACCACATCAACTTTTCTTTGGGATACCAGTCCAAGAACATTGTTGGGTCACTCAACAAATACCAGAAAATAAATGATGTTGATCCTGAATTGCAATGCTATTCATGAGAAAAGAAAGCTGGAAGTATCTTTTCAGTAGATCAGTAGATCAGATGGTTTTCGCACCAACACACGCTGGAGATGTCTGACAAGTCCTCTGACAAACCCACCACCAGGACACTGGTGATGGCAGGGTCGTATGTGGAGAAGTAGTCAACTGGGGTTTGGCCGTCCTGATGCACCAGCTTGAAGTGGGAGACTCCTGCTTTACAAATCTGAAACATGGAGATGAACAGCATGTCTTGTATAAAAGTGATCAACAACATGTCTTGCAAATCTGAAACACAGAGATGAACAGCATGTCTTGTATAAAAGTGATCAACAACATGGCTTACAAATCTGAAACATGGAGATCAACGTGTCTTACAAATCTGAAACACGGAGATGAACAGCATGTCTTGTATAAAAGTGATCAACAACATGTCTTATAAATCTGAAACATGGAGATCAATAGCATGTCTTATACAAAAGTGATCAACATGTTTTACAAATCTGAAACATGGAGATGAACAGCATGTCTTATATAAAAACGATCAACATATCTTAGAAATCTGAAACATGGAGATCAACATGTCTTACAAAGCTGAAGCATGGAGATGAACAGCATGTCTTATATAAAAGTGATCAACAACATGTCTTACAAATCTGAAACACGGAGATCAACATGTCTTACAAATCTGAAACATGGAGATGAACACTCTTACATAATAGTGATCAACCACATGTCTTACAAGTCTGAAACACAGAGATCAACATGTCTTACAAATCTGAAACATGGAGATGAACACTCTTATATAAAAGTGATCAACCACATGTCTTACAAGTCTGAAACACGGAGATCAACATGCCTTACAAATCTGAAACATGGAGATGAACAGCGTAAGTGGGAGAGTCCTGCCTTACAAATCTACAGTAGAATATGGAGACAAACTGCACATCACATATCTGGAACGTAGAGACAAACTGCACATCACAAATCTGGAACATGGTGACAAACTGCACATCACAAATCCAGAACATGGAGATAAACTGCACATCACAAAGCTGGAACATGGAGACAAACTCCAATTCACAATCTGGAACATGGTGACTAACTGAACATCACAAATCTGGAACATGGAGACAAACTGCACATCACAAATCTGGAACATGGAGACAAACTGCACTTCACAAATCTGGAACATGGAGACAAACTGCACATCACAAATCCAGATCATGGAGACAAACTGCACATCACAAATCCAGAACATGGAGACAAACTGCACATCACAAATCTGGAACATGGAGATAAACTGCACATCACAAATCTGGAACATGGAGACAAACTGCACATCACAAATCCGGAACATGGAGACAAACTGCACATCACAAATCTGGAACATGGAGATAAACTGCACATCACAAATCTGGAACATGGAGACAAACTGCACTTCACTGAAGTAGGAAAGTAGCCTTACAAATCTGGAACAGGATGGAGATGAACAATATGTCATAAAGTGGGAGAGTTCTGCCGTACAAACCTGAAACTGGATGGAGACGAACAGCACATTATACAAATGTCAGCATCATCTAAAATACACATTTCTTTTTACTTTTTAGAAGTTTTTTTTTTTTACCTTGCACACACACAGACAGAACCACTCTACCATAGTCGGAACACAGGACAGCCCACTGTGGTCACACAGTGGAACATTTGATACACAAAGCTTCAGCAAACACGGACAGCACTATCTTTCGGTTCCATGGGAGGTAGGTGCAGACTTTTTTCTATGAAACAGTTGAAGCCTTTTTCCCTTGATGGGCTTATCACAAAGGTGTCAAACTTTTACCTTTAAAACCAACACCATTTTTCTCCCCCTGCCCTGCCTCCCGCCTCCCTCCCCCCTCTCCCCATTTGATCTTTCTATGAACATACTAGTAATGCTCTACATGTAGACTGTGATTGTATTAGGACAGAAGAAAACCTGTTATTCCCCCTACTGCTGCATTCATTGATTTTACCATTGGTCATTTGTGATGATGTACCATTGGTCATTTGCAATGATGTTTTATCTGACAGAGATCATGCGGTTATGGTTTATCAGTGACTACCTAGGGTCATTTCTCTTTTGATTTAAATTGTGTCTAATGAGACTTCCTCAGCTGAAACCCTCAGGTTAAGCTGAACCTTAGGGCTTTGGCTGAAGAACACTTATCAACAACAAAAAAAGACAAGAAAAAAAGACTTCTCAACTCAACAAACTGGCACACAGTTATAGTGGGGTAGACCCTTATGCATCATATGCACACAGCACTCTTACAAGGTTCACCTGATGAATATCAGAAACAACAAATGAAGGTGACTGACCTTGCCACGGAAGGTCACTGCCAGCTCCTTCCATCCCTTGCTGCGCCCCAAGACTCGCATGTCAAACAGGAAGTGACCTTGGGGATCCTTGAACACCAGTCGCTGGCCTCCTGAGTCCCATAAACAAACAATCCATTGAGTCCCACGAACAATCATCTGAGTGAGTCCCATGAACAATCCCATGACCTACACTACTACTAGTCCCATAAACAATCCATTGAGTCCCATAAACAATCATCTGAGTGAGTCCCATGTACAATCCCATGACCTACACTACTACTAGTCCCATAAACAATCCATTGAGTCCCATAAACAATCACCTGAGTGAGTCCTGTGAACAAACAATCCCATGACCTACACTACTACTAGTCCCATAAATAAACAATTGCTTGAGTCCCATGAACAATCACCTGAGTGAGTCCCATAAATAAACAATTGCTTGAGTCCCATGAACAATCACCTGAGCAAGTCCCACGAACAAACAATCCCACAACCTACACTACTACTAGTCCCATAAATAAACAATTGCTTGAGTCCCATAAACAAACAATCCACTGAGTCCCATGAACAATTACCTGAGTGAGTCCCATGAACAATCACCTGAGTGAGTCCCATGAACAATCACCTGAGTGAGTCCCATAAACAATCCACAGTCCCATGAACAATCACCTGAGTGAGTCCCATGAACAATCACCTGAGTGAGTCCCATGAACAAACAATCCACTGAGTCCCATGAACAATCACCTGAGTGAGTCCCATGAACAAACAATCCACTGAGTCCCATGAACAATCACCTGAGTGAGTCCCGTGAACAATCACCTGAGTGAGTCCCATGAACAAACAATCCACTGAGTCCCATGAACAATCACCTGAGTGAGTCCCATGAACAGACAGTCCCATGACCTACACTACTGCTATACAGTCATCATCACTCACACACCAGCTCAGAGAAAATCATTTCCCAAACAGGAGTTCTTTATTTACCAGAACAGCTTGCATACATGTGTCAGACTTGCACCAATGTGCTGTGTAGTACTGCTCGCATTATTTTGTGCAGTGTGGTAACAGAGGAAAACTGTATGACAAAGCAGAGCCAAGGAAGGGGAGGAAGAAGAAAAGAATAAGTGTGGAGTTCTCACCAAATTACTGTGTGGTAATGGGGGAAAGCTGTACGACAATGAAGAGCAAAGGAGGAAGAGGAGGAGGAGGAGGAGGAGGAGGAGGAGGAAGACAAGGACAGTGATGTAAGACAGTGGAGTTCTCATCAAATTACTGTGTGGTAATGGTGGAAAACTATTACAAAGAAGAGCAAAGGAAGAGGAGGAGGAGGAGGAGGAGGAATAGGAGGAGGAAGAGGAGGAGGAGGAGGAAGACAATGAAAGACAGTGGAGTTCTCACCAAATTACTGTGTGGTAATGGAGGAAAACTGTATGACAAAGAAGAACAAAGGAGGAAGAGGAGATGGAGGAGGAGGAGTAGGAGGAGGAGGAAGACAAGGATACGGATGAAAGACGGTGTCGTTGTTTTCATGTTGTTTAACGTAAACATACCTGTTGTTGCAAAATGAATTTAGTAAATTATGCTTGCGAGCATTCACTGTAGGCTTAGCTTGTTTAATGCTCATACAATGCTTTTGATTGTCCATATTTTCATGAATGTAAATAAACTTTGCTTAAACCAAAGACGGTGGAGTTCTCACCAAACTGCTGCTCGCTGATTCCCTCCTGGAGGACGGATAACATACTGCTCTCCTGATCTGACACATTGGCTTCCCCTTGCTGGCAGCAAACAAACACACACACACACAGACACAGACATGAGAGCTGCTGTCTACCTATAATAATAATACAGTTAAGGGGGGAAACAGTAGTGCAAAATGGACCCAAACCTCTTTTATCTAAGAGTTTGGGATTTGGATGCATTTAAAAGGTGATGACTTGGAGAATAAATAAATAAAATGTTGTTACATCATTTTGATGACCCGTTGCCATGGAAACAATCCAAGATGGCCACCAAACACAATTATTTAAAAAGCTTAAAACTCCAGTCATTTCATGCAGATTAATTTTATTTTCACAGTTCATATAAACATAATGTTATCTGCACTTTTACCAAGGATTTTGTGGTTATTATGCTTTTCCTTTATTTTACTGTATTATTTACATTTTATGCTTGTAAAAGGGATACCAATAATATTTCAAATCAGCATAAAACTAAAACAAATATCGCCATCTACAAATTGCTTGGTAAAAGTAAAGATCAATACATACACAAACAGCATGCAAACTTTCAAGACTCTGCCTTTACTCAAAGCGGAGCCTTAGGGTTTTACAATTGAGAAAAAGGTGTAAAAGTGAGATGTGAGAAAATGCACATGGAAAGAAAGAAAAGCATCTTACTTGATATGAATCCCCTTGACATTTGACAAATTATACATGTTAAAGACACCATGCAAGCAAAATAAGTTACTGAACGGTTACAAGAGATGTTAAAGTGTCAAAATCAGCCCCATCTCATTTTTACCCCAAAAGACAATTTGGTCGATTTTGCACCCTGTGTCTCCCCTTAAACGTCCAGGGAGAAAGATGCCACATAATCACAACATTAATAGACCTGAGTTGCTCAGTCAGGTGTTCAGTGAGTGAGGTGTTCCATGTCAATGCACTGTGTCACACAGCAAACAGGTGGTGTGTGTGAAAGTCTTCTGTGTTAGCACACTGGGTCATACAGCAAACTGGTGGTGTGTTAAAGTGTTCAGTGTCAACACACTGGATCATACAGCGAACAGGTGGTGTTATGTGTGAAAGCATTCAGTGTCAACACACTGGGTCATACAGTAGACAGGTGGTGTGTGTGTAAGTGTTCTGTGTTAACACACTGGATCATACAGCAAACAGGTGGTGCCATGTGTGAAAGTGTTCAGTGTCAACATACTGGGTCACACAGCAAACAGGTGAAAGTGTACAATGTCAACACACTGGGTGTAACACAGCAAACAGGTAATGTGTGTGAAATGCTCAGTGTTAACTTACTGGGTCATCCATCAGAGACAGGTGGTGTGTGTGAACGCATTGTGTTAACTTAATGGGTCATCCATCAGAGACAGGTGATGCATGTGAACGTGTTCAGTGTTAACTTACTGGGTCATCCATCAGAGATAGGTGGTGTGTGTAAACATGTTTAGTGTTAACTTACTGGGTCATCCATCAGAGACAGGTGGTGTGTGTGTGAACATGTTCAGTGTTAACTTACTGGGTCATCCATCAGAGACAGGTGGTGTCTGTGAATGTGTTCAGTGTTAACTTCCTGGGTCATCCATCAGAGACATGTGGTGTGTGTGTGTGAACGTGTTCAGTGTTAACTTACTGGGTCATCCATCAGAGACAGGTGGTGTGTGTGAACGTGTTCAGTGTTAACTTACTGGGTCATCCATCAGAGACAGGTGGTGTGAGTGAACGAGTTCAGTGTTAACTTACTGGGTCATCCATCAGAGACAGGTGGTGACTGGAGGAATGTTCAGAGCCAGACATGATTAAGGGCTCCTCTGTCAACAGCATGTTGTTGTCAAAGCCAGGTGTTTGTTGCTGAAGTGTTGCTGAGGACACAACCAATCTTTCATCAGTTCCAGTTTTAAATTTCATTTAGAGCTCTGTGCTGTTGATGGAGTCAGAATAATTTTACTTCAATGCTGATAACACAAACTGTTAATCATTTCACTCAGTATATCAATTAGTTAACACAAAACACTTCATAAAATAAATTTCCATCTTGTGATTTCATGTTACCAGTACTGCATTGTGTAATTCAAAGGAACTAGCCTTCTCAGAATGTTCTGTGTTAACAGTACTGCACCATATTAAAGGAACTAGCCCTCTCAGAACATGTTTTAACACTAACAGCACTGTACTGTATTAAAGGATTTAGCCTTCTCAAAACATTTTTTTTAAATTTAAGCGATGAGTTTAACATGCTCTGTTGATTTTTGATTCATTTTCTGACTGTTGAGAGCAACAATGTGACAGGTGAAGAAAAACACTGCTGAACAAAGCAAACACCACTAAACACACACACGAAACAACAACAAAAAACACTATTAATGTGCCTTCTTCCATCAAGCACCACTACTCTGTCCAGAACAATATATACTGATCTACCTCACTCTCTCCAACTCTTCTTCCACAGCTACATTTAAATCTGCTCTGAAGATCTATCTCTTCCCCACTGAACACTGAACAGATTGCTGTATAGCTTACCTGTGTGCAAATGTGTGTGGTTGTGGTTGTAAGTGTGTGTGTGTGTGCGTATGAGTGTGTGTGTGCATGCGCGTGTGCATGTGTGTACATGTATGTGTATGTTGGAAGTGATGAGAAAAATGCTGAATGAAGTGTTGCAATGTATTTGTTTATATAATTATTGGGTTTTTATTGTTATCTTAACACTTTAGATCTTTGTGGATCCTACTGCTTTGCATTATGGGCTTCAGGCTCAAGTTAGGTGTAGGTGCTTTATACAAAATAATATTCTTTTACATTAACACAGAATTAAGAAAGATACCCCATAACAAAGAATCACATCTTAAAACAAGCACAAAAATGCCAACAAAGACACACACACACAACTGAATAAAGAAACAACACTGAGTATAAACGCTACTGAACAAAACAAGGTGTCATTAAACAAAAACAAAAACCACACCACTGAACCTGAACAAAGAAACACACTGCTGGACAAAGAAATACACCACTAAACAAAGAAAAACACAACCCTGAACAAGGAAACACATCGCTGGACAAAACAATAAATCACTAAACAAAGAAAAATATCTCTGCACAAAGAAACACACCACTGGACAAAGAAATGCACCACTAAACAAAGAAAAACGCATCACTGAACAACAACAACAACAAAAACACTCCTCTGACCAAGGGAAACACTCCTATGAATAGAAACGACACTCACTCCATTCCTGTTCCTGTTTGTCATAGGTGCTGCTCCTCGGCGTGGACACTGACGACCCTGACTCGTTGCGTGACCTCGGTCTTGCGTCATGTGGCCTGACGCTGGAGGCCAGCATGGGAGAAGCTGTCAGGGGCGACACGCCGGCGCCGAAGAAGGCATCCTCCTCTCCCTGCGGCTGGGTACGAGTGCTGGACCCCGAGTCGCCGCGAGTGGACTGGGATGCCCGCCCCCCCTCTCCTCCATGGCTCCATCTGTTGCTGCTGGTCGCCGCTTGGCTGGGGGTGGATGTCCGGATGGTTGGCTGAGTGACATCGAGGCGAAGGTTGGGGTGTTTCTTGGACATGTGCAGTGACGCAGCACTGGGGGTGGGGCGAACTTGCGGAAAAGCTGATGGTGATGGAGGAGAGGGCTGCTGCTGACACCTTGGTGGCTGTTCTTCGTCACCCAGGCCAGGCTGCCTCTGGCGGTACCGGAGAGCTTCTTGAAAGTCGGGGTTGGTGCTGGGCCCAGAACCAAACAAGTCCCCACTGGAGACGCGGTCCTCGTCAGAATTGCCTCGAGCCAGGGTGCGGCCAGGTTGACTGTCTGGCGCCTGGGTGTCTGCGGCATTTCTTCCACCACTGGCCAGCTGATGAGTCAGGTCAGGTTCATCCAGGGCAGGCTGAGCCATGAAGGGAGCCTGCCCCGGAGCGTGACCCACGCCGAGCACTGGGGTGGAGCCTGCAGCTGGGATTTGGGTCTGGGCCTGGAACTCTGGGGTGATAGTTTCCCCAGAGGATGTCTCATTCCGGCCTGACCTGATGGTGCTGTAGTCTGACAGAGAGTTGCTGATAAGGTCGAACTTGGGCAAGGTCTTCAGCTGCTGCTGCAGGGAGGACTCGGCTCCAGCACTGTCATCATAGTTGTACAGCTGAAGCATCGGCCGGGACTCGGATGTCTGGACGAGATGCTGCTGGGTTTCTGCGGGGTCTGAGAACTGATCCTGCATATAGTGCCACATGTGGCCACTGCTGGAGCCATCAGAGACGCTCTGCTGTGCGGAGGGCGACAGAGATTCCTGCTCCGCAGCCTCTGGGATCATGGACAGGAAGGGTGGAAGCTGCGCCATGCCATGACCCCTGCCTGCCACCTGAAAGTCCTCCACCGTCAGTTCTGGGTATTCAGGGAGCTGCAGGGCCTGCTGTCCTGGGTCCAGGGTTTGGTGTGCCGCAGGATTGAACACAGCGATGTTTGGTATCACAGAGGCCACTCCCGTGCTGCTATTGCCTGAGGTTGGCTGCGCACCGCTGGTTGGATCTGAAGCGCTGCCTGTCTGCAATGCGACTGATGCCGCACCTGGAGCCATGACAGATTGATCCGCACAGCCGTCAGGCGCAGGGATTATCAGCAACCTTCCTGGCACAGGGCATCTATTCTGGGGTGTTTCCACCAGCTGCCTGGTGTTTGCAAAGCTCGAGGCAGCGCTGGAGGACCAGGTGGACTGCTTGCTCAGTGGGGAGGGCTCCATTCTCTGGAGATGACGGCTCCCACCAGAAGTGCCGTGTGAGACAAGGTTGTTCAAACCATCCCCCTGCCCAGCAGACCTGGAAGGCAAGCCGGTCTGGCCTTGTGTCGAGCTGATGGTGGTTGTTGACACCCAGGGAGTCATCTGTGGGCTGGCAGGAGGGACAAGTCCCCCAGGATTCCCCACAGGAAGACTGGCTGGGCCTGTGCCCCTGCCTCCAGGCCTGCAGACGGAAGGTGTAGTGAGCGATGGATGGCCAGGGCTATTGCTTCCTATGACACTGTTTGTTCTCTGGATAACCAGTGACCCAATGGTCAGTGCCGGGGATGGCACATCTGGCCAGGGTTCTGGTTGAAGGGGCAGATTATCAGCAGATGTGGCACATACTGGTAAGCCTGCGTTTCCTCTTGCAGCCTGGCCTTTCTGAGCTGCCTTCTCTTGCTGGTGTGATGATGCATTACCGACACGTTCTACCTGCTGCACGGTCTCTTGCACCTGTGTCAAAGACGCTATGGCTGACACCTGTTGCAGCATCAGGACATCCTCTTGTTGAGCCTCTGGGCAAGCTGCTGGCATCCTGGCTGAAGGAACAGAGTTGGTGCTGGTCACACTGCTGGTGTTGATGCTGGTGTTGGTCACACTGCTGGGGTTGGTCACACTGCTGGTGTTGGTGCTGGTCACGCTGCTGGTGTTGGTGTTGGTGCTTGCCACACCTCCTTCAGCTCCCTGAACCAGGGCCATCTCAAAGGACGACGACACGGTGGTCATCACCACGCCCTGTTCCCTCAATGCCAGCCTGGTCCCCTGCTGGACGCTGCCTTGCCCCTGCCCCATGCTCTTCTGGGGGAGGAAAGGAGCCGCGGTGGCTGGGGCTGACTTGCGCTGCACCGTGGGCCTTTGCTGTGGTGACCCGGAGTCCTGCTCCCAGGGGGTTATCACCGGCAAGGACTGAGGTCCTGTGCTGCTGCCAGGCCTGGGCTGACGCGGCTTTGCTCCGTTGTCAAGGGAGCTGCATGGGGACTCAACTACAGCAACTGCCAACCTCACTTCAGAAACGGTCACTGATGCCACTGACAAAACTGTCAGCGCAGGAGTGCTGATGCTGGGATTGATGCCGCCCACTGCTCCTTCTTCCTCCGGCTGGTGCGGAGCCTGCTGAGGCCTGTGCGAGCCGGGCCCTGAGGCAGTGGGCCCTGAGGTGGCAGGCCCTGAGGTGGCAAGGTCTGAAGGAAGGCCCACACCTGGCTGGGCGAAAATGGAAAAGAAGGAGCTGGACTGGTCTGAAAAATGAAAACCATCGCATGATCAACACACAAGGGAGTTAATTAGCGCTTGAAAGATGTCACACAAGCACAAAATCGAAGACCTGAGATGCCTATGGAACTCTCACCTGGCATGCGTGTAAATACAAGGTACATAAACTCCACCAAAGGTACATCCTCATCATTACATCATAGCTGTCAACCCCTGTTGGGAGTAAACCTTAGTCGAAAGTTTGTGAACCTGTACTTCCCTTATGCAGGCTGGAGTCTTTTGTTTTTTCGCTGGTACCAGCGGCATTTTGATTTCCAATCGGTACGTGTGGCAGTGGAAGGAAGAAGCAATGTTGTGCTAAATATGCATGCACAACTTCAAATCTCATTTCTGATGAGATTTCTTACCCTATTGCACTAGGCCAGCCAGTGTGAATTTGGTGATGGCGTTCATCGGCTGCTCATTTTCCTGTATCCATTTTCCAGTAGGGCTATATCCCCCCAAAACAATGAGAAAACTATTTTATACTGGTAAGCTGTATGGGTTGACAGGTATGTCACATAATCAAATAGAGACATACAGTGAGACTTATTGGCATCACTTTCAACATGCATAACAAAAAGCAAAACCACTTTAAAATGCAACAGTCAACATTGAGTGTCACTTCTACAGAGGGAACACTACCCCCATCCATCCTTTTCAGATTCAGCTGGGCAGCTGGGGACAGATACTGCACACACTCTGACCAAGTAGGTGACACATTACACACATTGACCAAGTAGCTGACACACCACCACACACACTGACCAGGTAGCTGACACACCACCACACACACTGATCAAGTAGCTGACACACCACCACACACATTGATCAAGTAGCCGACACACCACCACACACATTGATCAAGTAGCCAACTCACCACACCCACACTGATTAAGTAGCTGACACACCACACACACACAGATCAAGTAGCTGACACACCACCACACACATTGATCAAGTAGCCGACACACCACCACACACACTGATCAAGTAGCCAACTCACCACACACACACAGATCAAGTAGCTGACACACCACCACACACACTGATCAAGTAGCCAACTCATCACATACACACTGATTAAGTAGCTGACACACCACACACACCCTGATCAAGTAGCTGACACACCACCACCCACACTGATCAAGTAGATGACACACCACACCCACACTGATTAAGTAGCTGACACACCACACACACACTGATCAAGTAGCTGACACACCACTATAGCTAAATACACATACTGGTCAAGTAGCTGACACACCACACACTAATCAAGTAGCTGACATGCCACACACACACACACACACTGATCAAGTAGCTCACACACACACACACACAATGACCAAGTAGCTGACACACCACACGCACACTGATCAAGTAGCTGACATACCACACACACACTGACCAAGTAGCTGACACACCACACACACACTGATCAAGTAGCTGACACACCACTACACACACTGACCAAGTAGCTGACACACCACACACACTGAGCAGCTGACACATCACATAGACTGACCAAGTAGCTGAAACGCTGGGTGAGCCAGCATCTGTTGTGCTGTTGGCCGGATGGCCTTGTCTTTGACCAGGCAGCAGCTGATGAGGTCCCGCACAGTCTCCTTCACGTTGTCAGGAACATCCTCCATTGGGGGTGGCTTGGACCAGATCTGCAACAGGGTTGTGCATCAGGATGCTGAACCTCTTCACTTCTTTCCAGCATGAATCTCCACGATTTCCACACGTTACCCCTTTCCATGTGACAGTGAAAACTGAAAGCAACTTCCTAATCACCTCATTTCAAAAATCTAAAACAAGAACGACTGCTAGTGCTCTAAAACATGACTCAAACACATAAAATATTCAAAAGAACATTATTTATTAGGACAAAACACAACATGCAAATTTTTGGGTAATCCCCTTTATCATGCTACAAAACGACACTTAAACAACAGTTAAATGGTGAAAACGATGAAAAAAAGAGATGGAGAAACATGAAAACAACATAGCTCAACCAAAAACATGGCCGTGTCTTAGTTCTCCACCTCATTTTTCACTGTTTTTTGGGGTAATTTTGTAGCTTGATAATGGGGGTTACCCCAAAAATGTACATGTTGTGTTTTCACCTCATTTCAACTGACACTGAATGTGTGAACGCCAGACCGATGAAGAAGGGACAATGAAAGCAACTTACGATAAAATTGAGGATGGCAGCATCTGGGTATCGCCTGATCCAGGGGGGGCTGCCACTCAGCATGTGAATGAGGACGCAGGCTGATGCCCACAGGTCGGAGGGGAACCCGTGACCTTCGCTGGCGGCCTTCTCGGGGCTCCAGTGAGCTGGTGAGCCGGTAGGGAAGCGGTTGGGGGGAGCGTGGTCGTGAGGAATCTGCTGGGCCGCTCCAAAGTCGGCCAGGACTATCTCCGTGGTGCTGTCTCTCACCAGCAGGTTGTCCGCTGCACCAATGCCAGGAGGAATAACAACAATAATGAAAGGGATTTCAGTCGTACCCATCTACTGTGCAAGGTGGGAGTGCAGTGCGCTTTACACTAACACTAACAACACACGTCTTCACACACAGCCCCCAAATTGAAGATCAGTTGATCTCACCTTTGATGTCTTCATACATGCAACCCCAGACTGAAGGTCAGATGATCTCACCTTTGATGTCTTTATACATGCAGCACCAGACTGAAGGTCAGATGATCTCACCTTTGATCTCTTTGTACACAGTCCCCAAACTGAAGGTCTGATGATCTCACCTTTCATGCCTTCATACATGCTGCCCCCAGACTGGGGTCGGTTAGATGATCTCACCTTTGATTTTTCATATATATATATTATGCAGCCCCTAGACTGAAGGTCATATCATCTCACCTTTGATGTCTTCATGCAGAACCCCCATAGACTGCAAGTAGGTCAGCATTTGAAGCAGTTGGCGAAAGTAGTTGACGGCCGTCCAATGACTCAGACGTCTGTGCACGGTCAGCTGCTCCTTGATCAAAGCAGCCAGGCTGCCCCCTGGTGTTGGAGACAATCACGATGAACCACAATTCAAATGAATGGCATTAAGTGAAGAGTGGGGAAGATGAAGTCAGTATTTTATATAAAATCAGTGTTCTTTTTAGCCCTTTGTGACGTTTGGATCTCAATGTTTATCTACTTTGACACCCTCTGTACAAGAGCAGGTAAAATAAGACTGATAGGCACAAACAGAAAAACACCAAATATTTTCAGAAACCAAAAGAACGGAGATCCAAAACACAAAATGATTCTCATTTCCACATGCACATGAAACAGAAACACATCACATGGACAAGGGCATGACTCACCATCAACAAACTCGGCAAACATGTATATTTTTTCTCCATGACGGATTGCCCCGTAGAAACGGACAATGTTGGGATGGTTGAGCTCACTCCAGATATCCAGCTCCTGGTCCTCATAGTGCAGGATGTGGACCTGTCAAGACACAACACCTACAGTGACCTGTCAACAAGTATCTCACAGCATCCTATCAACACACAGCGAACAGTGACCTGTCAACACATATCTCACTGTAACCTGTTAACACACATCTCACAGTAACCTGTTAACACACAACACCCACAGTGACCTGTCAACACACAACTCAGTGACCTGTTAACACACATCTCACATTAACCTATCAATACACAGCTTGCAGTGACCCGTCAACACACATCTCACAGTGACCTGTCAAACCACAACTCATAGTGACCTGTCAACACATGACTTGCAGTGACCCATCAACTCACAGTGACCTGTTAACACACAACACCTACAGTGACCCATCAACACACAACTCACAGTGACCTGCCAACACACAACTCATAGTGACCTGTCAAACCACAACTCATAGTGACCTGTCAACACACAACTTGCAGTGACCCATCAACACACAACTCACAGTGACCTGTTAACACACAACTTGCAGTGACCCATCAACACACAACACCTACAGTGACCTGTCAACACACAACACCTACAGTGACCTGTCAACACACAACTTGCAGTGACCTATCAACACTTAACTCACAGTGACCTGTCAACACACAACTCCTACAGTGACCTGTCACCACACAACTTGCAGTGACCTGTCAACACACAACTCACAGTGACTTATCAACACACAACTCACAGTCGCAGTGACCTGTAAAACGCAACACTCAATGACCTGTCAACACCTACGATGTCCCCCTGAATACATCTGCTGCACACTCATCCCCCACTGATGCCCTGAATAACTGCAGCACATTAACCTACTCCCCACTGATGTCCTGAATACACTTGCAGCACACTCCTTCCCTGCTGATGTCCTGAATACACATGCAGCACACTAACCTATTCCCCACTGATGTCCTGAATACACCTGCAGTACACTAGTTCCCAAGTGATGTCCTGAATAACCTGCAGCACACTAACCTACTCCCCACTGGTGTCCTGAATACACCTGCAGCACACTAACCTACTCCCCACTGATGTCCTGAATACACCTGCAGCACACTAACCTACTCCCCATTGGTGTCCTGAATACACCTGCAGCACACTAACCTACTCCCCACTGATGTCCTGAATACACCTGCAGCACACTAACCTACTCCCCACTGGTGTCCTGAATACACTTGCAGCACACTAACCTACTCCCCACTGATGTCCTGAATACACCTGCAGCACACTAACCTACTCCCCACTGGTGTCCTGAATACACCTGCAGCACATTAACCTACTCCCCACTGGTGTCCTGAATACACCTGCAGCACATTAACCTACTCCCCACTGGTGTCCTGAATACACTTGCAGCACACTAACCTACTCCCCACTGATGTCCTGAATACACCTGCAGCACATTAACCTACTCCCCACTGATGTCCTGAATACACCTGCAGCACACTAACCTACTCCCCACTGATGTCCTGAATACACCTGCAGCACACTAACCTACTCCCCACTGGTGTCCTGAATACACCTGCAGCACACTAACCTACTCCCCACTGGTGTCCTGAATACACCTGCAGCACATTAACCTACTCCCCACTGGTGTCCTGAATACACCTGCAGCACACTAACCTACTCCCCACTGGTGTCCTGAATACACCTGCAGCACACTAACCTACTCCCCACTGATGTCCTGAATACACCTGCAGCACACTAACCTACTCCCCACTGATGTCCTGAATACACCTGCAGCACACTAACCTACTCCCCACTGGTGTCCTGAATACACCTGCAGCACACTAACCTACTCCCCACTGGTGTCCTGAATACACCTGCAGCACATTAACCTACTCCCCACTGGTGTCCTGAATACACTTGCAGCACACTAACCTACTCCCCACTGGTGTCCTGAATACACTTGCAGCACATTAACCTACTCCCCACTGATGTCCTGAATACACCTGCAGCACATTAACCTACTCCCCACTGATGTCCTGAATACACCTGCAGCACACTAACCAACTCCCCACTGATGTCCTGAATACACCTGCAGCACACTAACCAACTCCCCACTGATGTCCTGAATACACCTGCAGCACATTAACCAACTCCCCACTGATGTCCTGAATACACCTGCAACCCACAAAACTACTCCCCACTGAATAGGAGGTCATCCGTTGAGAGCCCAACACCACTGACCTTCTTACAGCAGAATCTGAAGTTGGAGGTGCGGTCAATGCACAGGTGACACTTGCCCGTCACCCCGTTGCCCAGGTGCACCAGGCGCTCCCACTGGTGGTGCTTCTGGTAGCGAGTGTGCAGGATCTTGAGCTGGGTCTGAAACATCCACACTCCACTGTTACCTGGGCCACTGCCAGTGCTCCTGGTAGCGAGGGTGCTGGTAAACCTTCGGAGGGACACGTGTCAGGCTGCAGCTAATTTCCAACCGCATGTTTTGACCTGCTGAGGATAAGCATCACTTCCACAAGTTTGGTGTGCCAACTGTGACCAGCAACACAGAATGAGCTCATAATGAGCTTAGTTCAGCTGACCCGTGTGTCTCAGTGTGTTACTTCAAACGCTACACAATATTCCACTGGCACAGTTTGGAGCTACCAAATCCTCACTGCCAACTTCAACATTAAATTCAACGGTACCTTCATGATAATAATCCCACAATGGGACATCACTCAGAATCCTTTCCCTGCCAAAGATTGACACTGCTGATGTGCCATTTAATTCTAATAACTGTCTTGAACAGCTAATCAGAAACAGTTATTTGGATGCATGAAAAATGAGAATTCAAGCAGATGATAATAATTATTACACCCGAATCATAAATGGGAAGCACCCTACCAAAGATGTTGGAAAGTGGAATCCAATGACAGCCCTGAGATTCCAGACAGGGGAAAGACATCAGACATTTCCAGCCTCCCTTTGGGGGGCCAAAAAGACTGAGCCGGTGTAAGTAAGTTGGTGTTTCACGTCCAGTCAACCCGTGCGGCTATATCAGGGCGATACACATTTTGTCATCATATATTACTTTTTTAAAGTGTATACGTGTTAAAACAGGTATAGCGTAAGTAATTAAGTATGTAAATTGGTGTTTAAGGCCCAGTCAACCAGTGTGGTTATATCAGGGTGACTGGTATAGTCAATGAATAAAGAAAGCAACAAGGATTAAGGCAGGAGCTGGGTGGCCTCATTCTGAGGTGACCTTCACCTTGAAGGGATGCAGGATGACTCCCTCCTCCCGGTGCTGGTATCTGCAATGTCCACTGGCCTTGCACTCGTCTCTCTCCTGTCGCCAGTTCTTTGCCACAATCCGCAGTTGCTGGCGAGTGCCGTACACTACCTCCCCAATCCCTGGCATACCTGTCAGCAAGTCAGTGATGTAGGGAAGAAATCAACCCCAAAAAACAAAAAAATAACAACAACAACTGAGATCAGGGGTCCATGATAGTAATAATGGGCACATAAAGTTACTTGTGATGGTAAGCTCCTAAGCCGTAAGCGCTAACAAATTGTTTTACACGCATACAGTTGACAACAGAGAGAGAGAGAGAGAGAGAGAGAAGAGAGAGAAAGAGAGAGAGAGAGAGAGAGAGCAGAGAGAGAGAGAGAGGGAGAAGAGAGAGAGGAGACAGAGAGAGAGAGAGAGAGAGAGAGAGAGAGAGAGAAGAGAGACGAGGAGAGAGAGAAGACAGATGAGATGAACAGAAGGAGAGGAGAGAGAGAAGAGAGGAGAGGAGAGAGAGAGAGACAAAGGGAGATGAACAGAGAGGGAGGGGAGGGGAGAAGAGAGGAGAGAGAGAGAGGAGAGCTGACAGACAAGACGGTGATGAAGAGGGGAGGAGGGGGGGAGGGGGGCAGGGAGAGGGGGGGAGAGGGCTGACATGAAACGGGAGATGAACACGAGAAGGGAAGAGGGGGAGAGAAGGGGGAGGGGGGGGGGGGGGGGGGACAGAGAGAGAGAGTGGGAGAGAAACCAACAGGCAGAGAGACAGCTATGACCAAAGGACACAGCAGAAACCACTGTTACCTGTAGGCTTCATCTCCATAGACAGGTTCTGCTCCACCACAATCAACCGATCCCGCCGCTCTGGCATGCTGATTGTGCCGCTCGGGCCGTATGTCCGCTGCGTGGCCCACGGATCATCCGGTGCCGGCCTGGAATGGTGCCCTCTTGACCTCATTGCAAATCTGTGGATGTACACCATCATTTCCTCACTCTCCTCAGGTGTGCAGGCCCGATGCTGGACATCGCTGGGCAAGGTCCCCACTTCCACCAGGTTGGGAGGGATCACCTCTTCCCCCTCCTCCGCCGCTGGGGAGGCCGGGGGGGTGGTGGTGCTGGACTCTTCAGGGATTGTCTTCTGGGGAATCACTCTGGTGCTGGGGCGTCGGCGCAGGCCGCAGCTCCCCGGGGCAGCCTTGGGTATGACTGCAGCATGGGACTGTGCAGCGTCGGGGGAACCTTGCATTTGAGGGGCTGCTGCTGTTGCCGTGTTTGGCCGGGGCACGGCTGCGTTCTCCATCGGTTCTTCCGCGGCTTGGGGAGTGCCTTCCAGGGTTTGACTCAACGTTGCAGGTCCCTGCTGAACATGCTGGGCCGTGGAGTCTGCGGAGCATGGCAATGGCTGGTCTTGGTGGTTGAGGCTGGCCATTTCCATCTCCTCCTCCTGCACACCCATGTCCAGCAGCAGGACCGGCCCCAGCGCTGCGCTCAGGTACTTCCTCATCTTTGTCCACACCTGTCAAGAAACCATCCGCGTGCAAATGGATCAATCTAATGACCTACTATTAGCAGTACTAATTTCTTGCAATTACCCTCACTCCAGGGTTAAACTCGCTCCAGGTTAAGACATTACCCTTTTAATTTCTTTTTCAACTATATTTACACATACAGCCCCAGGGTCCCCCCCCCCCCCCCCCCACCCCCCCCCACACCTCAATCATTTATATATACACATAAAAAACTGATAGTCTTTCATTTGAATTTTTACGCTATCTTCTTGAGCGGATGTTTTTGTGCTACACAGATGGATCAAGGACTGATCTGACTAATCCCCTCTTTTACCCCCCACCCCCACTGCCACACACCCAGTTACCTTTGGGGAGGAGGCTGTCACAGTGCTGTCAGCAAACATTCCGGCCTGTCGCATCCTGTGACAAACGTTGCGCGAAGAGTCCTCCCCATCCTCATCTTCCCTGCGGCCAGCCAGACACTCCTGGACGTGGAAGAGCACCAAGGTGAAGAGCTGCAAACACATGGGGCAGGTGCGTCCGTGCGCTGCTGTGGTGAAGTGTGACAGCAGTGAGTGCAGGATGGCGCACGTGCAGCACGTCAGGTCTTCCAACGTTGGGGATGTGACGGTGTTGGTTTCGTGCAGGCACAAGAGCAGACACCGGTCCAGCTCGCCTGCACCGCTGGACTGGCGCAGCACGTGGATCCCCAGCCCCTGAAACCACCCACCGATGCACAGCCGGTTAGGAGCTGGATTGTGATGGAGCTGACTGCATAAGGTTACCTCTGACAGGCACAAACATCCCCCACACAGCCACATCACGCACGCACACAAACCACACCAGACAATCCAACCCTCAAAACACACACATCATACAATCAGATCACAAACGAAACACCCCCTTGCTGATTTGTTTTGCCAAAAATCTGAACGGGAAAATTGTTGGTTGACCCCTAACAACACCTCACTCTTGGGGATACTTCAGCAAGACTGACATGAGAAGTACTCGAGCAACAAGTACATAATGTCAATATCACGACAACTGATCAACAGTGGGAATTAACACCAACCAAAATTATCATCACAGCGTCATGCACAACAAAAATGTGGGGGAAAAAAGAGACCAGGTTGTTGGGCACCAACACATACAACCCTCATCAAGATTAATGTCATAGGGTTTTCACTGTATCTGAGTAATGTTTTTTTCCTCCCTGGGTACTCCGGTTTTCCCATTCATCCTCTGGGATGTTTGGAATTGGGATCCTTCTTCCTTTTCCAAGGTTGGATCCACCCCAAATATATATACATATATATCATCCCCCCCCCCCCCCCCCATAAATCCATATTCCAAAGCTTAGCACGCTCTCTCTCTCTCTCTCACTTTCTCTCTCTTCTTCTGCCCTCCCCTATCTCCTCACCTTTCTCTGTCATTTTTACGTCACATAATATTCATTAGATCATACCTATTACATGTCTTTGTCATGCCAACATTCTCCCAGCAAGCACTGAACACAACAACAACAACAAAAGATAAGTTACTTCACTTCTCATATCATTTTTGATTGTTTTTAACCGTTTCACTGTTGTTTAAGTGTCGTTTTGTGGCCTGAAGAAGGGGATTTCCCTGAAAATTTGCTTTGTGTTGTCTTTGTCACAAGAAATAAGCGTTCTTTTGAATCTTTGATGTGTTTGGATCTAACAAACACTTACAGCTTGTCCGAGGCAGTGGCAGAGTTGTTCATTGGTGATGCTGCCATGCTGTTTCTTGCGGTGACGTTTGAAGTTGGGAGGCGGAGGGTCCTCTCCTCTGGGGGTCTCCACTGAAGAGGTCACAGCCAGCGAACCAGGGAGGTTCTGGTGAGGTCTCTTGTTTTCTCCATCCTCATCACCCCCATCCTTGTCGCCATTGTTGTTTCGGCTGGCTTTGGGTCGAGCCCCACCCCATCCTTGTCCCCTGCTACCCCCTCCCTGAATAACAAAAGGTATATATATTATACATGTACATATAGTATACTTGAATGCCATTAGCAAATCCCAAGTGCACACATCATTTGCAAAAAGGAAAACACCAATACGGTTTGTTTCAATGATGCATTTTAAACTTCAGAGGAATTTAATGATGGAGTTGTGTGAAAGTCGAGGCGGCCCTCCTGGCCTTTCCGTCCTAGTAAGCCGTATGGTTTCTGCGGACGTAAAGCAAGACTGAACCATGCTTAGGCATTGGTCAGTTTGTCCCTAACATGTCAACCGACATCCAACAACATGAAGCTCTACATCATCATCATGGTGGGGGGAAAAGCCAAGCACATAATGGAAAAGATACAACACTGAAAGTACTGTTCCCAAATGCATAGTCTAACAGAGTTGTAAAATTTAACACTGTGAACAGTCACCGTGACTATGTATGAAAGAGAAACAGGAGGGGTGAGGGAGGAGATTAACACCAAAGGTTTGACTGGTCACGCTCTGATCTATTTTTCTTCTGCTACGCTACACAAATGCTATGAATATAATGGATAAAAAATACAAAAAACGAAGTTCCTTCTTCCTTGCTAAGAACCTAATTGGTACCAGTCAGCTCTACTCACCTGGTTGTTGGAGTTGGTGGAGTTCCCTCCCTGTCCACTGCTCTTCGACCCTTCCTCTGTGCCACCGCTGGTCGTCTTCACGGTGACACCTGCTCTTCGCACGTCCACCCTCCCAGGCCTTCCTGGGAAATGGTTCTTTTGCTTTCTCACCACAGGCATCAGTTGAGGTTTCAAAATACATAATGGCAAGGAGTGACAGACTCTTCCTTTAGCAAGCACCAGTGAGGTGCTGCTAGTTGCATCGGTACTGCGCTGTACTTTGATGGAAGTTTTCTTCTTGCAGTTCCAAGACCTTTTCTTTTTCATGGTCTGCTTTGTCTTGCCATCCTTCTTTGTGGGTTTGGCCTTGGTGGTCATTTTTTGTGGATTAGGACTTCTCCAAAGTGGTGGGTTCTGATGGGTGACGCTGTCACTAAGCATAGAAACTTGCTGGTTGTGGGTGACGTCAACAGTTTGATGAGATTGGCCGTCTTCTTCTTGGTGATTCCTTGGAGGGGAATTATGCAGCATGGCAGCTGGGACGATCACATCATCCTCATTCTCTGGTGCTTTCTCCAAGGACAGCTTCTTGGTGGCTTTGAGCAGATCATGCACTGGACCTGTGCAGCTCTTCAAACATCCTCTCCCTTCAGAAATGTTGACTTTGACCATGTCAACGGGGAGCGCATGGTCTAAATCTTTCTTCTTCCTGTGGGGTTTGCTGCCCTTCCTCCCCCTGCCTGTCTGGCTTGCTTCTTGTCTCGTAGACAGCTGCAATGCTACAGATACTTCCTGGGCAGTTTTTTCCTCTTCTTCTGTTTCTGGTATCAGTGATGTTGTTGATGAAGATTTAAGTTTCGCAGAAGCTGCTTCCTCAGGCTCTTCAAAATCAGATTTCTCAAACACTGTTTCCGTAACACTGTGAGATTTTTCTTCATCAGTCTCCGTGTTACTGTGATCAGCTGGCTCTGAAACTTCTGTTTTGAGTGTTTTTTCTTCTGCTGCATTCTTTTTCTCATCCTTTTCAGCCTCTGTGTGCAGCTGATTCAGCATTTCCTTGTCTGTCAGTGCTGGCTTGATTTCCATTTTGGCCCTTTTCTCAAATCCGGAGGCAAAGACAGAATAGATGAAAGATCGCAAAACTTCTTTTAGGTCCATTCTGTGCGGACAGAAGGTCAAGCTTTCTGCCAGCCTGGTCAAATGGGTGGTGTTGCAGTAAGTGGACCTGAAGGAATAGAACGAGTTCTCTACTGGTTCCATAGGCAGCCTGAAGGGATAGGGAGGCAGGTCTTCAACTGACAGCTCACTCAGATGGTGCTCAGTGGTGGGGTCATCAACAACTCCCTCCTTGCTGTCCATCTCGCATTCTGACATCAGGCTGTGCTTCCCTTCTTTTCCGTCCAGCAGACTCAGGCCGCACTCGCTCATACTGCGTCTCATGCTGACGACAAACTCCTGCCATTGCTTGGAGTTGGGTTCCTGCTCCTTGAAAGCCGCTGGTCCTTGGTCCCTGTAGCAACTGTAGATGTCGGTCAGCACTCTGTTGGTGAGGCGATTCTGCTGGCTAAGGCTGTGCACCACTTCCAGAATTTGGCTTTTTTCAAACGGCTCACCTTTTGGCCAGACACCCATCTTCTTCATGAACTCACTGAGCTCATTTCTCCAAATTTTCCCCCCCTCCCCCTTTCCAAATAGCAGCTTTTCAGGGAGTTCAAATTCCTGCTTTTCTGCCTCGGGGTCTGTCTCCTTTGAGGATGAGCATTCTGTAAGAGTTTCAGTGCTTTGTCCCATCTCTGCCACGCTGTGCTGAAGCAGTGATGACACAGCATACAGAGTCTTCTTCACTTCCCCCATGATGTCTTCCGGTAGGGGCAGTGAGCTGAGCTCTTCTATCATTTTATTGTCAAAAGGCTGCTGCTGGCTATCTGCATGCATCCTGGACACCTCATCAACTTCCTGGGATTTCTCCAAGTCATCATTGTTGGGTGTGGTGTCCAGAGAGAGCTCTCTGGCCTTGGCTTTGCCTGATTTCAGGCAGACATCAGCTGGTTCATTTTTTCCAAACAACTCTACCTCTGCCCTGCTTCCTCTTTTCTCATCAGCTTTGGGTGTCAAGGTTGCTGAGCCGGGTTTGGGGCGTAGAAGGCTGGGGATGGACTGCAGTGAAGAGTCTGGCCCCTGGACCTCTCCTGTCGGAGCTGCTGTCGCTGCAGGCTTTGGGGGTGTCCGTCTTTTCCTGGCGAGGCATTCCTTCCACAACTTTGGGGATGGTCTGGTGAAAGTCATCATCCCTGCCAAAAAAGAACTGGTTGGTTGAAGAGGGAATGTACATAAACATGAACAACACAAATGGGTAACACAAATGAACAAGAAGGGCAATTGCTCTGACAGCTCACATAAAAAACTGGATAATGCACCAATCTAACTTTCAGCTCTCATGACCTTCAAAATGGACCAAGGTCATACAAACTGGTATGATTAGGTAAATACATGTTAGCTGCTACATGCATTATGACAGACAACAGTGACATTAACAGTGCAAAAGTACCATTAGTCTCTCTCTCATTCTTAGGTTTAGCATAAACAGTGCTGTGTTTACATTCCGAGACACAGCTCTCTAAATGTGACCTCGCAGGTTTAGCACAAACTGTACCACATTCACATTCTGAGATACAGCCTCTCTAAAAAAGTAGAAGTGATCTCTCAGGTTTAGTGTAAACTGCTGTGCTCACATTTTGAGACAGTCTCTCTAGAACAGAAAAGTAATAGTGACCTTTCAGTCCCATGTTTAGTACAAGCTGTGTTCCCACTCCAAGACATAGCTCTGTAGACGTGATTTCTCAGGTTTAGCACAAAATGTACTGTGTTCACATTCCAAGGCACAGTCTTTCCAGAAGTAGTAGCCATCTCTAAGGTTTAGTATAAATTGTGCTGTGTTCACATTTTGAGACAGTCTCTCTAGAACACAACTGTAGAAGTGATCTCTCAAGTTTAACACAAACAGTGCTGTGTTCACATACTAAGCTTAAGGGACATTTTGTCTAGAAATGATCTCTCAAGTTTAGCACAAATGATGCCATGTTCACACTCTAAGGCAAGTTCTCTCTACAAGTGATCTCTCAAGTTTAGCACACACTGTGCTGTGTTCACTATCTAAGACACAAGTCTCTCTAGGAGTGATCTCTCAGGTTCAGCATAGTGTTTTTTTTAAGCCATAGATATGAAAACATGCATTCAAAAATATATTCCAATGCACGGTAACATCAATCTGATGGAGTGGAACCCTTCTTTTACAACTGCCCTAAAGATCCAGCAAAAGTGGTCTTGAAAGCAGGCTGATTTTTGGTTGGGGTCTCATTTACATGGAAATATGAACTAATGAAGGGAGGGGTTTCAGAAAAGTGGTCTAAAAGATAGGGTTGTCTCTCATCAGGGTGGTCTTTTTTCTGTCTAGGGTTCTACTGCATCAAAAGGTTACTTACACAGCCCAAGCCACTTACTGCTACCTACATAGCCCAAACTATTTAGCCAAAACCACTGACTACTACCAACATTGCCAATACTACTTACCACTATCAGCATAGTCAAAACTACTTACCACTTCTACAAAGCCAAGACTGTTTGGCACTACATACATAACCAAAACTACTTACCATTACCGACATAGCAGAAACTATCTAGCACTACCGACATAGCCAAAAACTACCTACCCCTACCAACATAGCCAAAACTAGCTAGTGCTACCGACATAGGTCTACCGAATACATGCCGATATTGCCCAAACTACCGAGCACTACCAACACAGCCAACTACCTAGCACTACCAACATAGCCCAAACTACCTAGCACTAACTACCTAGCACTACCAACATAGCTCAAACTACCTAGCACTACCAACATAGCCCAAACTACCTAGCACTACCAACTACCTAGCACTACCAACATAGCCCAAACTACCTAGAACTACCAACATAGCCCAAACTACCTAGCACTACCGACAGCCCAACTGGCATAGCCCAAACTGCTTACCATCCAGACAAAAATATTCCACTGTCCATCAGACAGTTGTTAGATGGTGCCATGCGAATCTGACGCATGTGAGCGAGAAAGCTTCTGGCAGGGGGCACTTCAGGGTGGTTGCCAGGAGACTGACGAGGCACACCAATGTTGGGGTCCCTGGACCGGTGTTGGCTCAGGGAAGGTGGGTAGCAGGGTGGGCGTCTGGGGGTGTCACCTTCCCACTGCTGCAACTCCATCTTCTTTGAACACCGCTGCAGCACGAGATGTCACTCTGGGTATACACGCATCTTGTGCAAGTGTTGGGCTTTGAACTGGAACTGGAAGTAGGCAAAAAAAGTGTGCAAGTGTTGGGCTTTGAACTGGAACTGGAAGTAGGCAAAAAATAGTGTGCAAGTGTTGGGCTTTGAACTGGTACTGGAAGTAGGCAAAGAAAGAGAGAGAGAAAGAGAGAGAGAGAGAGAGAGAGAGAGAGAGAGAGAGAGAGAGAGAGAGAGAGAGAGAGAGAGAGAGATTTGTCCTTGTCTCTTAGTCTTACGACTTACAATTTCATGTTGGTAAGTCAGAATATAAGTATGTGTGTGGATGTGGAGGCGAGCACCTCCTTTACTCTTAATTACTTAAAAACAGGTTACATATTGCCACATCCATTGATCCAAGAAACTATGGAGAGATGCTCCCTGTTTAAAACCATGTTCCGAATGCCACATCTAAACATATGGAGAGGAATGCTTCTTGCTATAAACATGTTGCCTATAAACAGATATATGCCACACCCAAAACAGATATGTGGATGCCTGTAGACCTACCAAACAAACAACAACAAAACCCATCCCAAAACAAATGAACAAACTCACACTCCAACACACAGACCCCTCCACCCCCCACCCCCCCAACAACAACAACAACAACAGAAAACAAGGGGGGGGGGGGGGGGGGGGAAATACCACTTAATTTTTATAAACAAAAAATCATACCACTTAATTTTTAAAAACACTCTTAGTCATAATTTACAGGAGCTGTAGCATAATCAACAGGGTACCAGGTGAGATCAAAAGATCAAGTGATCTTAGAGGAGGGAGGTGGAGCTGGACCCTCACCTTAGCCCAGAAGAGATCAAGAGTAGGGAGGTGGAGCTGGGCTAAGAAAGTTGGACTTCCTTTGCTTGAGCTGTCCAAGTTGTTCGTCAACAGCAGTGCAACGGACATTGTCTTTGTGACTCTGGCCAAGCACAGCAGTTGAAACAGCAATTGCGCAGTGCACAAGTCACTGGGCAATGGCGAGGGGACACCGCCCTAACACTTCCATTGTTCTGGCGGTGGTCTACGGTCTCTCCTGTCTTTTTCGGGCGGTTTCCGCGGTCGAGCCTTCACTCTGTCAGCCCCTTCCCACTCTGTCCCCATCCCTAATAGGCCATCTCGCCTCCGTGGACGTAAAGCACCAAGAAAGAAAGCATAATCAACCAGCACTGATTTGAGATAGGGCACAGCACTTGTTCGGTCCTTCTGAATCAACAACACTGCACTCATGAGTGTCCGTCTTTCCTTTCGTATACACAGACCAAAATTTATTGTGCTGGTAAAACTAGATCCTACACCCACCTTTTGATACCTGGTCTAACATGCACCCTACACCCACCTTTTGATAAGAACTGGTCTAACATGCACCCTACACCCACCTTTTGATAAGAACTGGTCTAACATGCACCTTACACCCACCTTTTGATAAGAACTGGTCTAACATGCACTGCTGTTGACATTCCACATCAGCAAAATCATGAGGAGGAGGATCACTGTGGCTATATACTGTATACACAGGATGGGAAATCAATTTGAGTCCAACAAGTGTTGCCAGTGGGAATAACCGATTGCAGTGCATGACTAGACTGTGAATCAGCTATCACACTGGGACCACGTGTCGAGGGTCAAGGTCACTCCCACCACAATAACACATATAACAGCCATGGCAGGCATGAGGAAGAAATGAAATTCCTTAGGCCACTAGCTCTTTCTGTCTGCCCCACCCTGGCACTCCTCAATGTACTTGTGTCAAATGTAAGCTGTCCACTGGGACAGAGACTTGTCACGAAAATTTAATTTTGAACAGTTAAAGGTGCAGATCTGTAAATCGTGTAAGCCTATGTAAAATACTCAATTTTTGCATTGCAGTATTTCAAAACCAGTGAGAGAACACCTAACTCAACAAGCTGATCTAATGATTAAGAAGGTAATAAATAAGAGAGGGAGAGAGAGAGAGAGAGAGAGAGAGAGAGAGAGAGAGAGAGAGAGAGAGAGAGAGAGAGAGAGAGAATAAACTTTATTTTATGAGGGTAGTGGAGAAGACTCAAGGTCTTTTTACATCCAGCCCTCACCCATGAGGGAAATTACTATTAACTAAGGATACAATGAGCAACAGTATGTTGAGTACATGTCCATTTATACAAACCATGTTTAAATGGACACCAGTAAACCGAGAAACAAGTTGATAATGAGCATAAAAAATGTATGGGCTGCCTGAAGCAGCACAACACAGGTTGGAGCAGCACATGGATATATATATATATATATATAAAAATATATATCCTGGTTCAATGCCTTGCCGAGGCTAAAGAAGGGGTAATCGATTTGTGTGGGTTGTTCTGCTGTCTCAACGCCTGACATGTGTTCCGAGTCTTGAGACAGAGGCTAAGCAGTGGCTAGCTCTAAAGGTAAAGAACAAGGAGAACATATTCACTACCGCCACCACCAACACCAACAAAAAACACCCCACTTTGATGTTTTAAGAGGTGTCTTTGTCAGGCATCAATAAATCAATAAAAAAATAAAAGACTAACTGAAACACAGAAGACAGATCATGGTCACAGACACATGAAGAAGAAACTGACCAGTAGAAGACAGACAGAAGTAATAATAATGTATTCTTTTATGTGCTATTTCTCAAGATTATAGCACATAGCCCATTGCAAAGCAAAGAACCAAAACACAGTCAAAACAAACTTGAGCATGCACAGTATACAAACACCACACACAGTCAATATGATAGCTTGACGAGGTGAGATTTTTAAAGATGATTTGAAAGCTGTATTTGATGATTTAATTTTTCAAGGGAAACTGTTCCAGACAGACAGTGCAGCATAAGAAAAAGATCTCTGACTAAGTGAGATCTTTTTTGTGTGCGCACAGAAGGAAGACAAATAATGGAACTTGTATTACATGTAGAAGAAGAGTAGAAAAGCTTGGTTGGCAGGTTGGTTTGTAAACTTTAACTACAACTACAAATACTCAGTGCTCAATCAACTAACCAGCTGGTGGGACCTGTGCACCACTAACAGTTGTGTCTGACTTATAAAATTAAAGTAATGACTTAAAGTAAGTACCAGGAACAGTCAACTGACCAACATGTGAACATGACTTTAATTAATTCTCAAATTTGCTGTAAGCATAATTACTACTTCAACATACTCTATATTTTAATAGATTTGGTTGATAAGTACCAGTCAAGTGACCAACATGTGAACATGACTTTAATTCATTCTCAAAGTTGCTGTAAGCATAATTACTACTTTAACATACTCTGTCTTTAAATAGATTTGGTTGGTAAACTGTTGGTTCCTAAATTCTGATGAAGTAAAACTAATTTTAACAAACTGTAGAACTTTTGTAGAATACTGGTAATATGTCAGACATTCAGTGAAGCGACCTTCACCAAAATAATGGATTTGTCCAAGTGAAACCATGTTCACAATTTTTATTTTTATTATTTTTATGATACCACCAAACCAAGTAAATCAACGAGATACTGGCTACTTATTGTGTCTTCCAACACATCAAATTGACTCATCCCCTGAAAATATCACCCCAAACTGCACAACCATGGTATAACATGGGTGGGACTGACAATTTTTTTCAAAATCATGAAACTAGTGAAAGGCTGGGGTCAGGGCCAGGGCTTGCAGAAGGCATCCAGTGGGATCCAGGGGCAATGGCTCTTGGTGGGGGCCAGGGGTCAAAAGCCCCTGAATCTGATGAATCTTTAACAAACGGAAGGCAATAATCACCCTCATGATGCACAATAACTGAATTTTATGCAGCATTTTTGTTCTGTGTGTGTGTGTGTGTGTGTGTGTGCGTGTGTGTATGTATAAGTGGGATCTGCCTGTCTGTTAATGTTATCAAATTTAGATAACTGACAATTTTGGTTTTTCCACAAATTCTCTCACTCAGTATGTGAGTATGTTTGTGAAGGCAAGAAGAATAAGAGTGAGATTTTGACTAATACTGTAATAGGGAACAGATGTATTATGAATGTGATGCTGAGCAGCCACCATTGCACTCCTGCACCTCCTGGTAGCGTGTTGGGTTTCACCGTTTTCTCACAGAAACAACAGACCGTTGTGTGTAAAAAGTAAATCAGAACGCTGAAAAAATGATCTGGATCGTTGAAAAGAATATGAAACGCATATTTAGCATGTACATCAGACTTAGGTAGTTGGGATACAAAATTCAGTCAAGCACGGTCAACATCATGATGTTGGTCTAAGCAATGTGAGCGATGAATTTTGGGAAGACACGGTAACACATCACATGAAGTGTTTGGTTCACTGAAACTAAAAGCTGACTAAACTGCACAAAACTAGTGTGTTCTTTCACAGGAAAATTTTAAAAATACCAATAATCATAAAAATTATCCCCAAGCTTTTATGTCCATCCAAGTGGCATCACGATGACATAAAAAAAAAAATCTCTGTGTGACTGTGAGTCTCTGTATGTGAGTAGGCCAAATAGCACAACTGCAGCAAATGACCAGATCATGTGATTTGCACATGCTGTTGGAAAAGTCTTGTGCTTTGATATCTCTGTTTAAAAAAAATAATCTCTGCCAAGGTCATCAAATTCAACACAGGACTAAAAAAAAAACTAAAAAAAACTGCATCTTAATTCTTATAGCATGTGTGATTGTTCCAGCTGGAGCAGGATTTCTGGATTTAAAATTTGTTCCTCTGAATTGTGATCAAATGCAATATAAAATTATATAAAAATTATGTTCATTATATCTATTACTAGGTAGGACCAGCCTCTCTTTAGCGCTGGGTAACATGGTCGTCGCGAGGCAAATACTACTCATTTTCAACTTGTCATATCTGCCTTGTTCTGTGCAGTTTGTCAATAAAAACTACTGTCAGGCAAAAAACGATCTTTTTACAACTGTTGATGCCATTGTTTTGTGCGTGAATGATGTATTGTGAGTTTGGAAGAAGTTTTAATGAACACACCAAATGGTGGAAACCGAGCGTGGTTCTGACGTCGAAAGTCAGATGAGCGGGTCGGAAAACGGTTGCGTTCGGAAAACCGTTGGGAACTTTTACAAGAAAAACGTACACATATGAAGTTACTATTTTTAGAAAGAGGAATTCCCGTAGATTTATCCGTTATAAAATTCGTTAAAATTCTTTGTTTTCGCTCATGGTTCAGGAGCTGTGTGAGAGTTGAGGTGGACGTCCTGGACTGTCCGTCCTAACGAGCCTTCTGGTTTCTGTGGACGTAAAGATTTATTGCACTGTGCTTCGGCATTGGTCATAACTTGTCCCTAATATGTCAACTGACATCTGAGGACATAAAGCATCACTTCATCATCATCATCGTTTTCGACTGCAGCAAATAATGAGTTGAAAAATACGTTCATTTTTACCGTAAACTTACACCAAGAAAGTTTGACAGCACCATATTGAATTTGGTATCACTGGAAAGACGAATTTTTGCTGTTTAAAACGGTGTATCGTTTGATCCGGAAGTGAGTTCTTGTAAGAGTTCCCGTGCAATGGAAAGTGGAGACCCCGTAGATTTTGTCGTCTGCTCAAGTTGCGTGATCGTTAAAGTCTGCGACTACGTGAGTGGTGCAAAAGATGCTCACCCTGGAGGAATTGGAAAGAAACCATGGTAATTTTTTTAATTTTAACAATAACTAAGTGAGTTTCCAACACAACCATAATTGTATTTTTGTGCTGTTTACATCTCTTTGAATGCATCTGAAGCAAATCCGTCGTGGTCTGGTCGTCGTTTGATCAACATTACAGAGTTATCTCTTCATTATTTCCTCCGAAATGCAAACTGCTGTAAAAGTAGTAATTTCTTTCCCCGTAAATCCGAACTGACAAAAAAACTGATGTGTGGTGTATGTTCTCAACAGTGAATGTTTTTAAAGGAAATTTAGCAAGTGACTGATTTTTTAAAAATATACTTGTTTTTCTTGTCAGGGACTAGCAGATGATGCAGTCATGACCCAATATGTTTTTCACAGTAGATCTGCTCATCTAGACAAAACAAAATAAAAACGAGCCACCAGCTAAAATTAATGTTATATTCAGAGTTTGGAATTGTATTTGCTTCTGAAGAATTAATTTCTTCTTTTCCCCCCATTTTCTTTCTCTTCCACCTTTTGTGCACATGGAAGACCTGGCACACTGGCTCAAAATTACATGATTCTTTAATCTTTGTATATATAATAATAATTACAAGGGGGGGGGGGGGGGATTTAAAAAAAGAGAAGTAATAATGACAAGTTTTTTGGTTTTTGTTTAACATTTTACAAGCATGATTGACAAGACAGACTACAGTAACAAGACAGAAATAACTAAGTCAATAAGAAAGACTAAACAGGAAACAAAATGAAAGAAATAATCTCTCTCTCACACACACACACACACACACACACACACACACACACACTTCAAGAGCCACATCAAATGTGGGGTGGGAGGGGTGGGGAAATAAAATAACTCACAGAGCAACATTAAATACAGTTTTGAGCATGTCAATGTCATTGAAGTGGGACTCCAATTTTTGTTAGTTTCCTTAACAATCCAGTTTTTTTTAATCTAAGGTAGGGAAGTTTTTTGTTTTTAAGTATTGTCAAATAATGGCTAGAGCAACTCCAGTTGGGGTTTTACTTCTGGGATTGTTTCAGTAGCTGAGACTGGTAGTAGTAGTCAAATACCTGAAAATTAGTTCTTGTCTGCTTCCTTTTGTTAGTACCTTTCTGATTGATTTATTTCTCAAGTTATTACTGGATGATTCACACAAAGTCAAGTAAGTGTTATTTACAACTAAACTTCTGAATCTGATGATTTAATCGGTGAGTATTAAGTGTATTTAATTGGTGAATATTAAGTGTTAGTGTGCTGTTTATGTTGAAATAAATCTTTTTTACCTGTTTGTTTATATATTTCTTTGTTAATGATTTCAGAGGATGATCAGTTTCATCACCTTGAGGAGAGAACTGGTCCTAGAAAGCGAGGCAGGCCCCAACATCTACCATGAGGCCACACTTGGGGACTGCAGTTTTTAACTTCATTTACTCATTCAAACAAGTCTACATATATCTAAAATTTGCCTAAATTTCCTTATGCTGTGCATTTTCCTTCTCTGATTAATGCTGAATCTGCAGATACCAGAACCATGGCTGTATCTCTTTCCATTCCAGAGTTTGATTTGCTTTAATGCTATTACCATCAAAGATTCGCGGGATATTTGCACCCTTTTTTCTCATGGAAACTTGCCTCTGTAGGTAAAATTTAGCTTGCACTTCTTTAGACTTGTGAATGTGTATTGTCTAATTAATGCTGAATCAGTTGATACCAGAATTATGGTTGTACCTCTTTCCATTCCCATGTTATGTTTGATCTTGTCACGGTACCGTCAAAGATTGGTGATCGGACAATGTCAAAATTAGTGGCATTTTTGGCACTCTGCATCTCCAATATTTGAGTAAGGATGACTACTGAATTTTTGTGTGTTTAGTCTCTGTAGTGCAGACACTGTGTAAAACAAGTTGGGTGGATGTGTGACCAATACTTTTTATGCTAGAGCCATACAAAAATGTCATTTTGTAAAATGCGCGTAAAACGCCTAAAATGATGACTATCTCAAAAAAATATTATAGACAAATTAATGAAATTTGGCTTGTGTACTTGCCTTGCGACCCTCTTTAGTATCACATATTAATGGACTGCATTGCTTGCTTTTAAAAATTTGGCTGGGCCTACCTACTATTAGTATTACTATCTATAGACGACCAAAACACTTGAGCAACATGGACTTCGATTTTCATCACAGTCAAAAACAAAACAAACAAACAAACACCACTGTCACCTTTTATTGTGAAACACTGACACTATAACAGCCCTGCTTCACTTGATTATCACAATAATTATCAGGGTTAGCCGGGGATACAGCCCCTGCCACCACTTATTGACTCACTTAGTAACCCGGACTTAGTGTCAGTTGAGTTTGTAGAGGCGGAAACTACCTCATCACAAACTAGGACACTGCAGTTTGCGGTCGTTGCGTGGGGGAGCAAGCGGTGAAATTAGGTTAAACAGCACTGATCTTTTTAAGTTTAAAGTGCGCAAGACCATTACAGTTACACTCACACCATGATCCATGACAAACATGCTAACAACTAGCGAAGAACTTGCTTCTAGATCACGATAAATATCACTGTCAACGTGCAAAGCTTGCCCTTCCAAAAGGCCTTTCCCCAAAAGCGCTTGATGCAATACAAGCTGCTCTTCAAAAACTGGCTACCTCCTGTGGACAAGAGCACACTCCAGTCGAAACGAAAACTCCAACATTACGAGCTCTTCGAGTACAGCGCATGTCGCAATATGACCTAAAAGCCGTACAATCTTTGACGACATTTGCCGGGTAAAACTTACCTCAGGTATTCAGCAGTTCTGCACAAATTTCAGTCAGCTTGCCAGCACGTCTAAATCTGTCAGACACTGGTGCAGTCTGATTGTTGCGTCTCGTCCTATCTGCAACAGGAAAACTTTTTCCCGAGCTCGTGACTCATACGTAGAGTATCGGAAGCCAATATACAAACCAAATAAGAATGAGTGTTGAACCATATGGGAATTGAAAGCGAAAGTATAACAGCTTGTGGCAGAAAAAAGCTGATAGAAATTGGATTTGAATGTTCAGTCAACATTAACAGTTGACAATCAGGACAACAACAACAAAAACAAAAACAAAAACAAAAAGGAAAGAGGTAAAATCCAAGGAGACGGTCGGAAATTCCTGGACCGTTTTAAACGGTTATTTTGGGTCACAAATCTCATCACAATCATTAAATGAGGTCCATATCTACCAATTACAGCCGAAATCTGCAACAAAAGGTGATTTTTTTCATATATTTTGTCTTTGATTGTTTCGTGTTGCGTCACGGATTGCAAATGGCGAACGAAGCCGACGAAGTGCTGCTAGGTAAGCGGCCTCGTCAGTTAAACAAGCCTACGGCAATTAAAAACCACAGAAAATGTACGGGAAAAAGTGCAATCTGAGTCGTGAGTACGATTGTCTTGCCAAAATCGGCACTAAGGAAGCGTTTACGTTGTTACTTGGAAACTAGGTCAAACGTCAAAGGGCAACATGCGCCGACTCGGACTGACAATCAAAGATGACAAAAATATATGAAAAAAATCACCTTTTGTTGCGGATTTTGGCTGTAATCGGTAGATATGGATCTCATTTAATGATTGTGATGATATTTGTGACCCAAAATAACTTTTGAAACGGTCCAGGAATTTCCGACCGTCTCCTTGGATTTTACCAGGGGAAAAAAAAAAAAAAGAAAAAGAGAGATAGAAAAAAGAAAAAGAAAAAATGAAAGAAAAAAAAAGAAGAAAAAAAGGGAGCAGCAGTAATTGTATCGCACTGGCAGTTTTTTTCTTTCTTTCTCAGTTTTTTTTTACCCCCTTTTATTGTTTTGGACTGTTTTACATACATCTACTTTCGTAGTCTTCTTTTCCATTGATCACAGGCAAATAGTCAAGCTGTTAGTGTTAGTACACGGTGCACACTCATGTTGGGCCAGTGTTGGGAGTCAGTGTATTTTCCAGTCAGTGGCATGCCGGCAACCCACAAATACCAAATGAGTGAATATTTCCATTGACGGTTAGTATTAAATGCTGAATGTAATATCTTCCCATCGGCGGCTTTTTGTTATTATTGCTGGTCACAGTCGGCCAGAGGCAGTAAATAATTTTTGGATTTCAATTTCATCTAGATTATTAAAATTCTTACAAGCTTCAATCACATCAGCTTCATAGCCTTCTCCTTTTTAAAGAGTGTAAATTCAGGCGATCCAGTCTTTCTCAGCGTATAATTCATGTCCTTGCATTCCTTTAAAACTGAGTATGGTAGCTCTTAGTCTGGAACTCACTCTTTTCACCGCCGCTCCGGATTACCCGGTTTAAGTGTGGACTCCACATCACACTGCCATACTCAAAGTGAGGTAAAAAAAAAAAAAAAAAGAGAGAGAGAGAGAGAGAGAGAGAGAGAGAGAGAGAGAGAGAGAGAGAGAGAGAGAGATTTTTTTTAAATAAATAAAATATAAAATAAATAAATAAAAAGCAAAAAAAAAAGAAAGAAACTGTGACAAAATAAAACAAAGAAAACACACACACACACACACACACACACACACACACACACACACACACACACACACACACACACACACACACACGACACAAACAACAACAAGGGGAGAGGTGGAGGGGGTGGGGAGGTAATGATCGGACAAACCGGAGGTCGCGGCCTATGCCGGTTTCGATGCTGTAACTTGAAATGCCCGTAGTTATATGGGTGTCCGGCACCTCATTGACTGAAACAACAGCCTTATCACTGAAAAGACTGCCGGAAAGATCGAATGACACTTGATAATAGTATTCGTTGCGTCGATATAGTGTCGTCTTGATTAAGTGTCGTACTATTAATTCTTTCAGAATGACACCTGACATTTCTGTACTCTGGCCACTGACATGCCGCTTTTTTTTTCTTTTTTTTTTATTTTTTTTTAGCCATGCACATCGTTGTGGGGCATTTATTCACATAACATGCATTCATCCTCTACGATGATATTTTTTTCGCACACTCATTCATACTTCTTTTCCTCAGGCTTCTCTCTGTCTCTCTCTGTCTCTGTCTGTCTGTCTGTTTGTCTCCGTCTCTCTGTCGCTGTCTCTGTCTCTCTTCCTCTCTCTCTTTCTCTCTCCACATACTAAATCATATTTACATTCATCCATTATAATTTCGCATGCCCATGCTACACATTAATCGAATACGGTATATTTACGATCAGTCGGCACTGGCACCTAGCTGTCTGTGACTGAGACGTCTGCAACGTTATGCAGATGTGCAGAAACAAAGTTGAAGGAAACGAACGTTTCTGGTTGGTTCAATCCGTGTACTAGGCAGTTCAAGTTTGAGGGCGGCACTACATCAACAGCACAGATTCGTTGGTAGGGTCAGTTTGGCGGCCGATCCAGCATGACAGCTCCTATAGTCTCAGGAGGTAGTCACTTACCGCTTGGTTTTTGTTTTGTTGTTGTTTGTTTGAATTAAACTATAATACAAAGCATAGTCACCCGATATAGCTTAATAATAATAATAACAACAAAAACTCTTATATAGCGCTATATACCCCATACACATTTATCAGCTCGCGGCGCTGTACATTATCAACATCAAAATCCACTTGACAATCAAAAAAGCACAAGTACTATAAATGCATACATCAGTATCAATATGACAAAAAGCCAGAATGAAACATGACAATAAAAATGTCATGTTATTAAGTAAGACAAAACTTCAGCCGTCTCAAAGTTCAGCACTTCCGTCTCAAAGTTCAGCACTTCCTGTAACTCCTCAAAATTTCGTCATGGGCATCGGAGTCTCCAGGAGAGATTTTTTGTTAAAGTTGAAAGTTCATCATACATCATTCACTAAGTGTATCACCAGCGAGTCGCTACACACTGCAGTTGGTTCAGAGACGTTGTGGCCATATGATACCACTTCCCCAATTACACATCAAGTTAATTCGTTTGTTCTTCCTCAGGTTCCAAATCCAGTCAGTGTGAGAAGGCTTGTGCTTGCAGCTGGGCGAGGCAGTGGCCTTGCTCTTGGATTCAGACGAATATTAGCGAACCCAAGATGGTTTGATGCGTGGCTTTGGATACAGGAGAAAGAACTTGACACCGAACCTCCAACGTGGTCAATGTCTGGTACAGAGTGAGACCGGGCGACGGCGTTAGCATCGGTGTTCTTTTTGCACCATAGGCATCAAACAATCTTGAAGAAATTCTGCTCAATCCCGTTTTTCGATGATAACTTGCACCTTATGAGGTACAACATGGCGGCAGTAAGCAAACGTTCCAACTTGTTTTTGTTCTATTTCGAAATAAAGTTGAAGAAAACTTAATCGTATTGTGTGTGTGTGTGTGTGTGTGTGTGTGTGTGTGTGTGTGTGTGTGTGTGTGTGTGTGTGTGTGTGTGTGTGTGTGTGTGTGTGGTGGGTGGGTGTGTGTGTGTGTGAGTGTGGCTGTGTGTGTGTGTGTGAGTGTGGTGTTTTGTGTGTGGTGTGTCGTGTGTGAGTGTGTGTGTGTGTGTGTGTGTGTGGTGTGTGTGTGTGTGTGTGTGTGTGTGTGTGTGTGTGTGTGTGTGTGTGTGTGTGTGTGTGACGGCGGGGGGTGTGTGTATGCGCTTAGAATAGTCTCTATGGACAAGATTTTGCGCTTTACAATACTTTATTATTATTTAACTCCCCCCCCCCCCCTTTGCAGACACACACAACTGTTGCGGCGCGAAAATATGCGACGATGGGCGACAATATGTGCCATGAACGTCGAAACATATTGTCGCCGGCGACAAAATATGCCGCAACAGGCATGCTTACTCCAACGCTAAGGCTGGTACACATCGAACGGACTCCTCGGCACGTTCTGCTGTCATGCCCCAGCTTCAGCGAAGCGAGAACGCAGCATTCTTCTTCCTTCTTATTTAAAGTCTTTTCATAGGAGTGACGCTAGACTGATTTTACAATAGTCAAGACGACAACATTATAACAGCAAGTTACACCAAAAACAATAACAAACCTCAAGAAAAACAACAAACAAATAAACAAACACAAAACAAACAAAACAGAGAGAGAGAGAGAGAGAGAGAGAGAGAGAGAGAGAGAGAGAGAGAGAGAGAGAGAGAGAGAGAGAGAGTCGCAAAAACAAACATACATTGGTATAAGAACGCAGCAGTGGCACCATGGAACAACGCTGTAGATACAGGAATGAAATTCAACGCAGACTTTACAAAAATCCTTCGGATAAGATTAAAGCCTTGGAACACTAAATATTTACAGAATGTGACATGCATTTGTAAGAATAATAACATTATAATGTACATTTATCATGCGCTCATCAACTCCTTGAGCGCTCACATGATGCATATTAACCTAAATACAATATCCAGTTAGCCATATTATTTATTACTGGACTGTTCTTTTACCACAGAGTTATGTCAGAAAAAATGGGCATGACTTAAAGAATGAATGAATCAAAATTTACATACTGCGCATAAAAACTTCCACACAAAACCTTGCGTGTTCACAGCGCCACGACTTTAATGCTTGTAACAATGTAAGAGACATTTTGTCTTATGCCGATGTTATAACTTTTGTTCATAGTCCTGTGGGTAAGCTTGTATAACATTAATAATTATATAGATTTTGTTGTTGTCTAATATCACCTTGCTGTGAACCGACATAAAATAAAACATTGACTGATCCCCGCCAGTACCTCTCTCGGAGACAAATGCTCGACCAACTGGACAAGGACAATGATGTCGCCCCTAATGCGCCGCAGATGTGACAATGAATGCATCTGTCGCTTCACAGTGACTCGCTCTTACCTCGTCTCGGCCGACGAGGAAAGGGCATACGAAAGCCTTGAATCATTCACTTCCAGCTGACAGCAATAGTCTCTCTCTCTCTTGAACCTAAACTACAATCCTTGTAAAATAAAGTTTTAGAGCTCGAGTTCCAGTTCTCTGTCTCTCTCAGAGAGAGAGAGAGAGAGAGAGAGAGAGAGAGAGAGAGAGAGAGAGAGAGAGAGAGAGAGAGAGAGAGGTTTTCGAGTGATTGCCATTTGCAATGACTGGTCATTTGAGACCTATTTTTATACACCCATACAACTCCGCCCAGTCCTTCCGACTGCCTTCCGACCCCCCCCCTCCCCCCGTTTCTTCCCCCCCCCCCCCTCCTTATTCCTTACTGTTCTTTATAAGATAAGCACTGACTGCTTCTGTTTTCTTTTCTGATACTAGTCATGTGAACTGATCAGATGTTCTGCTGCTTCATTTGTTCATAATATGCTCACCGTATGCTCATAATATGTAACTGAATGATGTATGGCATGTGTTCATCTGGCGCCTGTGAGCACGCTATGTTTTGTGTGGAAATTCTCATGTATAACGTTTCACTCACTCATTCATGCATATAGGTATATAAATACCGTACGCTGCCTGTAATTTGATATCTGTTCATCAGTGGCTTAGCAAGGACTAGTTGTTAGGTTTTTGACTGAACCTAAACTACAATCCTTGTAAAATAAAGTTTTCGAGTTCGCTTTGTTTATTTATTTTCTAACAAATTATCTAGTCTACAAAATCACACTGAAGTATTACGTGTAGCCTGAACTTGTTCGCAGCGAATTTCCAGGAAGGAAAGTGCAACCGGAAGATTGCTGGAGCAACTTAACAACCAAATTATGTGTCGGGTTTCGTGTTGTCAGTGCTTTTAAAGCTCTTTCATGTGTACGCATTCTGTCGTGTAAATTTGTGTCGGTCTTTATCAGAACTGTTTCGTTGTCGTTGTTGTCGTTTTTTATCGTGTGTGTTTTGCAAGCTCCGTGGGCCGGAGTGGTCGGAATGCTCAAATTACATTAATTTTTGCCAAAGCCTTGTCTGCTGACCTAAAACTTAGCAAGATTGCAACAACTTGAAGGACAATAGTGTGGTGTCGGAATGGTCAGACTGTACATTTTTGCCATAGCCTTGTCTGCCTACCTAAAACTTTGCAAGATTGCCACACAGAATAATCAGTTGTGTGGTGTCGGAATGTTCAAACTGTACATTTCTGGCATTGCCTTGTCTACTGACCTAAAACTTTGCATGATTGCTACACAGAACAACTGTGTGGTGTCGGAATGTTCAAACTGTGTAATTTTCGCCATAGCCTTGTCTACTGACTGAACACTTTGCAAGACTGCTGCATAGTACGATAGTGGGGCGGCGGAACGGTAACACTGTACAGTCTTGGCGAAGCCTTATCTGTTGACTACAACTTTTCATCATTGATATACAGGAACAATAGCGTGACGGTAGAATGGTCAAAGACTACATTCTTGGGAAAACTTTGTATTGGCCTAAAATTTTGCGTGGTTGCTACATAGGACAATAATGTGAAAGTGGAATGGTCAAAGACTACATTCTTGGCAAAACTTTGTATTGGCCTAAAACTTTGCGTGGTTGCTACATAGGAACAATAGCGTGACGGTGGAATGGTCAAAGACTACATTCTTGGCAAAACTTTGTATTGGCCTAAAACTTTGCGTGGTTGCTACATAGGACAATAATGTGAAAGTGGAATGGTCAAAGATTACATTCTTGGCAAAGCTTGTGTATTGGCCTAAAACTTTGCATGGTTGCTACATAGGACAATAATGTGAAAGTGGAATGGTCAAAAATTACATTCTTGGCAAAGCGTGTGTATTGGCCTAAAACTTTGCATGGTAGCTACATAGGACAATAATGTGAAAGTGGAATGGTCAGACAGTGCATTCTTGGCAAAGCCTTGTCTACTGGCCTAAAACTTTGCATGTTTGCTACATAGGACAATTAATGTGAAAGTGAAATGGTCAGACAGTACATTCTTGGCAAAGCTTGTGTATTGGCCTAAAACTTTGCATGCTTGCTACATAGAACAATTAATGTGAAAGTGGAATGGTCAGACAGTACATTCTTGCCAAATCCTTGTCTACTGGCCTAAAACTTTGCATGGTTGCTACATAGGACATTAATGTGAAAGTGGAATGGTCAGACAGTACATTCTTGGCGAAGCTTGTGTATTGGCCTAAAACTTTGCATGGTCGCTACATAGGACAATAATGCGAGAGTGGAATGGTCAGACAGTGCATTCTTGACAAGGCTTTAACTACTGACCTAAACCTGCTTGGGCATGATACAGTGGATAACTGTGTCATCGGAACAATAAAAGTGTATGGTCTTAGAGGTCTTATTCGACTGTCCTACAATTTTACAAGATTGCTACATATGCATGGAAAATAATGTGGCAGCAAAACAGAACAACTGTATATTTTGGGTAAAGCCTTATTTGCTAACCAACAACTTTGCATGACTGCTTCATCGACCACTTGGGCACTGAATAATGTGGCACTGAGACCGGTTAAACAATGTATTCTATATAAAGGCTTAGTGGCTGGTTGTCCAAATTCTGGATTGTCACCTAACGGTCATGAATGGACAATAGCTGTATATCAATCCGGCAACACTTAAATTCTTGTGACGGCGTTTCCAAAAGCTGACCGTAATTAAATTAAGTAGTAGCTATTTTCCGGAAATGAGTTAAAAGCCGGAACACCAGGCAAGGATGGAAGTCAGCCCCAAAACGTCGAGATTGTGCGAATATTAGCTGAGCCTGTTAACAATGAACTACCCCCTCCTCTATCTCGGCCCCGCCCCCCGTTGAGTCAGTGATGCCTAGACTGAGGGGTTGTACCGGCCGCGAGGTCCGGATTGTTTCTCAGAAGCGCCATGCAAGCCATGGAGAACTAGTCAGCTAACACCAGTGGGCATTTTAGAATCGCATAACACAGTGGGCTGATTGCTGTTGTTCTTGCGTCAGATCTCTCACAGTGGCAGTGTAACTAACGAGCGTTTTTCAATGATTTGATTTATGCGCAAAGCCTGGGTATCTTTTTTTCTTCTTTTTTCTTCTCCCTTTCCCCAGTCGAGTTTGAGATCCTCGGGCGTCACCATAATTATTGGCTCGATTTTTACCAAAGAAGAGCAGAAAAGGGTAGGTTCAGGATGCAATAATGATACAGAGACTGAACTACGCTACGCATGGTGACCTCAGTCGTTCATGACGTCACTTGCACAGCATGTCAGACACGAAAAATGGCAAGCTCACCGCCGTGTCATTGTCGCCACTTTCAGTTAAATGTCGATTTGTAACAACCAGACCGCAAGTCGACCGAAACTACTCAGAGCTGTGAATCAGTTTGTAAACTCTGTTTTTCTCGAGAGGGCCCGTGATGCTTCTTGCGAGATACAAAACAACTTCAGTTACTAATCCATCGTGCAGTCTCACGACAAAAAATCCCGGCCGAAACGTATCGCTCCTGTCATGTCTCCTGTTACCGGCGTCTGTGCGTTTGTTGTCAAACAACTGAGGTCTCAATGGGTGAGTCTCATCAGCCCAAATTATCTGCTCAGTTTGTTTGTCACTGGTAGCGGATAATAATCCGTGTCCATGCTTTTCCCCCCCCACCGCTGACCCCACGCCTTCCTGGATGATGTCACTGTCTAGTCTGTGTTAGTTCTGTTCTCACACGGTGTCCTCTTTAAGCCATGCAGACACGTCACGCAGTCACGGTTTGCAATATGTTCTCGGGCCTCTCCATTCGACCTGTGCGTAGTCACTCGGAAAGACTGCCACGGTCAGAGAGCCTGAAAGAAACTATGCAAGCCGCATTTTTCCGTTTTGAATGAGTAGTTAGCCGACCAAGCAAATTGACACACTTCCTGTTTACTCAAGTTGACAGTGTGGTGTTCTACATGATCATAGGCACTAAGCGTCGTTGTTTCAAAAAGAGGGGTAAAGGGGGGGGGGGATTGTGACTAGTTGCACGATGTTACTGAAAAAAGAAAGAAAGAAAAAAAGAAGCTAGAAGAGGAAGGGGGAGGAAGAGGAGGAGGAGGAGATGATGATGACGTACACATCACACCAATAGCGTGTTAGTGAGTGGGCGACAAACGTGCCTGTTTCCACCGACACCGGCATTTTTATTTAATCATGTATGGATTTGTATATGCAGAGAGAGAGAGAGAGAGAGAGAGAGAGAGAGAGAGAGAGAGAGAGAGCTTTGGCTTCTGTGCAGTGCATCAGACGTGTCATCCACTCTCTCCCCAAAGTTGTTATTTGTAAGGCGATGAGAACTGTTTAGCATTGGCACTGTAGAAACGAAAATAATAATAATCATGATAATTATTACCGCTAAGAACTGAGAAGGAAAAGAAGATCGGAAATGTCAAGTGCCTGTGGTGGTGACGGATAGCCTAGCTACCTCACACGGCCGCAAATACCGTGGCACTGTTGGTAAACTGCTGCGCACAAGTGTTGTTTCCGTCAGTGCCGCACTGCACGGGCAAGACTGAGCAGGGAATATGATATGTATTACGTGTCCCGGAGCAGTCCCAGTCAGGTCCCCTTTAACTGAGAGAGAGAGAGAGAGAGAGAGAGAGAGAGAGAGAGAGAAGAAGAGCGCTAACCGCTTTCAGATCACATAGAGAACGAACGAACGAACGAACGATTTTTTTATTAACGAGGGTAAAGGAATAAGTACAATATACTTTTTTTCCATCCAGCCCTCGGGCAAAACCCCAAAACAACAACAACAAAAACAATCGAAAACAAAATAATTATAAACTCAAAAACTCATATTAACTATTGAGAGAGAGAGAGAGAGAGAGAGAGAGAGAGAGAGAGAGAGAGAGAGAGAGAGAGAGAGAGAGAGAGAGAGAAGAGATGAACTATTAAGGGAGTATTAGCACAAAGGCCGACTCACATATCTGCCGTTGCTACAGTACTACTAATAACCAAGACATTCACAGTTAAATATTATTACAGAAGGCTATAGACAAATACAGCATCAGTAAAATAAAAACAACAATTAATAAAATAATAATAATAATAACAACAACACACATATAAAACCAGACAGCGATTGCAACGGAAATGAAAAAAAAATAGCAGTGAAAAACAACTGGAGCAAAAAAGTCTAAAACACAATTAAACACACACACACACACACACACACACACACACACACACACACACACACACACACACACACACAAAAACAACAACAACAAAAACAAAAAACTTAGTAATTTACAGAGAGAGCAGGGGAAAGGGAGGGATAAAATTAAGCTTAAGAAGAGAGAGAGAGAGAGAGAGAGAGAGAGAGAGAGAGAGAGAGAGAGAGAGAGAGAGAGAGAGAGAGAGAGAGAGAGAGAGAGAGAGAGACAGACAGACAGACAGACAGACAGACAGACAGACAGTAAAATGAAGAGCATGCATGTATGCATAATACACATATCTAACAAATGATATTCACAAATATTGAAAATGTAAATGTTCAAATCATGTTCAAAATCAAAGAAATAGTGGACATATCCGTAATCAATGTTTGTTGTGATTTTTTTTCCATTAAGTACTGTTTAAGTGTTTTTTTTAATGCTTTGTGATCTGACAAAATTTTAATTGATAATGGTAAATTGTTCCATAGGTTTCCCCGGAATACATCAAGCTACATTTAAATAAATCTAATCTAGGACGGGGTACTACAAGTTTGTGTGAATGTCTGTTCTGATTTGAATGAAAGTTTAGTTTTAGATTTGATGGTGCATAACCAGATACTATTTTATGCATAATAATGCCTTTATTAAATTCTAATTTAATTTTAGCGGAAGAACATCTAAAAGTTTATAGTCGTGAGCTGTCAAAGATGTGGATTTTAGAAGGGTTAATTTAAGGGCTCGCTTGTGAATACTAACAAGAGGTTTTAATGTGTTTGCACTAGCAGAGTCCCAGAGTGTTGAAGCATAGTCAATGATTGGTTGGATATGTGCATGAAAAAATAGTTTTCGAGCATGAGCATTTAGAAAATGTTTAATTTTTGCGAGTTGATATAGCTTTTGAGAAACACGTTTGGTTAGTTCATTTACATGATTTGTCGAAGACAAATTATTATCAATAGTTACTCTAAAACTTTATGTGTTGCTACTTCGACAATTTTCTCATTTCCAGTATAAAGTGGCATGCGAGAAGATATGTTCTGGCGTTTTTGTCTTGTTGTTATGGTCATGTATTTGGTTTTGTACGAGTTTAGCGACATATGATTTAGTTCAGTCCATTGAAGAAGATTATTTATACTTTCTTGTAAGCTAAGCAAAAGATTATTTAGGTTTGAGTGACTAGAATGGATAATGGTGTCATCAGCAAATAGTTTACATAAAGCTTTTATGAATAAGGGCAAGTCGTTTATGTAGAGAGAAAAGAGAAGCGGGCCTAACACGGAACCTTGTGGAATACCGTATTTTACGGGAAGAGAATCGGATTTCATTGTGTTTATACAAACAAGCTGTTCTCGATTTGACAGAAATGAAGAAATTAAGTGCAGCGTGTCATTGGATAATCCATAAAGAGCTAATTTCCTCAAAAGTAGATCATGATCAATGACATCAAATGCCTTTGAAAAGTCCACAAAAAGTACTCCTGTAAATTCATTGTTGTTTGTGTTCTTATAAAAAGTATCTACTAATGTTGTAAGTGCGGTATGGCATGAGTGGTGTTCCCTAAATCCAGATTGGTTGGGGTGTATAAGTTCATTTGTTTTAAGATAGGATAAAAGTGTTTGTTAATAGGTTTTGGCGGTAGAGAGAGGTTTTGAGAGAGAGAGAGAGAGAGAGAGAGAGAGAGAGAGAGAGAGAGAGAGAGAGAGAGAGAGAGAGATTGATTGATTGATTGATCGATTGAACTTTATTTCTCAACGGTGAAGATATTAGCACAAAGGCGTGCCGTGTGTGTGTGTGCGTGTGTGTGTGCGCGCACGCGCGCGTGTGTGTAAGAGATATATAGGACTGAGGAGGGGGGTAGAGTGTAAACTGCAAAACAGACTTCGGTGCAGCAAAACTAGTACGGACGCAGTGTGTACTGTCAGTTGAAAACACACTACTACACAGTCCTGCTACCACTGAACCGGCCACTGAGCTAGTGACCTTTAAGTGTACCAACCCCACTGAATGGGGCGTGGCAGAAATTCAGCCAGTGGGCTGTGGCCTCACTTCCCACAGGGTGGTACACCGCGAGTGCGCCATCTTCAACGGGAAATGTCCTTGGTCAGCCCTCTCCAACACGGCCCTTGTTAAAAAGCCCACTTTCCGCCCAATCTGTCCACGGCCGTGACTGGATAAACCATTTGGAATAGATGACGCCCTGTCAGTTCCAACCACTGAGATACGTTTTAAGATTCTGATTTCCGGTGAAAAAAACATTTGGCGCTTACCGGTCTCAGAGTCGGGTGTTGGATGGGCAAGTCATTAAACATGGTGTTTAACATTCACAGAAACCATAAACGGCTTATTAGGGACGGGGGAGGATGGGAGAGGGCGGTATGGAGGTGGTGGAAGTGGGAATTTTTATACCTTTCGCTGCACTGCCACCACCAGAATGACTTCTGCATTATAAGATGGGCAGCGATGTGAGCCATTCTAATGTTTCATTAACTGTGAGGGACAAAGTCACAAGACAGCGTCCACAAAAAAGGCACAACATTTTTCTGTGAAGGGAAAGGAGAGCCGAAGCGGAATCGAGCTTACCAGCTTCAGTAACGCCTTAACGACACTAAGGCAAATCGGCTCACTGCTGGATGGGTAAACTATAAGTAAGTAAACATGGTGCTTAACGTCAACAGAAACCATAAGGTTTATTAGGGAAGGGGAGAAGCGGGGGGGGGGGGGGGGGGGGGGGGAAGAGGGAGATTATATACCCATCGCTACACTGTCACCACCACTGAGAATGATTCCTGCATTAAGACGGGCAGCGATGAGAGCCATTTCAATGTTTCAGTAGGAAGTGATGGACAAAGTCACAAGACAGTGTCCACAAACCACAACCTTTTCGAAGAGAAAGGCCGAAAGCCGAAGCGGTATCGAACCGAGTCTTTCTGCTTACCAGCCTTAGCGGCACTAGGGCAAACCGGCTCACTGTTGGATGGGCCAGTTCGTCAAGTTTATAACTATAACTACGAGGCTTGTCGTCCCGGACACTTTACACAAGGTTCCAGGCGAGATCAAAAGATCAAGAGATCTAGAGGAGGTAGGTGGAGCTGGACCTTCAAGTTAGCCTAGAAGAGATCATGAGTAGGGAGGTGAAGCTGGGCTGCGAAAGTTGGACTTCTTTCGCTTCGAGTTGTTCCTCAACAGCAGTGCAACGGACATTGTCCTTGTGACTCTGCCCAAGCACGGCAGTTGAAACAGCAATTGCGCAGTACACTAGTCGTTGGGCAATGGCGAGGGGACACCGCCTTAACACTTCCACTGTTCTGGCGGCGGTCCACGGTCTCTCCGGTTTTTTTCGGGCGGTATCCGCGGTGGAGCCTTCACTCTTTCGTCCCTTCCCCCCCTGTCCCCGTCCCTAATAAGCCACCTCGCTTCTGTGGACGTAAAGCAAAATGGTCCCAGTCCGTCCCGGCCACTCCACGTCCACAATTGTTCAGCTTCCGGCGACCGGAAACCAGTACGGCACGATCAGGTTAGGCCA
>JABMCL010000202.1:0-10000 GCA_018857735.1 Alviniconcha marisindica
CAACCACACACAAACACACACACACACACACACACACCACAAAACACACACACACACACAGAATCACACCCCACACCCAACACCCCCCCCACCCCACCCCCCCCACACACACACCCCAACACCTCTGCCTATAATTATCTGCTCTTGACAGAGCGGCGATACATAATATAAAGGTTGACTCGTTCGCTCTGACATTTTTAGAGCCAGGCTGGAAAACAGCCAAATGACCTTGTGCATAGCAGAACAGACAGATCTCCTGTTACGCTGAACTCCGCCGTCAGACGTATTCGCTATTGGTTGAAGCTTACATGTATGATTGAAGACCGACTGCTGTGGTGAACCTGATACAATTTAGATGCCAGGGGTTAGAGAAACTAGGTTTCAAATGTTAGAATGCAAGTGTTTCAATATGGCTTTGGAAGTGCATGTGTAGATGAATCAGGGCGTGGGAAGAGTCAATGAGTTTACACGTCCTTTTTCATGAAAGACTGATACGTGCTTTTTCGTGAAAGACTCGTACGTACTTTTTCGTGAAAGACTCGTACGTACCTTTTCGTGAAAGACTGATACGTGCTTTTTCATGAAAGAGTCGCATGTACTTTTTCGTGAAAACTTGTACGTACTTCTTCATGAAAGACTGACTGGCAGCAGGTGGCCAGATTGGGAACAACAATAACAATTTATTGGATTAACCCCTTCACTGCCGTGATGTAACTTGAAAACAACCAACTGAAGTGCAAAATTTGAAACTTTTAAGCCTTTTTTTCTTCTCCAGGGAAACTTTTACAAAAAACCTCTTTGAAAGAACCAAAAAACTGGCAGGAGGCCGGTTTTTTGGGAAAACATTCAATTTAATGGATTAATCCCAACGGGGAATTAAAACTGTTTCATTCGATCTTATACATTAACGCACAACCAAAAACTGAATTTCCCATACCTCAATAATTCTAAGTCATGGAACACACACACGTACACACTCTTAGACACGCACCCCCTGTGTCTCAGTCTACATACGCTAAAGCATTAATCTAATACTGATACCTAGCAAACCCAAAATGACCTGGGATAATGTTATATCTGACAAACCAAAACATAAAAACTCTCAAATCAAATCAAATCATTAGGTCCCCCCCCCCCCCCCCTCCGCCCTCCCTTGGAACCTTGGAAAGTTATCATACTCAGACGTCCTGACGCATGCGCACATACAGTTAATGATTGTTATAATTTTCATTAAAAAGTGACAGAGCCGAGATAGAAGATGATGTTTTAACTAGTAACAGATTTTAGCATGTCGAAGACATTCAATACCACGAGATAGAAGATGTTTTAACTAGTAACAGATTTTAGCATGTCGAAGACATTCAATACCACGAGATAGAAGATGTTTTAACTAGTGACAGATTTTAGCGTGTCGAGGACATTCAATACCATTTCGCACTGTACCAAAACCATGAATATAAATAGCCATCTGAAACTTAAAACGACGAAATTTAGTTTACTGTATCCGAGCACTGTCAAATTATTACCGGCATAGAAATCATACTGAGGATTTGAAATGTCCATTATGCAAAGTAGTCAAGGAAGATGAGGTTCATTTTGTTCTGTGTTGCCCTATATTAGATGACATTAGAAAGCAATTTATTCCCCTCCTCCAAGTTCCGTAAACAGCCTTGCCTTTTTAGACTAAATGTGATACTGGCTTCAACCAACCCAGAACAGTGTTAATTTCTCTGTAGGCCATGTAAGGCGTTCAAGGTTAGGGACGTACACCATGCTTTCTTAGCACTACTGAACAGGGTTGTAGTTAATAGTACTTATAATTATGGCGCCAAAAAATGACATGACAAACTGTACGCACTCTTATTCCTGAAGTGTCATGGCCTTTATATGAATAAAGCATCTGTCTGTCTGTCTGTCTGTCTGTGTCTGCGTCTGTCTCTCTGTTTGTTTGTCTGTCTGTCTCTGTCCGTCTGTCTGTCAGTGTCTGTCTGTCTGTCTGTTTCTCTGAGTCTCGAGCGTCAATCCTTGTAAAAAGTAATAAGGTTTTCGAGTTCGTGTTCTCTGTCAGTCTCTCTCTGCCACCGTCACTGTCTCTTTTCCTGTCTCTGTCTCTGTGTGTGTGTCTCTGTCTGTCTGTCTCTGTCTTCTGTCTGTCTGTGTGTCTGTCTGTGTGTCTGCCTCTGTCTCTCTCTGTCTGTCTGTCTGTCTGTCTGTCTGTCCGTCTCTCTCTCCCTCCCTCTCTCTCTCTCATATCGTGTTGATGCATGTGTACTATATTCCATGTGTGTGTGTGTGTGTGTGTGTGTGTGTGTGTGTGTGTGTGTGTGTGTGTGTGTGTGTGTGTGTGTGTGTGTGTGTGTGTGTGTGTGTGTGTGTGTGTGTGTGTGTGTGTGTGTGTGTGTTTCTGTCTGCGTGTGTGTGTGTGTGTGTGTGTGGTGTGTGTGTGTGTGTGTGTGTTGTGGGTTCTGAGTTGGTGATGTGTGTTCCTGCGGTTAGTGCGCGGTGTGCTATCTATGTGGTAAGTTGGACCCCCCCTCTAAACCCCAAGCACAGCAAGACAGAACACAAAACAACCACTCCCCAGCTCCAATCGCCATCCAAAGAACTCACTATCACTCTCTCTTTTTCTCTCCTCCCCTCCTCTCTCCTCTCTCCCCTCTCTCCCCTCAGTGTGTACGATTTTGTTAAAATTTTAGATACATTCCCTAGTTATTTCATTACCACTGGTCTATTTGCAAGTGTAGGAAGCGGTTTTGAGTCACTCGGCTCAAACCTATTGTGGACTGCTGTCTGAATAAATAAACCATCAACATGTAAACTCACTGCGCCCCCCCCCCCTGTGTGTGTTTTTGTGTGTTTGTTTGTGTTTTGTGTGTGTGTTTGTTTGTGTGTGTGTGTGTGTGTGTGTGTGTGGTGTGTGTGTGTGTGTGTGGGTTTGTGTGTGTGTTGTGGTGTTGCGTGTGTTGTGTGTGTGTGTGTGTGTGTGTGTGTGTGTGTGTGTGTGTGTGTGTGTGTGTGTGTGTGCGTGCCGCTTTGTATGTGCGTGCGTTTTATGTGCGTGGGGGTACGTGCGTGCGTGTGTGTGTAATCATGTTGCCCCCCCCCCTCCCCAAAAAAAACCCCCACACACCTCCCCCCCCCAACAACAAACAAAAAACCAAAAACAGAAAAAACAAGAACAAAACAACAACAACAACAACAACAACAACAACAACCACCCTCCCCCAGACCATCCAAATACAAGCCAGAGTCCAAAAAGAACAAACACGTATCACATCAAGTCATAATTATTCTCCACCCCACCCCCCCTCCACCCCCACCTCGCTCCCCGTCTCTCCCCTACAGAATTAGCCAATCATCGATGAACCTATGCTGGAACGGAGCTATAAATTTAGCCATGATCCATTACCTCCTGCCTGTCTGACCCGCTGCCGTTGGCGACAGCTGTCCCGCGGCCTTGTACCGCCAGTCGGCTGACTGCATGGCTGGCGCTGACGGACCAGGGCGGCCAAACACTATAACTGTCTATAGCCTGTCTGCTGTCATTGGAGTGAGCGGGTTTGGCCTAGCGGTAAGGCGTTATAGGCTGGTAAGCAGAAAGACCCCGGTTCGAATCTGCTTCGGCTCTCCTCTCTCTTCAAAAGTTGAGGTCTGTGGACACTGTCTTGTGACTTTGTCCCTCACAATTATGAAACATTAAAATGGCTCTCATCGCTGCCCATCTTAATGCAGAAGTCATTCTGGTGGTGACAGCCGCGTAGCGATAGGTATATAATCTCCCTCTTCCCCCATCCCCTGTTCCCCCCTTTATCCCCGTCCCTAATAAGCCTCATGGTTTCTGTGGACGTTAAGCACCATGTTTACTTACTTACTTACTTTCTATCATTGGCCGGAGCTGCCACAAGTATCATTTTTGTCTCGACAAAAGTGATGTGGCGACAAATATTTGTCGCGACAAAAAGACGTGATGTCGCGATGAAAGTTTTGTCGCGACAGGCATACTTTTGTCGAGACAAAAGACGTGTTTTGTCGCGACGAACACGTGTTTGTCGCGACAAAAGTCAGCTTGTCCCGACAAAATTATGTTTGTCGCGACCAAAAATAAATAAAAATGGGATGGGGTTAACAAAGAAGCAAGTAAACATGGTAGATAACGTCCACAGAAACCATAAGGCTTATTAGGACGGGGTTAACAAGTAAGTAAGTAAGTAAACATGGTGCTTAACGTCCACAGCAAGTAGTAAGTAAGTAACTTAGTGTTTTACAATGCACAGAAACCACAAGACGTATTAGGGACTGGGTTAACAAATAAGTAAGTAAACATGGTGCTTAACGTCCACAGCAAGTAGTAAGTAAGTAACTTAGTGTTTTACAATGCACAGAAACCACAAGGCTTATTAGGGACGGGGTAACAAACAAGTAAGTATACATGGTGCTTAACGTCCACAGAAACCACAAGGCTTATTAGGGACGGGGCTACACGGTGCTTAACGTCCACAGAAACCACAAGGCTTATTAGGGACGGGGCTACACGGTGCTTAACGTCCACAGAAACCACAAGGCTTATTAGGGACGGGGCTACACGGTGCTTAACGTCCACAGAAACCACAAGGCTTATTAGGGACGGGGCTACACGTAGTTCACGGTGCTTAACGTCCACAGAAACCACAAGGCTTATTAGGGACGGGGCTACACGGTGCTTAACGTCCACAGAAACCACAAGGCTTATTAGGGACGGGGCTACACGGTGCTTAACGTCCACAGAAACCACAAGGCTTATTAGGGACGGGGCTAACAAACAAGTAAGTAAACACGGTGCTTAACGTAGAGTATATACCTATCGGTACACTGTCAGCACCAGAATGATTCCTGCATTAAGATGGGCAGCGATGAGAGCCATTTTAAGGTTTCATTAACTGTGAGGGACAAAGTCTCAAGACCGTGTCCACAGACCACAACTTTTGAAGAGAAAGGAGAGCCAAAGGGGATTCGAACCGAGGTCCCTCTGCTTACCTTCCTGACCCGCCTTACCGCTAGGCCAAACCGGCTCGCTGCTGTATACAGGCATGTTGATAGCTTTTACATAGTGCTATTCTCCGCCCCGGCTTGTTGCGTGTGATTCTACACGGCTCACCACGCTTCGCATCAGTTTGCACTGCCATAAACTGCACTGCACGGCGCATATATAGTATATATAGTAATATATCAAGATAATTGTGCGGGCTAGCGAGGAACACTATAGGGGAGACCGGGGCTAGTCGGCCCGCGGGGTAAAGTAAGTAAACATGGTGCTTAACGTCCACAGAAACCATGAAGCTTATTAGGGACGGCGAGAAGGGGGCATGGGGGGGGGTGGGGGGGGGACGGGGGGGGGGGGGGGGGGTGGCGGAGAGGAAGATATATACCTATCGCTACACTGTCACCACCAGAATGGCTTCTGCATTAAGATGAGGCAGCGATGAGAGCCATGTTAATGTTTCATTAATTGTGAGGAACAAAGTCACAAGACCGTGTCACAGACCACAACTTTTGAAGAGAAAGGAGAGCCGAAGCAGATTCGAACTGAGGTCCTTCTGCTTACCAGCCTAACGCCTTACCGCTAGGCCAAACCGGCTCACAACCGCAGGGTAAGTCGGACCACTGGCTTTTATTTGAAGCCTTCGCAGTTTTCCGTCATTTTGGTCACATGGCTAAATCACACGACCACCTGCCTTCTTGCGCGGGAATCTGGCGGCCATGTGCTGCAGATCATTAAAAGTAAACTTATTGTTCTAATGAATATAAGGATTTTTGTTTGCCTTTTTCATTATTGTTCAAGTCATACAGTGCCAAATCACTGCCATTTATTTTTTATTTTTTACCTGTGCCTACTAAAAGAGTGCCAAATATTAGTACACGTTGACAAAGAGCGTGACGTTGTTAACATTGCAACTGAATGTTATTGGGGTGGGGGGTGGGGGGTGGGGGTGGACGGACATGTACATAAATAGATACAAAAACTGCATTGCTTATTGTTTTCACGAATCGTTTTCTGCTTATTGAAAATGAGGGGCCGACTTGCCCCATACCGTGGGCCAGCTTACCCCGACATGGGGCAACTTACCCCGACATGGGGCAGCTTACCCTGACATGAGGCAACATTGGGTCAACTTACCCCGACATGGGGCAACTCACCCCGACTAGGGGCAACTTACCCTGATATGAGGCAACTTACCCCAACATGGGGCAACTTACCCCAACATGGGGCAACTTACCCCGACATGGGGCAAGTTGATCCCTGTGTCAATAGGTTAGCTGTGAGCCAAACTCTGTGTGTGTGTGTGTGTGTGTGTGTGTGTGTGTGTGTGTGTGTGTGTGTGTGTGTGTGTGTGTGTGTGTGTGTGTGTGTGTGAGAGAGAGAGAGAGAGAGAGAGAGAGAGAGAGAGAGAGAGAGAGAGAGAGAGAGAGAGAGAGGTGAATTCCTTTCTTCTTCTTCTTCTTCTTCTTTTTTTTACGAGGGTAATAGATTAATCAAATTTAATCAGGACGCGTCCTTTTATTTTTTTACATCCAACCCTTGCCCACAAGGAGGACTAATTTTAGATTTCATTATATATGTGGACATAATTATTTCCAGTTACAAAATACGACAATAGCTTTACAATAGCTTTGCCATTTATTAATATCACAAACTTAGGCAAGATATTGACGCTCGGTTTAAACCAAGAACTTTTCCTCTAATTCTATAAAAAATATTTTCCACACTGCTTTGAGTGCAAAAAGGGGCCGACTAGCCCCGGTCTCCCCTACGTATTCAGGTTATGGGTCGAGGACACGGAGTTGTTTTTTTTGGCACGAGTCACACCACCCCCGTTTTTTAAAGTTTTTTAAAAAGCTTTTCTTTTTCTTTCTCTCTCTCTCTCTCTCTCTCTCTCTCTCTCTCTCTCTCTCTCTCTCTCTATGGTTTTGCGCGCGCTCTCTCTCTGTGGTTGTTCTCTCTCTCTCTCTCTCTCTCTCTCTCTCTCTCTCTCTCTCTCTCTCTCTCTCTCTCTCTCTCTCTCTGTGGTTGTTCTCTCTGTCTGTCTCTCTGTCTCTCTCTGTCTCTGTCTCTGTCTCTCTGTGTGTCTCTCTCTCTCTCTCTCTCACTCTCTCTGTGGTTTTGCGCGCTCTCTCTCTCTCTCTGGGTCTCTCTCTCTCTCTCTCTCTCTCTCTCTCTCTCTCTCTCTCTCTCTCTCTCTCTCTCTCTCTCTCTCTCTCTCTCTCTCTGTGGTTGTTCTCTCTCTCTGTCTGTCTGTCTGTCTCTCTCTCTCTCTTTTTATAGACGGTCGTGAGCACAGAAATATGTCATTTATACACGAACTGTGCGTGTAGCAGGTGCTTGTAGCAGCTAGATATGTACGGGTTTGTCATACTGTGGGAGAGGAAAAAAGAAAAAAGTAAAGAAAAAGTTGTGTGAGGAATGTGTGTGTTGTTGTGTGTGTGTGTGTGTGTGTGTGTGTGTGTGTGTGTGTGTGTGTGTGTGTGTGTGTGTGTGCGTGAGTGCGTGGTGCGTGCGTGCGTGCGTGTGTGGGCGTGTGTGTGTGTGTGTGTGGTGTGTGTGTGTGTGTGTGTGTGTGTGTGGTGTGTGTGTTTCATGTCGTGTGTGTGTGAGAGAGGAGTGAGAGAGAGAGAGAGAGAGAGAGAGAGAGAGAGAGAGGAGAGAGAAGAGAGAGAGAGAGACAGAGAGACAGAGAGACAGGAGAAGCAGACAGACAGACAGAGACAGAGAACGGAACTGAACTCGAAAACTTTATTTTCCAAGGATTGTAGTTTAGGTTCATTTAGACCTGCTAACAACTAGTCCTTGCTAAACTACTGAATAAGTGAAACATGGAGAAACAATTATATGAAAAAAAAAAAAAACAACAAAACTTTACAAACTCGAAATATTTAAAATGATAAACAAAAAAAAAAAAAATATAACACTACCCCTATGAGTAGAATAAACATACAGGAACAGCAAAAATTGAAAATATTTTGAGAGAGCGAGAGAACTCAAAAACTTTTTTTTCCCAAAGGGATTGATTTAGGTTCATTTAGACTTCCCTAAAAAACTAGTCCTTGCTAAGCTATCGAATAAGTGAAAACTGGAGAAAAAATTTAAAAATAAAAAAAAAAAATTTTTTAAAAGATAATTTTTAAACAGGATAAACAAATAAAACAAATAAAATAAAATACCACCACTATTAATAGTAATAAACAACGGGAACAGCAAAATCATTGAAAAACTTTAAAAGCAATGAATAAATAAGATGATCATAGCAAAAATGGTGTTGAGTATCTCGCAATTTTTTGAAAAGAAAACATAACATGGTTCAGTGGAGGGGGGGGGGGGGGGGGGGGGGGGGGGGAAGAAGAAGAAAAAAAAAGAAAAAAAAAAAAAATTTTAACAGACTAAAACATAGGATTCAAAACCCACACACACACACACACACACACACACACCACACAACACACACACACACACACACACACACACACACACACACCCCACGAAAGGGTAGCAACAGTAAATCATTTTCAGTGATGTGATAAACGAGATCCCGGGCATCTGTATTGCAAGATTCACAGGAAAAGGGGGGTTTTGGGGGGGGGGGATATTCTGCTTTCGGTTTGGTTAAGGGGAGGAGGTTTTTTTTTGAAGGAGCTGAGTGAGTGACATGATCTGAGGTGCAGGAAGATATTCCAAAACAGGGCACCGAAAAGGGCCATGCTTGTTTTGAATAAATCTATTCTTGGTTTTGGGTAACTGAAGGTAGTTTTTTTGGGAGCTAGATGGGGAGCTTTGTAAAGCTAGTATGTACACTGGCGCATTGTTGGTAAGTGCCCTATACATAAAAACACCTTGTTGTAGTCCAGTTGTTTGTGAAGGTTCAGTATTCCTATCTTATTCCTGGTCAGTGGTTAGATTTTATCTGGAAGGATTAGTTTTCCGGATCTTCTTAGAGGAATTTAATCGTTTTTTGGAGCACACTAAACCCCCCCACACTACGGATGCTAGTCAATGTGGGATTTAACGGGATTGAAGAAAACTTTAAAGTACAGTGTCAACAATGTCTTTGTTTTGTAAGGGCCCTTAAATTTTTGCACATGTGCAGATTGTTAGAAGTTTGTTGTTTTTTTTTTGTGGTGTTTGTTTTTTTTTTTGTGTGATGGTGGTGTGTGTTTGTTGTGCGTTGTCTGGTGGGTTTTTTTGGTTGTGTGTTTTGTCGCACCAACATGAGACTGGTCTAAGCTTTCCTGTAAGGTGTGTTCACCTGCATAATATCTTTTTCCCCGGGTGTGTGGAGGTTTTGTCGTCTGCTAACATGTCGCAAGCAACAGAAATATTCGTTTCATGCAATGGGAGGTCGATAAAAATACTAAACAGAATAGGCCCAAAGGGAAAATCCTTGGGTACCCAAATTTTTCAGAGCCTTCAGAAGAATATGAGCCATGGAGGAAAACACTTTTCGTTCTGCCTTCAAAATCAGAAAAACGGGGAAATTGAATTTGAAGGTAGCATCCAAGCTTGTACATCATGATATTTTGATCCACAAGGTTAAAGGCCTTTTTCAGGTTAGGAATATCACGCCAGACACCCCAGATCTGTTCATCGCTGTAGCCAAGAATGTGTAAGCCGTACTAATGGGTATGCAAGAGTGTTTACATCGAAAACCAGACTGGAAGGGGTGAATGGAGGTGTTTTTTTTCCCAAAAAATCATTTAACTGCACAGGCAAAGGGGGAGAGAGAGAGAGAGAGAGAGAGAGAGAGAGAGAGAGAGAGAGAGAGAGAGAGAGCCTTCGTCAAGCCGATCAAACTCTATCCATGATCCACTTTGCCACCAGAAAACAGCTGCACACAGGTTGAACCAGCAAAATGAAAATCCCTCTGAAATATATTAAGGAAAAGAAAAAAGAAAAAAAGAAGAAGAAAAGAAAAAAAAGAATGAAAGAAACGGTTTTTAGCAGAAAAAGCCTCGGAAATGCCTTGAGAGAGGG
>JABMCL010000202.1:12500-20000 GCA_018857735.1 Alviniconcha marisindica
CACAGAAGGTGAAAACCTACGACCTTGAACCTTTTGACAGCAGCGTGCCTCAAAAATGCACACACGTGACCCGCCACCGCTGCACACCAGATATAGCCTACTGCAATTCTCTCCATTTCTGGCCGGCCTGCTTCCTCTGTCCAAAGTCTTCGTTGCATACAAAACTGACCACATCACACCTAGGTTTTAATTTCTCCACTGGCTCCCAATCCAGCAAATAATTCAGTACAAGATAAATACTGTCTGTCATAAATGTATCACGGGCACTGCTCCGTCTTATCTCCGTGACTGTCTTGAACTTTACACACCATCCCGTGTTCTCCGCTCTGCTTCTGATACTCTCAGCCTCCAGATTCCTCGCACCAGACTTTCCACTGTTGGTTCCCGCGCCTTTTCTGTTTTCGGTCCATCAACATGGAATGACCTTCCCCTTCCTCTCCGACAGAAACGCTCTCTGGACTCATTCAAATGTAAACTAAAAACACTTCTTTTCCCGAAACTGTAGACCTGCATTGTTTTCTGTTCAGTGCTGCTGTCTTCATTCATCTCAAGTCTCCGTTTGCAGCCTGTTTTAAGCTGTGTATATTTAGCTTTGTATAGTCAGAATACTCATGTGTGCGGGTGCCTTTATGTGTGTGTGTGTGTGTGTGTGTGTGTGTGTGTGTGTGTGTGTGTGTGTGTGTGTGTGTGTGTGTGTGTGTGTGTGTGTGTGTGTGTGTGTGTGTGTGCATGTGCATACGCTTAGAATAATCTCTAGGGACAAGATTTTGCGCTTTACGAATACTCTTCTTCTTCTTCTCTACACCTGCTCACATCGTTATCATCTTTACAACTAGTACTTATTGTGAGTGACTGCATCTTCTCATGTCGTTACCATATCAACAACTCACTGCCACATTAGTGTCTACACCTGCTCATTTTGTCGTTGGCTTCTTTGGTGTCTTACACCAGCTCTGTCCGTTGCAACTCCGGATCACGGTTAGGTGGGCGTTTTCCAGTTAGTGTCACTGCGCATATTTTGTGTATATCAAGTTGCTTAGTACCGGCGCATGTGCAAATATCACTATAAGGGAGATAATGCTGATTAACATTATTTCGTCTGCTAGTTGGACATTACAGCATCTGTACAACTAGTATTTATTGTGAGTGACTGCATCTTCTCATGTCGTTACCATATCAACAACTCAGTCACTCCCACATTAGTGTCTACACCTGCTCATTTTGTCGTTGGCATCTTTACAACCAGTACTTACTGTGAGTGTCTGCATGCATATTCTCATGTCGTTACCATATCAACACCTCACTCCCACATTAGTGTCTACACCTGCTCATTTTATCGTTGGTATCTTTACCACTAGTACCTGTGCCTGTATCTTCTCATGTCGTTGCCATATCAACAACTCACTTCCACATTAGTGTCTACACCTGGTCATATTTTTCGTTAGCATGTTTATAACTAGTACTTACTGTGAGTGTTTGCATCTTCTCATGTCGTTACCATGTCAACAACTCACGTCCACATTAGTGTCTACACCTGCTCACATCGTTATCATCTGTACAACTAGTACTTATTGTGAGTGTCGTCATCTTCTCATGTCGTTACCATATCAACACCTTACTGCCGCATTAGTGTCTACACCTGCTCATTTTATCGTTAGCATCTTTACCACTAGTACCTATTGTGTGTCGTCATCTTCTCATGTCGTTGCCATATCAACAACTCACTTCTACATTAGTGTCTACACCTGCTCATTTTATCGTTAGCATCTTTACCACTAGTACCTATTGTGTGTCGTCATCTTCTCATGTCGTTGCCATATCAACAACTCACTTCCACATTAGTATCTACACCTGCTCATTTTATCGTTAGCATCTTAACCACTAGTACTTATAGTGTGTCGTCATCTTCTCATGTCGTTGCCATATCAACAACTCACTTCCACATTAGTGTCTACACCTGCTCATTTTATCGTTGGCGTCTTTACAACCAGTACTTACTGTGAGTGTCTGCATGCATATTCTCATGTCGTTACCATATGAACAACTCACTCCCACATTAGTGTCTACACCTGCTCACATCGTTATCATCTTTACAACTAGTACTTCCTGTGAGTGTTTGCATCTTCTCATGTCGTTACCATATCAACAACTCACTGCCACATTAGTGTCTACACTTGCTCATACTTTTCGTTGGCATCTCTAGAGCTCATACTTATTGTTATCGTCCATACCAGCTCGTGCGTAGTTAGTGTTGTCATCTCTACAGCTGTTCGGTTGTCTCTACACCTGGTCAACGTATCGTTACCACTGCTTCAATGGTTCAGATTAATTGTGTCTACACCTGCTCATTTTGTCGTTGGCATCTTTACAACTAGCACTTATTGTGAGTGTCTGCATCTTCTCATGTCATTCATGTCAGTAACTCTGCCACATTAGTGTCTACTCCTGCTGATTTTATCGTTGGCATCTTTACAACTAGTACTTATTGTGAGTGTCTGCATCTTGTCATGGCGTTATCACATCCACAACTCACCACTGCCACATTATTGTCTACACCTGCTCATTTTATCGTTGACATCTTTACAACTAGTACTTATTGTGAGTGTCTGCATCTTCTCATGTCGTTGCCATATCAACAGCTCACTTCCACATTAGTGTCTACACCTGCTTCTTTTTATCGTTGGCATCGCTAGAGCTCATACTTATTCAGTTGTTATAGTCCACACCTGCTGATGCATAATTAGTGTTGTCATCTCTACAGCTATTTGGCTGTCTCTACACTGACCTGATCATTGTATCGTTGCCATTGCTTCAGTCAGTGGTTCAGATTAACTGTGTCTGAACCTGGTCAGGCACAACGTTATGATCTCTATCTACAGTTCAGACTAAGTTACTGTTATGTCTACACCTGCTGACGGATAATTATTATTATCATCTCTGGCAGTTAAGATTCAGTTACTGTTATGTCTACACTTGCTGACGCATAATTATTGTTATGATCTCTACAGTACAGACTAAGTTACAGTTATGTCTGCACCTGCTGACACATAATTATTGTTATGATCTCTTCAGTTCAGACTATGTTACTGTTATGTCTGCACCTGCTGACACATAATTATTGTTATGATCTCTGCAGTTCAGACTAAGTTACTGTTATGTTTGCACCTCCTCACCCGTGTCGATACGCGCGAGAAGGTCTAGACATAACAGTAAGTTCAGACTTACTGTTATGTCTAGACCTTCTCGCGCGTATCGTTATCATCTGTACAGCAGTTCCGCCGCATACCTTTTATTGTTATCATCTCCTGCGGAACGCGTTATTCGCGGATGACTCCAGCACAACAGCGGAAAATGCTGCGCGGAGTTACTACTACCAGCCAGCAGCATTTTGTGCAGCAAGGGTATTTTGTTATAGACTAAGAAAACACACAGACCGAAACACACACACACTGACACACAGACACAGACACACACACAGACACACACACACACACACACACACACACACACACACACACACACACACACACTCACATATGCACGCACGCACGCACACACACACGCACGCATACACACACACACACACACACACACACACACACACACACACACTGACTACACACACACACACACACACACACACACACACACACACACACACACATAAAAACAAAGAAAACACATGCACAGACTGGCACACATACCCCCCCCCCCCCACACACACATAAAAACAAAGAAAACATACACACACTGGCACACATAAAATCCCCCAAACACACACACACACACACACCCCTCCCTCCCTCGCCTCCCGACACAACAACAACAAGTAAACCAGCCGTTCTGAGTACGCCAGTGCCATTGGCCTCGCTGCACTAGGTGCATACAGATACACTGACGTACAATTCGGTGAACGGGAAATCTAGGTGAAACATCATCCGTCAGAGTTCCGGCCGCTGCCGCAGCAGCAGCGGCGGCATTTCAGTATTCACTCTTGGAAAGATGTAGCTAGAATCGGCAACAACATCGAGGCCACGGAGAGAGAGAGAGAGAGAGAGAAGAGAGAGAGAGAGAGAGAGAGAGAGAGAGAGAGAGAGAAGAGACAGACAGAGAGACAGACAGAGAGACAGAGACAGAGACAGAGCGAGAGAGACAGAGACAGACACTAGAGAGAGAGAGAGAGAGAGAGAGAGAGAGAGAGAGAGAGAGAGAGAGAGAGCACACACACACAGAGAGAGAGAGAGAGAGAGAGAGAGAGAGAGACAGACAGACAGACAGACAGACAGAGACAGAGACAGAGAGAGGAGTGACTGAAGTGCATGTGTTATTGCTCCCTACAGGGCGGCTAAACACACCCTTCGTGCAGACTGGTGATTATGTTTGCACGATGAAAAATGCAGGCCTCATTCGAGCTGCTTTGGAGGGAAGGAAGGGAGGGAGGAGGGGGGAAGGAGAGGGGGAGTTTGAAGGATGAGATCAAGGGGAAGAGGGGGGGTAGACACGACTGAAGAGCAAATGACAGCTTAGCGCGCTGACTCGTTTTTCAGCCAATCGGATGGCTTCAATTCCGCATCTCGCGTTACACTGCGATGAACAAAAACAGTGCGTGGGTTGAAAAATGAGGCAGGGGGAAGGACAATTTATTTTTTGTTTAAAAACAGAGAAAGGATAAGTGCAATGCAAGAGGCAGCTGACAATCGTGTCAGTTGTTGTTTGATTTGTTTTGTGAGTCAAGGTCACTGAGTTCCGGTATCCCCGCTTCCGGCCCAGACTGACTCTGTCTACCTCCCCGCCGCCATGGGGGGCACGCGTGTGTCTGCGTCAGTTGCACCATCTGCCTGCCATAGTTGAGTTTTTCTGTGTTTTTTTAAAATTATCTGCCCACCATAGTTTTTGATCTTCTCGCCATATTAATCTTCTTTTTTTTCTTCTTTTTTTTCTGCCCACCATATATATATATTTTTTTATCTGCCCGCCATTCTCCACATTAAAAAAAATATGCCTGCCATATTTTTAAAATCTGCCCGCCATAGCCATATTTGTTTTTTGTTTTTTTATACGCCTGCCATAGCCACATTTTTTGTTGTTGTTGTTGTCTGCCCGCCATATTTTTTCTTTTATTTTTTTAGCTACTTGCCAGTTTCCAGTTTCTTTTTTTCTTTTATCTTTTACTATCTCGTGCCCGCCATTTTTTTTTTAAAATCTGCCTGCCATAGCTATAGTTTTGTCTAGCCACCATTGCCATAGCTTTTTTATTTGCCCACCATAGTTTCCATATCTTTTTATTTGCCCGACATAAACATAGTCAGCTTTTTTATCTGCCCGCCATTTTTTAATTTGTTTTAAACTTGCCAGCCAGAAGCATCAATAAGAGTATGGATCCTGTAGTTATCCGACATCCGTGACAATGACACGGCCTAGACTGCGTGTGATACTTCCTGCATGAGCAGCTCTCTCTCAGACAAAGTGTGTGGTTTGACTGTGAAAGCAAAAATGGTACAGAAGTTTAGACGAGCGGAAAGTGGGGCAGAACGACAAAAGAATAGAATAGAATAGAATAGAATAGAATATATTACCCGCAGGAAAAGATACAGGACACTATTAAAAGACAAAAAGCAAACTTGCAAAACTGAAAAAGTGAAAAACCTGTTGGACAGAACAAATGATTCAAAATTGTTTTGGAAGGAGGTCAAGTCTGTGAACCGCGTGGCCCAACAGCAGCCTGATATAAGCGAAGTCGAGTGGACCAGTCATATTAAGGGTGCGCTCGGCACAGAGCCGACCAGTGCCCAGCCTGGGTTATTGATGAGGAAGACCCACCAAGTGTGGATTTTCTGGACAGTACTATAACTGAAGAAGAGATTATGAGAGCTGTCGAGCATCTCAAAACCAATAAGGTGCCGGGTACTGATGGTATACTGGCCGAGATGATAAAGACCTCACTTCCGCAGATTTTACCTTTTTTGGTGGCATTGTTCAATCGTATTTTTGATACAGGGGAGTACCCGACTGCATGGACAGGTGCAATTATTATTCCGATACATAAAAGTGGCAACAAGAACCACCCTCATAATTATCGGGGGGTGTCATTATCGAATATTCTTGGAAAGGTTTTTGCTCACATTTTGAATAAGCGACTGTGGTGGTGGCAAGAGGAAAACAACAAGATTGCTGAAGAGCAAAGTGGTTTTCGTACCGGATATTCAACCATGGATAATGTGTTTGTTTTGTGTGCAATTGTTCAGAGGTATCTGACGAAAAAATCTGGAAAAGTGTATGTATGCTTTGTTGACTTCAGAAAGGCATTTGATACCATCAACAGAAGTATGCTATGGAATGTCTTAAGAAAGGCTGGGGTAGGTGGAAAAATGTTGAAAATTTTGCGAAGCATGTATAAAATAGTAAGTGTACGGTGTCATGAAAGTCTTACTGATTTCTTCGATTGCCCTAGGGGAGTGAGGCAGGGGTGTGTCTTGTCTCCGACTTTGTTCTCGTTTTTCATCAACGAATTAGCGTTTGATGTCGCCAAAAATGGATTGTATGGGGCACAACTTACTCCGGATATAATACAGATTTTAATAATGCTCTTTGCTGATGACGTCATTTTGACATCATACTCTGTTAAAGGTCTTCAGATTCAGATTAACCTATTGAAACGATATGCTGATAACTTTTCGATGACAGTCAACAGGCACAAAATTAAAATAATTGTATTCAGGAAGGGAGGCTTCTTAGGAGCAAATGAAATATGGCGGTATGGAAACGAAGTTATAGAAGTTGTAAACTGTTATAAGTACTTGGGACTACACTTTACCCAAGTTATCATTAACCCAAACAGTCAATGAGCTTGCAACAAAGGCAAAAGCAAGAACTGCACAAGTACTGAAATGTCTTTGGAGACTAGGCAGTGTACATAGCGAGGTGTTCTTTAAAATATATGATACTCAGATTCTTCCCGTACTTATGTATGGATCAGAGTTATGGGGGTACCAACGATTTGATGTGAGAGAAGAGGCACATTTGTTTACTTGTAAAAGACTCCTCAACGTGGGGTTACAAACTCCAAATGCTACGGTGCTCGGAGATCTAGCCAGATTCCCTATTTTCATTCTGACAGCTGTACGTTGTATTAAATTTTGGCTAAGAATCTTGCGTTTACCAGAAGAAAGACTGACAAAGAAAGCATACAATATGCTAATCCATTTGCAAGAGAATGGTAAAAAGACATGGACTTTTCATGTAATGCAACTGATTTGTACAAATGGAGTTGGTGAAGTGTGGTTTCAACAGGGAATAGGCGATGCGGGTGCATTCCTCAGATGTTTCAGGCAGAGATTGGTTGATCAGTATACACAAGGTTGGGCTACAGATACGGAGACCAAAGAAAGATTTGAGTTTTATTCCAGCTTTAAACGTATTTTTCAGAGTGAAAAATACATAGACTACCAGCAGAAAAGGTGTTTTATGGACTCTTATGTACAGTTTAGATTGGGGATATCA
>JABMCL010000202.1:35000-60000 GCA_018857735.1 Alviniconcha marisindica
GATTAGCTTTCCGGTCTTCTTAGTAGAGAATTTAATCGTTTTTTAGAGCATCACTACAGCCTCCCCACACTACGGATGCGTAGTCAATGTGGGATTTAATGTGGGCATTGAAGAAAAGCTTTAAAGTATCAGTGTCAACAATGTACTTTAGTTTAGATAAAAGGAAGACACGCTTAGAGAGTGTTTTGCACAGTGTGTCAGTATGTGTATCCCACCGAAGTTTGTTGTCTATAATTATTCCTAAAAGTCGGTGTTCTGCCACTTGTTCAACTTTCACTCCATGTAGTAACAGATCAAACGATAAAGGTAACAGCTGATGCTTCTGCCTTGTAGCGATTGTCATAGAGTGGGTTTTCTTTGGATTGATGACCATAGAATTATTGTCGCACCAACATGAGACCTGGTCTAAGCTTTCCTGTAAGGTGTGTTCTACCTGCATAATATCTTTTCCGGATGCGTGGAGTGTTGTGTCATCTGCTAACATGTCGCAAGCAACAGAAATATTCGTTACATGCAATGGTAGGTCATTGATAAAAATACTAAACAGAATAGGCCCTAGGACAGAGAGGAGAGAGGAGAGAGGAGAGAGAGAAGAGAGAGAGAGAGAGGAGAGAGGAGAGAGAGAGAGAGTCCTTTCAATTGAAGGAAAATTTTAAAGAAAGGAAAAAATCAACAGTGACAAAACAAAAGGGAGACAGCAAACGACAATCAGAGACTATATACACCAAAGGTTAGGGACCACTTTGAAACATTGAGCGTTTGAATCTATTTCAAATGTCTTGTGCCTCGATGTTTTAATATCCTAAACGACTTCGTTTACTGGAATTCGGATCACGCCAAACGTTTTCACACAAGGAGCTGCTTTCATTGTCTCGGTTCCCCCCCCCCCCCCCCTCTCTCTCTCTCTCTCTCGCAGCTGCTATATTGTCTCTCTCCCTCTCTCTCACACACACACACACCACACACACACACACGCAGACTTCTCTCTCTCTCTCTCTCTCTCTCTCTCTCTCTCTCTCTCTCTCTCTCTCTCTCAAACCTGCTATCATAGTATCGACTCCCGACACCACCGTACGAGTGTACACACTTTTTTTTTTTTGACTTGTCGAAGCCATGCCCGTCCTCCCCTCCCCGCTCACCCTCCCCCGCCCGCTCACCCCTCCCCCACGCCCCACTACCCCCCCGCCCCCCCCCCTCCCCATTCGCCACCCTAGCAATATTGTTTACATCTACTATTATCGCATCCATTGAAGAGTACACGCAGGTGTAATCGTAATCTTCACTCTTGATCACGTTGGTTTAGCGTGGACACTGTATTCTAAGTATCTGGCCGTAGCGCCCTACATATTCCTCAATGACCCCAAGGACCTGGTTTCATAGTTCAGGAGCTGTGTGAGAGTCGAGGTGGCCGTCCTGGGCTGTCCGTCCTAACGAGCCTCGTGGTTACCGTGGACGTAAAGCAATATTGAACCATGCTCACGCATTGGTCTCAGCTTGTCCCTAATATGTCAACCGACATCCAAGGACATTAAGCATCATCACCTGAAGAAGAAGGACGTCGCGTGAGCCGGTTTGGCCTAGCGGTAAGGCGCTAGGCTGGTAAGCAGAGGGACCTCGGTTCGAATCTGCTTCGGCTCTCCTTTCACTTCAAATGTTGTGGTCTGTGGACACTGTCTTGTGACTTTGTCCCTCACAATTATGAAACATTAAAATGGCTCTCATCGCTGCCCATCTTTAATGCAGAAGTCATTCTGGTGGTGACAGTGTAGCGATAGGTATACCTCTAACTATGCTAGCTGATTATGTCAGTTATGTTTGCTTATGTTTGTATGCTTACCGCTTTCGAGACCTTTTCCTTGTTGTAAAATTTGGTGAATAAAGGATCTGAATCTGAATCTGATCTCCCTCTCCCCCCACCTCCCCCTTCTCCCCGTCCCTAATAAGCCTTATGGTTTCTGTGGCGGTTAAACACCATGTTTACTTATACTTATATTAAGGACGTCACACGGATACAGCAACGAAGACTTGAGTCGCCTACGCACTGGTAAATCTCACCTGGCATGCGAGGTGGGCATGTGTGTATGTTTTTGTTTGTTTGTTTGTTTTTGCCAAGCACATCATTGTGAGGCGTTTATTCAGAAACATTCATCCATCGTTACAGTATTCCTCTCACTCACGCATTCACACGTCTTTGTATGATTTTTTCCTCACATGTACATCCCGCACTATGCCTCTTCCCCTTGGTTACAGTGTGCACAGTTTTCCTTTTTAAGCTTTTCACAATAATTATTAAACATTTCGGTGTAAAAGGTACACGAACTCCACCAGTGCGGTTTATACGTATCTGGTATTTAATCGCATGCCAGGTGAGAGTTACCGTAGGCGACTCAGATCTTGTGTTGTTGTGTTCAGCGTGTGACGTAGGCTACGTTTTCGAGTGGCCATGTTTAACTAATTAGCTCCCTTTGTTTTTTTTATTGATTGCACACAAGCGCTCTGTCCGGGCCTGATTCTACTAAGACTTTGCATTTCATTCTTCCTTTCTTCACCTTTTTCTTTCTTTTCATGACGTCAGTTACTTTACAAACAACTATCTCATAAGATCCAAACACAAAAAGATTCAAAAGAACGCTTATTTATTACGACACGGACACACAATATGCAAATTTCCGCGGAAATCCCCTTCGTCAAGTCACAAAACGACACTTAAACGACACTTAAACGGTTAAAAACGATGAAAAATGAGAAGGAAACTTATCTTTTTGGGGTTGATCTGTTGTTGCTTGTAGGACGATTGTAGGCATGACAATGACTATCTCATAATCTGCACTCTGCAATGACGTGTATGCGTTGTTGCTGTTGTTTTGTTGATCACTTTTAAGTTTTATACTGCGCTATTCTCCGCTCTCGAGCAGACTCAATGCGCTCTTGTTGCATGTGATTCTAAATGAGTGACTATACAGCTTTTTATAGCACGTTTTCAATAGCCACCGAAGTGGTGTACTAACAGCGCTGTTTGGTTGCGTCACTGTCTGTCTGTCAGTCTGTCAGTCAGTCTGTCTGTCTGTTTGTTTCTTCTCTCTCTCTCTCTCTCCCCCTCTTTCTCTCCATTGTGGGTTGTTTGCGTGCGTGTGTGTGTGTGTGTGTGTGTGTGTGTGTGTGTGTGTGTGTGTGTGTGTGTGTGTGTGTGTGTGTGTGTGTGTGTGTGTGTGTGTGTGTGTGTGTGTGTGTGTGTGTGTGTGTGTGTGTGTGTGTGTGTGTGTGTGTGTTGTGTGTGTGTGTGTGTGTGTGTGTGTGTGTGTGTGTGTGTGTGTGTGTGTGTGTGTTGTTTTAGCAAGGACATTCTGTAAGACTAGGCTTCTCCCTAAACTCTTTATCCTGGATCAATAAATCAATCAACCAATCAGCCAATCATTCAGTCAGTCATTCAATCAGTCAGGGACTCTCTGTCTATCTTCACACCCACACCCACCCACCCACACATTCTCTCTCTCTCTCTCTCTCTCTCTCTCTTCTTGCCGCGCGGCGCGCACACACACACACACACACACACACACACACACACACACACACACACACACACACACACACACACACACACACACACACACACACACACACACACGCAAGCACATACAATACATACATTCTCAGTGTCTCTTTTTCTCTGTACACTGTCTGTCTGTCTCTCTGTATCTGTCTGTCTGTCTGTCTGTCTCTGTCTCTCTCTCTCTGTGTAGATACGCGTACACAGCGGACATGAAAGCCCACACTCAGAAAAGATTTGTATCTCAGTCAGCGTCAACGAAGGACGTGTGCATTTGTTAATCGGGCCGGCAGGCGAAGCATATAAGATGAGTAAGTTTATGATGGTTTATGAACCTCCGCTGTAAAAAGAAGCCAATTAGCGTGTTCGCGAGTCGTTCACTGAAGACCGAAGGTTCATGTTGATGTTGCACAGGTCACTGCTGACGCTATTTTGAGCATGAATGACGTCGAATATAGACTTCCTCTGACGTCTCTATGTCTCTTTTTTCTTTATTCTCCCCCCCCCCCCCCCCCCCCCCCCCCCCCGGAACATTTTTTTTCTCTTTTTCCACAGGTCACTGCTAACGCTATTCTCAGCATGAATGACGTCGAATGTAGAATTCCTCTGAAGTTTATTGTTTGTTTTTATCCCCCCCCTCCCCCCTGCCCCCATCCCCCCCCCCTTTTTTTTGCGGGGGGGGGGGGGGGGGGGGGGGGGGGGGGTCTTTTTGTTGTTATTTTTTTGTTTCGTTTTACTTTTTGTTTTCTGTCGGTCTGCACTTTTTGAGTGTCTGAAGGCTTTTCAGTTTTTCTGTTTTACTTCGCTGTTATTGATTTTTTTACTTCAGTTTTTCTGTTCTTGTGTCTGTCAGCAGTGTTTCCATTAGCTGTATCGGACACACTACACTACACCTACACTAACTACACTACACTACACTACACTACACTACACTACACTACACTACACTACACTACACACACAACACACCACAACACCACACACACACACACCCACACACACACACACAACACCAATACCACACACACACAGACCACAACACACACCGACCCACCCATTCACCCCAGCCACACCCAATCACAACACACACGCACGCACGCACGCACGCCACGCACGCACGCACGCACGCACGCACACACACACACACACAACACACACACACACACACAAACACCCCACTACCACGCCACCACACCACACCACGTTCAATCTCTTCTTGGTATCTGTGTGTGTGTGTGTGTGTGTGTGTGTGTGTGTGTGTGTGTGTGTGTGTGTGTGTGTGTGTGTGTGTGTGTGTCTCTCTGTATGTCTGTCTCTCTTCTCTCTCTCTCGTCTCTCTCTCCTCTCCCCCTTCCCTCACTGTCTGTCTCTCTGTATGTCTCTCTTCTCTCTCCTCAGTCTCTCTCTTCTCCCCCTTCCCTCACTGTCTGTCTCTCTGTATGTCTGTCTCTCTTCTCTCTCTCTCTCCCCTTCCCTCACTGTCTGTCTCTCTGTATGTCTGTCTCTCTTCTCTCTCCATCTCTCTCTCTCTCCCCCTTCCCTCACTGTCTTCTCTGTATGTCTTTCTCTTCTCTCTCTCTCTCTCTCTCTCTCCCCCTTCCCTCACTGTCTGTCTCTCTGTATGTCTGTCTCTCTTCTCTCTCTCAGTGTCTCTCTCTCCCCCTTCCCTCACTGTCTGTCTCTCTGTATGTCTGTCTCTCTCTTCTCTCTCTCTCCTCCCCCTTCCCTCACTGTCTGTCTGTCTGTCTGTCTGTCTCTCTTCTCTCTCTCAGTCTCTCTCTCTCTCCCCTTCCCTCACTGTCTGTCTCTCTGTATGTCTGTCTCTTCTCTCTCTCATCTCTCCCCTTTCCTCACTGTCTGTCTCTCTGTATGTCTGTCTCTCTTCTCTCCTCTCTCTCCCCTTCCTCACCTTCGTATGTGTGTCTCTCTGTCTCTCTCTTTCTCTCTGTCTCTTCTCCCCTCCCCTCCCCCCACTTCTGGTATGTCTGTATCTCTTCTCTCTCTCTCTCCCCCTTCCCTCACTGTCTGTCTCTCTGTATGTCTGTCTCTCTTCTCCTCTCTCTCTCTCCCCCTTCCCTCACTGTCTCTCTCTCTGTATGTTGTCTCTTCTTCTCTCTCTCTCCCCCTTCCCTCACTGTCTGTCTCTCTGTTTCCTGTCTCTCTTCTCTCTCTCTCTCCCCTTCCCCACTGTCTGTCTCTCTGTATGTCTGTCTCTCCTCTTCTCTCTCTCTCTCTCCCCCTTCCCTCACTGTCTGTCTCTCTGTATGTCTCTCTTCTCTCTCTCAGTCTCTCTCTCTCTCCCCCTTCCCTCATGTCTGTCTCTGTCTGTCTCTTCTTCTGCTCTTCTCTCTCCTCTCTCCCCTTCCCTCACTCCGTCTGTCTCTCTGTATGTCTGTCTCTCTTCTCTCTCTCTCTCCCCCTTCCCTCACTTCTGTCTCTCTGTATGTCTGTCTCTCTTTCTCTCTCTCTCTCCCCCTTCCCTCACTGTCTGTCTCTCTGTATGCCTGTCTCTCTTCTCTCTCTCTCTCCCCCTTCCCTCACTGTCTGTCTCTCTGTATGTCTGTCTCTCTCTTCTCTCTCTTCTCTCTCTCCCCCTTCCCTCACTGTCTGTCTCTCTGTATGTCTGTCTCTCTCTTTCTCTCTCTCTCTCCCCCTTCCCTCCTTCTGTCTGTTTGTATGTCTGTCTCTCTTCTCTCTCTCAGTCTCTCCTCTCTCCCTTCCCTCACTGTCTGTCTCTCTGTATGTCTGTCTCTCTTCTCTCTCTCTCTCCCCCTTCCCTCACTGTCTGTCTTCTGTATGTCTGTCTCTCTTCTCTCTCTCTCTCCCCCTTCCCTCACTGTCTGTCTGTCTGTATGTCTGTCTCTCTTCTCTCTCTCAGTCTCTCTCTCTCTCCCCCTTCCCTCACTGTCTGTCTCTCTGTATGTCTGTTCTCTTCTCTCTTCTTCTCCCCCTTCCCTCCTGTCTGTCTGTTGTCTGTCTGTATTCTGTCTCTCTCTTCTCTCTCTCTCTCCCCCTTCCCTCACTGTCTGTCTCTCTGTATGTCTGTCTCTCTTTCTCTTCTCTCTCCCCCTTCCCTCACTGTTCTGTCTCTCTGTATGTCTGTCTCTCTTCTCTCTCTCTCTCCCCCTTCTCTCACTGTCTGTCTCTCTGTATGTCTCTCTCTCAGTCTCTCTCTCTCCCCTTCCCTCACTGTCTGTCTCTCTGTATGTCTGTCTCTCTCTCTCTCTCCCCCTTCCCTCACTGTCTGTCTCTCTGTATGTCTCTCTCTCTCTCTCTCCCCCTTCCCTCACTGTCTGTCTCTCTCTATGTCTGTCCTCTCTCTCTCTCCCCCTTCCCTCACTGTCTGTCTGTCTGTCTCTACCCCTCTCTCTTAATCGCCCCATCTCTTCCATTTCAGTCTCTCAAGCTCAGGACTTTCTCTACCGCCAGTCTCTCAGTCTCTCGACACACGCACTCTGCGACCCCCCCCCCCCCCCCCCCTCCCCCGGCTCCCCCTCCCCTGCATCTCCTCCCTCCCCCCCTCCTAACCCCCCAACCCGCCCACCAAGCCGCAGGCGTGCACTTCCCACATACACGCCATGCATAACAAGCGCAAGTCTTGGCCATGCACGCATGACAAAAACAATGTTCCATTCGGGGAAATGAGTGGGGATGACACGCTGCCCCAGCATATGGACTACACCTGCGTTGTGGATATTCGATCACAATCAACAGCGGGAGGGGGTGGGGTGGGGTGGGGCGGGGCGGGGCGGTGGAGGGGGGTGGGGGTGGGGGGGAAGTGGGGAGGGAATCGGCAGGTGGCAGGTGGAGGTGGGTGGAGGGAGTGTAGAGGTGTAGAGATTGGCAGAAGAGGAAACTTTTCATTATCGTCGTCATCATCATCATCATCATCATCATGTCTACGACAAAGCGATTCCTTTCTCAGCTGAACCCTAGGCGTGTACATTTCATAAAGAAGCCGAAACAAATGACATTAACAATAACAAACACACACACACACACACACACACAGGCACATCAGTCAGTGATTTGAAATCATTTATGAACAAGTTCAAAGAAGGGGGGGAGGGGGGGGGGGGGGGGCGATGTAGAGAATTGTATATACAAATAATAATGTTTGATCTCTCTCTCCCTCTCAAGGTGTGCCAAAAGAAACATTCATCAAGGCGTTTAAACAAAGGCTCATTCATTGCCATAGCCAGAACCGGCATGAGCACATCAGCAATAGTACCAGATTTACCATATATAGCATGTTTAAGATCTCCGTTTCCTTAGAACCCTACTTCACCTCTGTGACTAACAAACGCATTAGGGACGTTTTGATAAGATTCAGAATGGGAGCATCCAACATACGTACCCACAAACTAAGATATGTTGCACACACACCAGGTGATCTGATGTGTCCATTATGTAACACGGCGTACGAAGATGAAATTCATACCTTATTTTATTGCAAATTTCTAGATGACCTGAGACAAAAATATATCGCCAGAAAATATACTGTGCAGCCTTCCTATGCTACTCTTAGCCGAATGATGCAAGATAAAAGTTGTCTTCACGACCTAGGTGGATTCATCTAGCACTCAGATAAACGCCGCGAGGTATGACCAGGTCCACAGCAAGCTTCTTTTCCTGGAACCAAAGCTTAAACCTTGAATGTGATTGCAAGAATGTGTGTAATCTCCATTGTGTATTCTCTCCCCCTGCTTAGGAGCAAAGATGGAGGTTTAGAGAAAATTGTCGAAGTAGCAACACATAAAGTTTTAGGAGTAACTATTGATAATAATTTGTCTTGGACAAATCATGTAAATGAACTAACCAAACGTATTTCTCAAAAGCTATATCAACTCGCAAAAATTAAACGTTTTCTAAATGCTCATGCTCGAAAACTATTTTTTCATGCACATATCCAACCAATCATTGACTATGCTTCACAACACTCTGGTGCAAACACATTAAAACCTCTTGTTAGTATTCACAAGCGAGCCCTTAAATTAACCCTTCTAAAATCCACATCTTTGACAGCTCACGACTATAAACTTTTAGATGTTCTTCCGCTAAAATTAAAATTAAAATTTAATAAACGCATTATTACGCATAAAATAGTATCTGGTTATGCACCATCAAATCTAAAATTAAACTTTCATTCAAATCAGAACAGACATTCACACAAACTTGTAGGTACCCCGTCCTAGATTAGATTTATTTAAATGTAGCTTGATGTATTCCGGGGGAAACCTATGGAACAATTTACCGTTATCAATTAAAATTTTGTCAGATCACAAAGCATTTTTTTTTTAAACAGTTCTTAATGGAAAAAATCACAACAAACTTTGATTAAGGATATGTGCATTATTTCTTTGATTTTGAACATGACTTGAACATTTATATTCTCAATATTTGTGAATATGATGTGTCAGATATGTATATTATGCATACATGCATGCCCTTCATTTTACTCTCTGTCTGTCTGTCTGTCTGTCTGTCTGTCTGTCTGTCTGTCTGTCTGTCTGTCTGTCTGTCTGTCTGTCTGTCTCTGTCTCTCTCTCTCTCTCTCTCTCTTCTCTCTCTCTCTCTCTCTCTCTCTCTCTCTCTCTTTTCTCTCAATAGTTAATATGAGTTTTTGAGTTTATAATTATTTTGTTTTCGATTGTTTTTGTTGTTGTTTTTTGTTTTTGCCCGAGGGCTGGATGAAAAAAAGTATATTGTACTTATTCCTTTACCCTCGTTAATAAAAAAAATTCGTTCGTTCGTTCTCTCTCTGTATATCTATGCACCGAGGGGCGAGTACGGGACACCCTGGAAACTTACGCACCAGACCTCGGTTTCCATTCTAACTGGAGACACATTAATGCTGCCTTTAGTACTTGCTACCAACGTCACTTCCGGAGGACTTAACTGCGGGATTAAGTTGGCCATGCCAATGACGTCAAACAGGGGTCAGCGAAAGCAGTGGACATTGCAGAAAGGGAGGCCGCGGCAGTGAGAACTGATGTCCCAGCTAAGCTGTCACGCTGACAGCGACAGTTAATTGTCACGACAACATATGATTAAGCTACTAGCTTGTATGTTTTGAATAGGTCTAATGTGTTGTTTCCGTTCGGCGTTCACGTTTTTTTGCTCCTTTTTTTTGGTTTTAAATCTGAAGCAAGAATGACTGCTAGCGTTCCAGAACAAAACCCAAATACAGAAAAGGTTCAAAAGAACGTTATTTATTCTTCCAAGCAGTGGACACGAAAACAACATAGCTCAACCAAAAATAGATAAGTGGCCTAGCTTTCCGTCTCATTTTTCACCGTTTAACTGTCGCTAAAGTGCCATTTTGTAGCTTGACAAAGAGGGTTACCCTGAAAATTTGCTGTTTTTGCCTTGTCCTAATAAATAACGTTCTTTTTGAATCTTTTATGTGTTTGGATCCATTCTTAGAATTAATGTTCGTTCAGCACTGTATTTGCGAAGAGAATATAATCATAGAGTACATCGCTAGTTAGTTGGTTTTGGGATTTCCACGTCCCATCAGTTCAGCGCTCAGCGTCCTTTCAGGACGAATAATACACAGACCATTCAGCGGCCATCGATAAAAACAAAGTCGATAATCCGTCCGACGGTCCGATTGCTGAAAATGATAATAATGACAACAGCAACAACAACGCTGCTACTGCTTCTATACTACTTAGTATTACTACCGCTACTCTCGCCCTGATATAACCAAACTGGTTGACTGGGCGTAAACCACCGAGTTACTAACTTGCTACTGCTACTACTACCACCACCACTACCAGAACCACTGTTACAACAACCGCTACTACTACTACCACTACCACAACTACTAATACTACCACTTCTACCACCACTGCATCTACTACCACAACTACTACAATTGCTGCTGCTACTACCACTACTATTACTACTGCTGCTACTACTACTACAATTGCTGCTGCTACTACTACTACTACTACTACTACTACTACTACTACTACTACTACTATAGCGCTATTCTCTGGTGTACCCAAACTCACTGCGCTTCACAACATCCTCCAACATTTTCTAAGTTTCACAAACATAATACATACAATTATGACAACTAACAATGTATCATATACAAGTACATGTGCCATATGAGAAACAGCAATATATAAAGAAAATGAATCATTATATTACTACCTACCCTTAATTCCATCTCTCCCAGTCCCCACCCCGCCCCCAACTGACACACACACACACACACACACACACACACACACACACACACACACACACACACACGAATATGAAACAGGTAGCAACTACTACTACTACTACTGCCACTACTACAACTGCTGCTGCTGCTGCTACTACTACTACTACTACTCCTGCTGCTGCTGCTGCTGCTGCTGCTGCTGCTACTACTACTACTACTACTACTACTACTACTACTACTACTACTACTACTACATACACACACACACACACACACACTTTGTGTAATATTATTACCTTGCTGGAAATATAACACTGAATGATTCACACACACACACACACACACACACACACACACACACACACACACACACACACACACACACTTACACACCCCATACCGCCCCCCCCCCCACCCCCCGTCCCGCGCCCCCCGCCCCCCACACCCACCCCACAAAACAAAAAAACAAGCACAAACCAATCACTACAGCTCGCAGACGACACGTCGCCAAACAGGCTCCGTAACCTTCCGTGCTGGGTACACAGCACTCGGGTTTTGTCGTGCAGCCAGCCGGGCCATCCCGTGTGGTACAGACCGGGGGTGAAGGAGACGTATGGCACCCAACTCGCGTCAAAAGACACAATCACTAATTATGTGCACATAAATACAATTGTGTGCACATAAATACAATAAATACAATTCTGTGAACATAAATACAATAAATATAATTTTGTGCACATAAATACAATTATGTACATGCAATTACAATTATGTGCACATAGTTACTAATTGTGTCTCCATATAATTGTAATGATGTCCTTTTGAAGCAAGTAAGCCGTTGGAAGCGGCACGAAAGGCTCATAGTTACCATTATGTGAACATAATTAGTAATTTGATGCTTTTCAGTGACGCATTTAAGCCGTTGGAACCAAGCGTCAAAAGACATAACATTATTTGCTCATATGTCGAGATAATTAGTCATTATGTTCATATAATTAGTAATTATGATGAAATAACCTGTCGTCTAGATGCCGTCGCCTACCGCCATTGCTACAAAGAAAACGCGAAGTGCTGACAAGCCCGCACATGCACCCCCTTTCAACATAATTAATAACTATGTGAACATAGTTGCAATTATGTCCTTTTGACGGAAGTAAACCGTTGGGAGCAGCACGAAAGGTACACCATTACTATTGTGTGCCCACAATTATTAAGTATGTTATGACAATTACTCATTGTGTGCTTTTGACGCAAGCAAGCTGTTAACTTTGAGTCAAAAGACAAAACCAAGTTCTGAGCAGATAATTAGTACTTTTTGTCTTTTGACGCTGGCAAGCCGCCATAGAAACTATAATGCAAGTCAGCTATTATAGCTTAGCTTAGTCAGTCGACGCCATCACCGTGTACTCTCTGACCCCGAACTCGTTCACCTCCCCCTGTGCACCGGTGACCTCCCTTTGATGGGGCGACGTCATTGAGGTAAATAAAAATAGTCTGCCGATCTTGTTAGGGAGCGAAAAGGTCGGGATTGGGAGTCGCCATCACTCGGCGCGTGCGGCGTGTGAAGTGAGCGAGGTGCGGCGTGTGAAGTGAGCGAGGGTGGCGGTGCCCGCTTTGGTTAGTGTGCGAGTCTATAAACGGTCTGCACCGCCCCGCCCCCCCCCCCCCCCCCCCCCCCCCCCCCCCCGCCCCCTCCACACACACATACCTTTTTGTTTTTGTTTTTTGGTGAGACAATTCTTAGCCTATAATACTGACGCTTACTGGTGCACGCTCTCTCTCTCTCTCTCTCTCTCTCTCTCTCTCTCTCTCTCTCTCTCTCCTCTCTCTCTCTCTCTTCTCAATCATTCTCAATATTTGTGAATATGATGTGTTAAATATGTATATTGTGTATACATGCATGCTCTGCATTTTACTCTCTCTCTCTCTCTCTCTCCTCTCTCTCTCTCTCTCTCTCTCTCTCAAACAAACAAACAAACTGAAGCAATATGTCGGCAAGGACAGAGAAGATATACAACTACTGCAAGAAGACAATGACAAAATTGTGCAGCGATTGGAACAACTGGAACAAGAACTGAACTCATTAGACGTGGATTCCAGGAGGTGCAATCTGAAATTTCTTGGAGTAAGGGAACCGACAAGAGACAACTACAGAGCAAACGTCAACGTGATCGTTGATGCACTGAATGAGTGCAGCTCCTCTCGAACCTGGGAACACTCCGATATACAGAGAGCGCACCGGATCGGTGCCCGCAGACAGCACAGCGACCAGCCACGGCCCCTGATCGTGGAATTCCACAGGTGGAGCGACCGAATGGAAATCCTGACCGACGGAGCCCTCAGGGATCTACTCAGACAAGAAGGGATCCGAGTCACGTCTGATCTGACCACTCGACAAAGGAACGAGATCCAGTTCTACCACCAGCAAGGCAAACTCGCCTATTTCAAGAATGGCAAACTGCGGGTTGAAGACAGACGCCCGCACCCTTCGGGCGACAGACAACCGCACCCTTCCCAGCGTAGTCAGCAGGAACACCGTGGCTATCACGACGACCACGACTTCCGAGATCACGAGGACTGGCCGCTTCCACATCGCCCAGATCAAGAAACGTCAGAAGTCTGGAACCAGCGCTCACACAGAAAATGGAAAGATGACAGAAATCAGGCGAGAAGAAGAGAAGACGATTCTCGTTACAAGTACCGTGGTCAGCAAAGGGACCGGAATGCGAGCGACCGGAACGGGCCGTCCAACCAGCCCAAGCACTACGACCAGGGCCCCACCCCCAAAGCGGGACGGGTGGGACGATCAACGGAACAGCCAGGAAGTGGAAAACTCAGGCCGCCGACGACAGGACCCACACACAGAACCGCATCATGATCATCGGCCAGACAGGAACCGTAAGATGGACTACGGCATCCCACGAACCGACCACGTCAACCTGGGGGAAGGCGACAACGAGTGGAGCTACGACAGCTGGGGAGACCGTTCGACGAGCAGCAGATTGAACTGCTGTACAGTGGCGCCGAGAGTCGCCACACTCACAGGAACAGCCAGTCCGCCCAGTCAGCTGCCAAGCATGGGGTGTGCACAGGGGACCAACAGGCGGTCGCGTACGCAGTAGGGAAGGAGACCAGAGCAACCCCGGCAGAGACGCACACCACATCACCGATCCCCGCAACATTGTACCTGGCAGCAGGCCCTACAGTGAAGTCGTCAAGTCACGCACAGCCCCGGTGACCACAGGCCAGACAGACGAAGCAGTGGGGCGAAGCACAGATGGGGAAAGTACAGAAGAAGGAACTGAAGGACAACCAGAGGTCGACTCCTTAATCGAGAACAACGCAGCTTCAAACCCTTCTGCATTTGATGCCGGTGGGATGCAGAACAACGCCGACAGCAACGCGGATCACCCTCTCACCTCTAACGACGCAGTTCCAGGCGACGCGCTAAGCATCAACGCGACCCCCGACACTGCATCCAGCAGCATCACAGCTGCTCGGGGCGGCAATGAAGAAGACGCAGTGACAGGGATGCCGAAGAACGATGAGCGACTCCAACACCTCTAGACCGCCCCGACAGCACCAGAGTGGAACGCGGCTATGAAGATGACAACCCCACGCCCCTCCTCCAAACAACGGAGGAGAGAACACATACAAAGAGCGACAGCCTCAGCAGCCCACACCCGCGATCCACAACGGACCACATCCTCGGCGGTGAAACCCTTTCAGCGGCCTCCGATCAGCCACAACCTACAGACACCACTAGTACTGCCAGTGACAACGACGGAGTGGCGGTGGGTGAAGCAAGCCATGCCGATCGAGACGAGGAAACAACCAACGACAAAGATGACAACGCTACCAGCAACACAAACACCAGAGGGGAATCCCCAACGAAACGTGCACGTGCCGAAAACCCGGCTGGGTCAACGCAGCCTGAGCAGTCCTGTCACGGGTCACGGACTCTACGCTCAGATCGGGCACGCAAGCCACGTGCTCTCAGTCAGGCCAGTATCTCGGACACTTTCAAAAGAGTGCAAGTGAGCGGCAAATCAAACAGGGGTTCACAAACCAAGAAACTGACAGGGGAGTATCACTGTCACAGGCGAAAAGATGCAGCTCCACAAAAAGATAGGAAACTGGCCGGGCCCCAAGGAATACTTACCTGAAAGACAGCACGATATGGATATACCGAACACACTTGACACTATCCAGAGTGCAAGGTCTGTACTTTCATCCTTCCCTTTCATTGACGGTAAAATGACTTCGATATTTGACGTACAACGTTTCTGGACTGCTGTCCAAATTAGACAATGCCGCGTTTGTGAATTACATCACATCCTTTGATTTTGTATGCTTAACGGAAACGTATATTGCGTCTGATTTTGTTTCCCACGTTCGGAAAATGGTTGTGGACAATGTGGTAGTATTACGAATGAAGAAGGTCTTACTTGGAACAGATAAGGATGTAATGTTTATCGCTGCATATCTGCCACCGTATGACTCGAACTACTGGAAAGTAACGCAGCACGGTTATGGCGTGGAGCTCATTGAAAAGTGTGTTATGGACCTGCATGATGTAACCGACAATTTCTCTATGCTCCTGTGTGGTGACCTAAATGCTCGGACTGCATCAGAGAACTATAATCAAGTTCAAGATGATTGTGAAGACGTATTAGCTAAAGTGTGCGACTGCTTCCCCAGGAAATCCCAGGATAATCATACGAACGTTTTTGGCCAACAGTTAATAGAGTTGTGTAATATGTGTGAGTGTCTCATTCTGAACGGTCTGTCGAGCGTGGGTTTGATGACAGCTGTACTTTTGTCTCAAACTCCGGGTCAAGTGTTGTAGACTATTTCCTTTTGTCTTGCGATATGTTATCCTCTGTATGCATTACTTCCTTAGAAGTTGAAAACATGATCGAATCTGATCACCTCCCCGTTGTCTTAGCCATTAATGTGTCACAGAACGCTGCAGTTGCGGTTGATCAGAGTAACACCATTCAAGAGAATAGGCAGACTGGACTCACTGAGAAAATAATTTGGCAGGAAGACAAAGAACCAATATTCAAAAAACAGCTGAACAGTGACAAAGTAAAAAAAACACTCGAAGACCGAAAAATTAGAGCATGATGAAATGGTGCTCTCAGTGATTTTTTAGTTTTTAAATTCAGCTAGTCAGTGTATGGTTAGGAAATGCCCATGAACAAACAACCAAAGGTGCTGCATGGTTTGACACTGAATGCAGAGAAGCGAAAAGAGAAAGTAAGGAAAAAATGCGAAAATTTCGGAAAAAAAGAAAACCAGAAGACCGGAAAGATTATGCAGATTCGAACAAAAGCTACAGGCGCCTGACTAGAATAAAGAAAAAAGAGTTCAAAAGAAATAAAGCAGCACTTCTAGCCACTAACCTGAAAAATGCATCAGTATTTTGGAAAGAACTGAAGAGTCTTGGGGGAGAGAAAAAAAGTAATGCAAATGATAGAATTGATATAAATGTTTGGTATGATCATTTTAAAAGTATACTCGGTCACACAGCTAACGAAACAGTGGACGAGTCGAATGTACAAGAACAGGTGTATCAGAAGAGACAAACCACTCTCTGAACCCAAAAAATAAGTGTAGATGAGGTTCAGAAAGCTGTTACAAACCTAAAGTCCGGAAAAGCTTGTGGTCTTGATCACATACACGCAGAGATGTTAAAAACGGGTGGAAAAGACGTGATATTGTTCATGACCAAACTATTTAATACAATTTTTGACAAAGGCATTTATCCAAGTGACTGGGCCAAAGCTACATCGTTCCTATACACAAAAAGGGAGATATACACTTAGCAGACAATTATAGAGGAGTTTCACTCCTTAGCATCGTTAGTAAGTGTTATACAGCAATTCTGAATACTAGACTGTATAATTGGTTGGAAGAAAATGACAAAATTGTAAAATGCAAACTGGGGTTTCCCCAGGGAAATACTCGCTACAGATCGATTTTTAATCTATATGCAATTGCTCAAAAGTGTTTGAAAAAGAAAGGTCAGAAGTTATATGTTGCTTTTGTGGACTTCAAAAAGGCTTTCGATTTTGTGCACCAGATAAACTGTTACAAGCTATGCAAAAAGAGGGAATCCAAGGGAAATTCTTTGCCTCTATAAAATCTATGTATGATTCTTTGTTGTCTTGTGTCAGGGCAAACAGTGAATACTCGATTTTTTTGATTGCCCCGTTGGTGTCCGCCAAGGGTGTGTATTAAGTCCTACAATTTTCTCCCTGTTCATTAATCAGCTTGCCAATTATATTACTGAGACAGGTAGACATGGTATACAACTCTTGTCGGGACTCGTTGAATTGTTCATACTCCTTTTTGCAGATGATGTAGCTCTGTTGGCAACCACTCCTTATGGTTTACAAAACCAACTGAATTCTCTGAAAGCATGCTGTAATAGACTGCACATGGAAGTAAACAGAGATAAAACAAAAGTTATGGTGTTCCGAAAAGGCGGTACTGTCAAAACATGAAAAAGGATTATGATGGCGTTAAATGGAAGTCGTAAAAAAATATCATTATCTTGGGTTTTGCATTCACGACAACTTTTAAATGTAAAACAAGGTACAGATCATTTGGGTTTCAAAAGTAAAAAAACCCCTTAAAACTATGTACGTCTTTCCAAAAATGCAGAGAAATGACAAAAGAGACTTTCTTTAAATATTTGATTCAAAGATTCAGTCAGTTTTGTTGTATTCATCAGAAATATGGGGGCTACACATCTAGACAGCATCGAAAGAGTACATCTCATGGCATGTAAAAAACATTTGGGAGTGCCCAAACCGTACCCCAAAAAAATGGTTATGGAGGTTTTAAATCCTCTCTTTTTGCCTCATATTTCGTTGTATTAAGTACTGGTTGCGCTTACTGTATATGGAACAGACGAAAACAATTTGGGGGGAAAGGGGGTGGAAAAACCTGTGAAAACGGGACTTTTTGGGAACGGAGGTATAGATGCTTGAAAATTGTTAGACATGTTCACCCAGGAGTGGACTGCTGACATCAGAGACAAAGAAAATATGAAAGTATCGTCTTTCAAAGTTATGTTTGGAGCAGAACAATATTTATCAGTTATAGATATATATTGTTTCAGAGTAGCACTGACGCAATTTCCCACTTGGTGTACTTCCAATAAATAGCAATATGTACAGATACAGTGACTGCCTACAAACAAAAACTGTGTATTTTGCCAAAAACCCGGTTGAAAATGAAGATCACTTCCTTTTGGTTTGTCCTCTGTACACGGATCTAAGAAACAGATTCCTTGAACAAAAAGGTATTCAGTCGTTACAGAACATATTGAGAAGGAAAAACACTAAAGGTTGTCGACTGCTTTCAAAGTTATTTTCCATGCTATTAACAGAAGAAAACTATATGTAGATGTGTAAGCACCTGGGATGATATTGACTAGAAATACTCCACCTTATTGACCGACACACAGTACTTTGTCGGCATCACCACCATAATGTCTCATTTTGGTGGGTGTTGGTCCTCTTTTCTTTTGTTTTTTGTTTTTTTTTGTTGTTTTGTTTGTTTAATTTTCTTTTTGTTGTGTGTTTTGCGTTTGTAGTCTTATTTTTCTGTCGGTGTTAATTTAGTTTTGTTTTCGGTTTGTATATGGGTCTATGGCCAAAATACAATAAACCATCTGAAGTCTGAAGTCTGAAGTCTCTTTCTCTGGTCTGTCTGCTGTCTGTCTCTGTTCTCTTCTCTGTCTCAATAGTTTTTTGATTTTTTTTTTTATTTTGTTTTTGATTGTTTTTTTTTGTTGTTGTTGTTTTTTTTTTGTTTGTTTGTTTTTTTGGGAGGGCATGTAAAAAAATAGTACTTATTCCATTACCCTCTTAATAAAAAAAAATCGTTCGTTCGTTCGTTCGTTGTTCTCTTTCCGTGTTGCTTAAAAGTTTGAGTTTGTATCCCCATGCCCATGAAAATTTTTAAATTCGATGTTTCTGCACATTTTAGGAACTGTGAAACTTTTTTAATTCAATGCACGTGCTTACAATATTCGTTTGTGGTATTGTCGTGTTTTTTGTTTTTGTGTATGCAAGGACTGGCTGTTAGATCCAAAGGACCCAACGTTTAACCCTTATTTAAAGAAAGTTTTCAGTTCTAGTTCTGTCTGTCTGTCTGTCGTCCTGCCCCTGTCTGTCTCTCTGTCTTCTTCTCTCTCTCTCTCCTCCCACACACCACACACACCACGCACGCACGCAGCACGCAGCACGCACGCACGCACGCACAAAACACCACACACAAAAACATACCCCCAAACCAACGGAAATTTTCCTGCGGGAATAAAACCACAAAACACACACACACACACACACACAAAACCACACACCACACACACAACACCACACAACACACCACTTTTTTGAATATTAAAACGTGCTGGAAAAAAAACACGACAACAAAACCCCAAACACACAAAAACACACACAAACCCCCCCACCACACACACACACACAACTTTGTTAATATTACCGGTGGAAAAAAAACACCTTTCAACACACACACACACACCCCACAACACACCCACACACACACACACACACACACACCCCTAGCCCCCCCCCCCCTGTTTGTGGTTTGTCTGTTTATTTGTTTGTATATAGAAAGGGATTTTTTGATATCAAAATGGCCCCAAGCTTAGTCCTAGTGAAAAAGTTTCCTTCTGTCTTCTGCTGTCTGTTTTGTCCCCCCCTTCTCTGCCCTCTGTCTGTCTCTCTCTGTGGGTTGATGTGGGGCATGAATGACGCGTGTTTGGGTGACACACAGTATTGTACTTGCGCGTTTAGCACCATTGGGGCAGTCTTAACCTATGGCGAACAAATAATCTCTTCACACTTACCACGAAACGCAAGTCACCAAAACACCCAGGAAAACAACAACAAATAAAACAAAAACAACAACAAAAAACGGCGGTATCACAGGTTGTATTTACCACACGATCAATAGCAAACACTACCAGGCCGAAACCAGTCAATAATTTCAGCGACTAATGGCGGATTTACTGAAAATGTCAAGATATCCGTTCCTTTGTTTAAAGGGCAACCCCGGGAACGATGTCTAAAAGGGGCCCTAAAAAAGTAGTATCGGGAAACTGCAATATTTTTTCCCCCTTTTTCCCAAACTTCTTAGGGTTTTTTCTGTCAATAGTCTACGCCGCATGACGTAATTAATTCTGCGAGCTTTATTTCCATTTGTTTTCTTGTCAAGTACTGAACCCCCCGTCCAGGGTCAGGGCGGGTTAAACCAACAAAAAGCAGCCCAAAAAGGTTTTGTTTTTGTTTTTGTTTGTTTTTTTGATCGCTTTTATATAGCGTTTTTTTCCGCCTCGAGCAGACTCATTTGCGCTCTCCATGAGTGACTACCCTTTTTATAGCGCTTTTTTTAATTTTCCACCGAAGTGGGGGACTTCCACCCGCTGGCATGGCTGGTACCACATGAAACTGCTCCGTCTCGGTGCAAAATTCTGGGGTACACCATAAAACCAGGGACCCCTGTTACTTCTGCAAAGCCCCCATACGTAAAGTGTATGCGTGTTTGCGTAACCCGCCCCCTGCACTGTTTGGGAGAATGACTGGGATATTTTACATGCACGCAGTAAACACAGAGGTGGAAAAGTTACCGAAAAAGATCAGTACAGAAAGTTGACCATGGAAAAAAACTTTCCCGCCGCCCTTTCAGGGTTCGAACCCGCCCTTTTCGATCAGAGCCCCCTCAACCACTGAGTTACCCCCTCTCCCGTTAAGGAGAGTCGGGGGTAAGAAAAAACATGGTGTTTAAACGTCCACAAAAACCCAAGGCTTTTGGGAAAAAGGGGGGGGGGGTGGGGGGGAAGAGGGAGATTAATACCTACGCTGCACTGTCACCCCCAGAATGATTCTGCTTAAAGATGGGCAGCGAGAGGCCCAAGTCAAAAGACAGTGTCCACAAACCAAAACCCTTTTTTTGAAGAGAAAGGAGAGCCAAGCGGCATCGAACGAGGTTTCCGTTCCCACCTAACGCCACCGTGGGCCAAACCGGCTACGGGGTCCGCCCAAAAAACTTAAGCCCCGTCGAGGTTCACCAAATCTATGGGGGACCGTTACGTGTAGGCTTTGCGCCTGCCCTAAAAAATTTCCCCGGGAGTAAAATTTCGGCAGATTTTAAAAAGGCCCTTGGGATGAACTAAACGAGGTCCGCCGCGTGGGGTGTGTTTAGGGTTTGTTTTGGGGGGGGGGTTTGTGTGTGTGTGGGGTGGGGCCCGGGGTTTGGGGGTTCCCGGGGCGCTGGGGGCGGGTGCGGGGGGGGGGCGGGGTGGGGGGGTGGGGGTTTTTTTGTGTGTGTGTGTGTGTGTGTGTGTGTGTATGTGAAAAAAAGATCACTAACCCTTTGCAGATTCTGCAGTTAACGTCAGAGTTTGAGGGTTTAGAAAACACCGAAAAAGAGATGCAAAAGTGTCAGATCTTCAGAGCGCTGAAGTTGGACCCCAAAAAAAAAGAAGGGGGGAAAATGGTGGCCCCACGAAGACCCAGAAGAGATCAAGAGGGGGAGGTGACTGAAAAAAAAGAAAAGCCCAGAAGAGACAAGAGGAGGGAGGTGAGCTGGACCCCACGAAGTTAGCCCCGAAGAGATCAAGAGGAGGGAGGGGAGCGGGGCTCTCACGAAGTTAGCCCAGAAGAGATCAAAGGAGGGGGGTGACTGGACTTTAGAAGAATTTGCCCCGGCGGGAGGGAGGTGAGCGGACCCACGAAGAAGAAAGGGGGAGATCAAAAGGGGGGTAGCTGGGCTCTCACAAGTTAAAAAGAATCAAAAGGAGGGGGTGGGGGTGGGTTTTTTTTCCCTTTGGGGGGGGGGGGGGAGGTGAGCTGACCCCACGGAAAAGCCCAGAAGAGATCAAGAGGAGGGAGGGAGCTGGCTCTCACAAAATTACCCAGAAAGATCAAGGGGGGGAGGTGAGCGGCCCACAAAGGGTTACCCAAAGGTCAAGAGGAGGGAGGGAGCTGACTTCACAAGAAATTGCCCCGAAGAGATCAAAAGGGGGGGGGGAGCTGGGCTACAAATTAGCCCAGAAAGATCAAGAGGGGGAGGGAGCTGGACTCTCCAAAAGCCCCGAAAAGAAAAGAGGGGGGGTGAGCTGGACCTCACAAGTTAGCCCCGAAGAACAAGAGGGGGGAGGTGAGCTGGACTTCACGAAGAAGTTTCCCAAAGAGATCAAAAGGAGGGAGTACGGACCTCACGAAGTTAGCCCCGAAGAGATCAAAGGGGGGAGGTGGGGCTCCCCAAGAAGTTTCCCCGGAGATCAAGAGGGGAGGTGAGTGGACCTTTACGAAGTTAGCCCAGAAGAGATCAAGAGGGGGGAGGGGGCTGGACCCCGAAAAGAGCCCCGAAGAGACAAGAGGAGGGAGGTGATGGGCTCTCACAAGAATTAGCCCAGAAGAGATCAAGGGAGGGGACTGGCTCCCCAAGTTAGCCAAAGAGACAAAAGGAGGGAGGGGAGCTGGGCTTCACGGGGGGCCCCGAAGAGATCAAGAGGGGGGAGGTGAGCTGGGCTCCACGAAAAGTTTTGCCCCCGAAGAGATAAAGGGGGGAGGTAGCGGGCTCTCACAAGACCCGGGGAGATCAAGAGGAGGGGGGTGAGCTGGGCTCTCACGAAAAGGGTTTGCCCAGAAAGATCAAGAGGGGAGGTGAGCTGGACTTCACGAAGAAGTTAGCCCAGAAGAGATCAAGAGGAGGGGGGGTGAGCTGGCCCCAGAAGACCCAGAAAAAGATCAAGAGGAGGAGGGAGCTGGACTCTCACAAAATTAGCCCAGAAGAGATCAAGAGGGGGGAGGAGCTGGACTTCACGAAGTTACCCAGAAGAGATCAAAAGAGGGGGTGAGCTGGACCTTTAGAAGAAGTTACCCCGAAGAGATCAAAAGGAGGGAGGTGATGGACTCTCCCAAGTTAGCCCAGAAAAAGATCAGGGAGGGAGGAGGGACCCCAGGCCCCGAAAGACAAAGGAGGGAGGTGAGCTGGGCTCTCACGGGAAAAGAGAGAGACGAGGAGGGGGGGGTGGGGGGGGGTTGCCCCGGGGGGGGGAGGGGGCGGTTTGAAAAGGAACCTATGCGTACTAAATAGGCAGTGGGAAAAGGGGACGTAAACCAGTGTTCGGAGTTTGGGTTCGTTCGCATCGCCGAATGCCTGTCGCTTCAGCACTGACGCTCGTGTGTGCAACGCAGCTGTCTGTGGCAGGCCCAGACTCCAAGCACTGGTTTACGACATCCTTCCTTCAACCACTGTGCCGTATTTAGTTACGCCATAGGGTCATGGAAACTGTCAGCTAACGAGCAGTGTTTTGTTGGTGCTCAAACAGAAGTAATTTTGTTGCAAACAACTCAAATTATATCACACGTTTGTTTTACAACTGACCATGTTGCTTACGCCAGCTCAAATAAAACCAAAATCGTTTGAATCGAGACGGAAATTTGTTTTTTACCCGGGGTGGATGCGCCTCATGATTTCGTGCGTGCTTGGGCTTCAACAGTCATGTTAGTACCCGAATCTTTCGGAGGGCGCTGACCGCGTCGCTGGACAGCTGCGCGGAGATAAAGAGTGCCCTTCAGTGGCGTAACTAAATGTGGCAGAGTTTGGAGGAAGGTGCCGGAAAGCGATGCTCGGAGTGTGTGGCAGGCCCTAGCAACGTTGACGTCATGAGGCCAGTGGCTGAATTTTCCAACCAACCTGACCATGAATCAAGAAATAAACAAAAACAAACAACACACACACACACACACACACACACACACACACACACACACACACACACACACACACAACAGTTATTACTCGCTCACTCATACAGACTCACAGATACACACACACACACACACACACACACACACACACACACACCACACCACACCACACCACACCACACCACACACACACACACACACACACACACACACACACACACACACACACACACACACACACACACACACACACACACACACACACACGCACACAAAGCAGCCTGGCTTTCAAATTGCCTTTCAAAACAGGTAGTTATAATTAGCCCACCCGTTACAACTACGCTGCAAAACGTCAGCTGCAGTCATTTTACCGACAACACGTCCCCAGGCACTTCGGTGAACCTTGCACAGAGAGAGAGAGAGCGAGAGAGAGAGAGAGAGAGAGAGAGAGAGAGAGAGAGAGAGAGAGAGAGAGAGAGAGAGACACAGAGGAGTGAGAGAGAGAGAGAGAAGAGAGAGGAGAGAGAGAGAGAGAGAGAGAGAGAGAGAGAGAGAGAGAGAGAGAGACTAACACAGAGGAGAGAGAGAGAGAGAGAGAGAGAGAGAGAGGAACAGAGGAGAGAGAGAGAGAGAGAGAGAGAGAGAGAGAGAGAGAGAGAGAGAGAGAGAGGAGGGAGGGGCTAACACAGAGGAGAGAGAGAGAGAGAGAGAGAGAGAGAGAGAGAGAGAGGGGCTAACACAGAGCTGTTTGATCGTATTTTCTTTTTTTGCGTCTTCGTATTGACAAGCCGGAGGTAGCTAGGTGCGCATGCGTAGGCCGGTCGTGCCACCGAGATAACAGCAGCTCAGATAATCAAATCGATGATGATGACCCTTTGAAGTAGAAGGTGGAAATAGGAGAAGAAAAAAAGAAAAGAAAAAAAGAAAAGAAAAAAAGATGAGAAAAAAAAAGAGTACTGAGAAGAAGAAGAAGAAGAAGAAGAAGAAGAAGAAGAAGAAGAAGAAGAGCTAAGTTGTACCTTCGTTTTCTACCTGTGGAGTTTGTACACCGCATGCCAGGTCATGTGGCCGTGTTCATGTGACGTCTTTCGGTATAATCATCTCCCTTTGTTGAAGAAGAATCTGATAGCAAATTGGATTCCCGGCAACTTCCCCGTTCGACCAAGATCACTTAAAGACTAACAAACACCGCCAAAAGTAAATGTACTTTATAAAGATACTCTTGTGAGATTTAAAGGAAATAATAATGTGAGCCGGTTTGGCCTAGCGGTAAGGCGTCAGGCTGGCAAGCAGAAGGACCTCGGTTCGAATCCACTTCGGTTCTCCTTTCTCTTCAAAGGTTGTGGTCTGTGGACACTGTCTTGTGACTTTGTCCCTCACAACTAATGATACATTAAAATGGCTCTCATCGCTGACCAAACTGGTGGTGATAGTGTAGCGACAGGTATATAATCTCCCTCTTCTCCCACCTCCATAAGCCCTTGCCTCCATTCTCCCCGTCCCTAATAAGCC